>JARQOD010000001.1:261520732-261560974 GCA_033576555.1 Oophaga sylvatica
ACACACGGAGATGTGGCCAACCTACAGCAGCACCTACATCTCAGCTCGTGTTGGAGCCTCTTCCTCCAGTTCACACACAGCTGGTTCGGCTTCCTCAAAGGATCGCCATGGAAGAACCTCTGTCACTGTTGTCCAGAGACACAGTGTTTATTCCACCCACAGCTGCAAGTTCCCTGTCATCCTCACACACCCAGGCCAGAAAACAGCCATCGTAGCACAGGCATGGGATAAAAGACGGCCATACTCGCAAACCATCCACGAGCCAGGCTCTGAATGCTGGCATTGCAAAACTCCTGTCCCTTGAAATGCTGTCATTCAGGCTGGTGGAGACTGACAGTTTCCGTGAATTAATGGCATTGGCAGTCCCACAATACAATGTGCCCAGCCGATTTTATTTCAGCAGGCAAGCCGTCCCTGGTCTGCAAAAGCATGTTGAGGCAAAAATTAAACATGCGCTACTAAACGCCGTCAGTAGCAAGGTCCACCTACCACCGATGCGTGGACCAGTACCCATGGCCAGGGACGATACCTTTCACTCACTGCCCATTGGGTGAATGTTGTGGAGCCGGGTACAGATCTTGCGAGTGGCGCTGTACGTGTTCTGCCAACTCCAAGGATTGCCGGAATCAAGTCTGTCCACATTGACTCCTCCTCTCCTACTCCAGTTTCCTCAGAATCATCGCTGCAGGAGCCGTCACGGTCTACCTCCACATGGACCCGTGGACGCTTACCTGATGCGACCGATATGAGCACAGCCGTGGCCAAACGGCAACAGGCCGTTCTGAAATTAATTCCCATGGGGAATCGAAGCCACACAGCGCAGGAGGTCTGGAATGCCATCAAGCAGGAGAGCGACGTGTGGTTTTGCCAGCGAATCTCCAGCCAGGCTTGGTAGTGTGTGACAATGGCCGAAATCTGGTGGCAGCTCGGGGCCTTGGCAACCTCACTCACATACCATGTCTGGCACATGTGCTCAACTTGGTCGTGCAGAGTTTTTTTGAGGGACATCCGGATCTTGATGCACTGCTGCACAAGGTCCGCCTAGAGTGCGCTCACTTGCGACGTTCCAGCATGGCCAGATCGCGCATTGCAGCTCTGCAACGCAGATTGCGCCTTCCTGAACATCGCATCATATGTGACGTATCCACCAGGTGGAATTCAACGTTACATATTTGGAGCGGTTGTGTGAGCAGCAGCCAGCAGTTATGGAGTATCAGCTGCATCAGGCGCAATCAACACGCAATTTGCGCCGTCCACACTTCACCATTAATGAGTGGGCCACTATGAAGGACATGTGCCACGTTTTGCGTGCGTTTGATGAGTCAACGCGGATGGCGAGTGCAGATGATGCACTAGTCAGCCTGACTGCCCCCTTTTTCTGCCTGCTTCAAAAAACACTGCAAGCAATAAGGGATGAGGTTTTGGAAGAGGTGGAGGATGAGGAGTCACAATTCCATCACCTTCTTGAAAGTCAGCGCAACGTGGTTCCTCACAAAGGGCTGGCAGGGCTCACTTTGTGAGGAGGATGAGGAGGAGGAGTCAATGGAGGAGGAAACATCGCTCCAGAGGGAGGTACACAACGCTCTAGTCAGTATGTAGAGCGAGGGTGGGGTGATGCAGAGCAGGCAGAGATAACGCCTTTGCAGAGGACAGCGTTTCTTTGCCAGTTGGGAGTCTGCAGCACATGGTTGATTTCATGCTGCAGTGCCTAAGAAACGACCGCCGCATCGCCCACTTCTCACGACGTCTGATTATTGGGTGTACACCCTCCTAGACCCTCGCTACCCGGGACGTCAAAAGCCTCATCACACCGTTGAACCGGGAGCGTAAAATGCGGGAGTACCAAGACACACTGGTGCAATCCCTAATGTTCTACCTTACTGCCGAGAGCACTGCTGCTGCTACTGCTTTACAAAGCAGCTCTGTGCGTCGAGGCAGTGTAGAGAGCTCTGCAACAAGAGGGAGCACACGCAGTGCCTCTGCACAGGGAAAGACCAGTATGTTAAAAATGTGGCAAAGTTTGTGGCAGCGCCACAAATGTCTACACCATCCGAGAGGGCTCCAGTCAGCGGGAGGCAACGTATCCGTCAGATGGTGACATACTACTTGGCTTTGCCTCTCAGTGTACTCCCAGATGGCTCTTCCCCATTCAAGTTTTGGTCTCTAAGCTGGATACATGGCCAGAGTTAGCCAGTATGCATTGGAGGTGCTGGCTTGCCCTGCTGCCAGTGTATTATCGGAGCGCGTCTTTAGTGCTGCAGTGGTGTACTAACAGACCGTCGCATGCGACTATCCTCCGATAATGTAGACCGCTTACTTTTCTGAAAATGAACAAGGCATGGATCTCGGCAGAATTTGTCTGTCCGTTTTCAGATTAAATAATTGTTTCGCAACGTATCCATGTCTCCTGTTATGTTCATCTTTCTACCACCTGAACTCTACTCCCTGGCTCCAACACTGCCAGTTGCTGCTCAGAATGTCGTGTCCCCAACAAAACACAAGCTCTACTGTTAGTGGGGTTCAGTAACGCCAGCTGTTCCCCTGCTGTGTGAACGGCAAGAAGTCTCCTGTTCCCGACACATGGACAGAAAAACACATGACCAACATGCTCCAAATAGGGAAGAGCCGTCACCCTGCTTGTTATGCTGAAAACATGAAATTGTGAAGTTTTGCACGCCTAGAATGATAAATTTTTATGACAAATATGGACAAATAATAATTTGTCATCACAGCGCATATCTGCACATGTCTATTAGAAATGGTAACAAAAAATAAAACATAGTCTAACTCTTCACATTTTGAAATTAATGCATAAAAGTACATTTCAGACTTATGAATTAATGCTTTTTAAGGAACTTTATCTGTACCTGTAAGATAATGCAGTCAATGGATGTACGAATCATTAAATCCTCATCATCATCATCACGAGTTTTATTTATGACAGACATTATAAAATACACATACTGATGCCAACTGTAACTTCAAACACCATATATGAAATGGCCAGCATGTAAACATGGTAATAATGTCCAATAATAAATTATTACATCTAGAAAGTGCATCATGCATACTGACAATAGGTAGTTATACCTGCAAGTGCTGTTGAAACAACCACAAGAGATATAAATTAATACTGGTATATAGGTATCACAGTGCATAGTTACTCATGGACAATGTTGATGTAATACTGTATCTCAATTAAGTCAGCGTCAACCATTAGGCTTGTTAGTCTTGTACATTGTTAAAGAGGGAACGTAATTTTTTTGTTTGTCATAGGTGGAGTATTACACATTAAATTATTACTGCTGTATTTTTTTTTTGCGTCCTAGTGCGCAATAACGCAGCCTAACCTCACATTTGATAGTCAGCTAATTGACACACGCTACCCTACCCTACGCGTGACAGTAGGAAGGTAGTGTTGACGGATAAAGCTTTGCGCAACCAGACATTCTTTTACCCTCTTCAACACTCTACAAGCAAAAAATGCATGATTTCAGCCGCAGACTTTATTGACGTACAGTATAACATCGGCATTACCCATCAGAGGCTGTCCACTGTCTGATACAGACATAGAATATACCTTTGCTATCCGTAGCCTTTGTTTCACCTACACTTGCAGGCACACACTTAAATTGTGACAAACAATGCCTAATGTTTTTTTAAATGGTTATTTTTTATTGTACATTATTGTGTCATCAATCACATTGATGAGTCCATGCTGGACATGTCATACATGCTATAGAAAGTTACGATTTTATGAACTTAAATAATTGAAATGTCTGTGACTGTCACATAAAATTTGCGATGATGATGATGAGTGACTATTACAAAATCCATTGTCTTCACTATGTTATGGTTTAACATAGCGTTCCTTAAGCATTATTCATAAAAAAAAATGGACTTTTATTCTTAAATTTACAACACTATATTTTGTTACCAATTTTTTGGGTGTTGTGTTGTTCCATTTATTTTTGGCATGTGCATATATGCGTTTATATTTGTATTTTCTTTATTTTTCCTTCTTGAAATTAGAAAACATGTGTATCTTTGTACCGTGTTAGCCAGTAGATAGAAAAATATTTAGACTTCAGAGTCAGCAGTGGTTGATACCTTTTAATGGATAACTGAAAAGATGGAAACAAATTGCAAGCTTTCAAGGCTACTCACGTCTCTTCATCAGGGAAAGACTAACTAAAAAAATTAAGCATCACATATTTCTATACACAACAGGACACAGGAATAGTGCAATAGGTAAGACAAGTAAGTGACGTGTATCAGAACTGTCATCTCACAGGGATGAACATAAATATTGGAACTGTTCCTAGATAAGGATAGAAAGTTTGATTGCCCTCTCATTGGCGTATTTTTTTGGGTTTTCATGACCCTGGAAGGGCATAGACGCAGATTCCTTAATTGATATAGAATGACATAAATCCATGTGATCTATTCATTCCATCACTAACAGTGTCAAAGGTCATGATGAGCTTATATTCTGAAACCTTTGTACGTTTCTCATATTTGAAGTTATATTTTAATACCAGTAATTCCATATCCATGATGCTATGACCGGGCATACAAAAGTCTTTTGCCACAGGTAAATTCATTAATTTATCTGTGATTGTGTGGCGCTGATAATTCATCCTTGTTCTCCTTTTTGTTGCCGGTCTCCCCTCACTTGTCCCTCCCTCACTTGTCTTAGCTATTCCTGTGTCCTGTTGTGTGTAGAAATATGTGATTCTTCATTTTTGGCTTTACTCCTAGCCTGATGAAGACACCTGAGTAGTCTCGAAAGCTTTGAATTTGTTACCATATTTTCAGTTAGCCATTAAACGTTATCAACCACAGAGGACTGTCAAGTATAAATATTTTTCTATTCTTGTAATTGAAATTTATCATTTTATTGTTGTAGTAAAACTTCATTTATTCTTGTTTGAAGTACATACATTTGCAATGGCCACGTAACAAGGCAATAACTCAATATTTTATGCCTACACCCTCCTTGACCCTGGGCTTCAACAGCGCCAGTTGCTGCTCAGAAGTGTTAGATGCACAGATGAAAACAATCGCTGATGTGTTTGTGGGGTTCAGTAACGCCTGCTGTTCCCCTGCTGTGTGTCTGGCAAAAATTACTGCTGCTAACTACAACTTCAACTTCAAACGTCTCATACTAGGCCTCTGCCTACACCCTCCTTGACCCTGGGCTTCAACAGCGCCAGTTGCTGCTCAGAAGTGTTAGATGCACAGATGAAAACAATCGCTGATGTGTTTGTGGGGTTCAGTAACGCCTGCTGTTCCCCTGCTGTGTGTCTGGCAAAAATTACTGCTGCTAACTACAACTTCAACTTCAAACGTCTCATACTAGGCCTCTGCCTACACCCTCCTTGACCCTGGGCTTCAACAGCGCCAGTTGCTGCTCAGAAGTGTTAGATGCACAGATGAAAACAATCGCTGATGTGTTTGTGGGTTCAGTAACGCCTGCTGTTCCCCTGCTGTGTGTCCGGCAAAAATTACTGCTAGCTACCTAATCATGGTGAAAAAAAAAAAAATGACATCTCAAAGTGTCTAGTGCTACACATAGATATGAGGCTACACCATGATTTCTAAGCTGTAAACATTTGAACGTCAATTTCAAACCATAAAATGATTTGTCTTTGTCACAAATCTGTAACAAAATAATTGTGACATATTATTACAGATATGCACATGTCGAAAACAAATGCAAACACAAAAGCCTACTTATGCTATAGGATACTGATGGTCAACCTTGTCACTCCATAGCTTAGACAAATCCAACTCACATCATGATGACTCAAATACTGCAATGTTGGAAGTGCATAATGTGGGTTGAACTTTGACAACTGCTGCAGTGCGAAGGTTATACTTCAGTGTTCTTGCCTTTGAAATAAAAGCATACAAGTAAATATAATATCCAATGTTGATTAAGGGACGTGATGTACACCTGTAATATTGTGCAAACAATGCATGTAGGAATAGTCCTCTTCAACATGACTTATATTTGTGTCATTTTAAAAATACATATTTGATTAGAAAGTTAACAGCCCATATCATAAAGGTCCTTCATGTAAACATGATAATCGCTAACAAAAATCATGCATTACCTTGGTAAAGTCAATAGTGCATAGTCACAATAGCAAAATATATACCTGTAAGTGGTGCTGAAAGAACGACAACTGATAGAATAGGTGAATGATATCTATTTATCAGACTGAATAGCGACACCTGTACAATGTCGATATAATACTGTACCTTAACAAAACAGCTGTGTCACACCTACACGCATTTTTCTTGTAGCTTGTTATGTAATAGGGCACATGCGTGTATGTTTCATCATAGGTGCATGTTTACTGAGTAAAGCAGTCATGACAACGCCTTTGTGTTGTCGGTACGCTTGCGATGATGAACGATGCGCACCGTGAATGTTAGTCTGCGTCATAAGACGCACAGACGCTCCAATACCCAACGCGTCACAGCAGGAAGCCAGTCTGTGCGTCCAAACAAAGGCGCAAGCATACATGCACGTACCCTTTTAGAAAGCTATATAAAAATAAGGATGTAGTACTTAGTAACACACACTTTATTGAGGTACAGTATTACATCGCCATTCACCATCTGTGGCTATGCAGTGTCATCTATATATACCTTATCTATCCGTTGTCATGCTTGCAAGTCCACAGTCAGGCATAAATAGCTGTTTTCACTATGCACTTTTTAAAGGTTTTTTTTGTTAATATAAATGATTGGCACATATTATCAGTATTACATGATGGAAATTTTAGATATTTTTAAAAACTTTTTAGTGATATTATTCAGCAAATGAAAATGGTGTACATACTGTTACTTATCCATCATTAATGGATTCTGATATGTACTTGTATGCTTTTATTTAAAACCGTATAGCAGATTATTTAACCTATTTTTATTGTGGTTTGCATTGCTTTTCAACATGTTAATGTATGCGTTTATGTTTGTCAATTATTAATTTACATATATTTTTTAAAGTAAAATCATCATCTTATGGTACTAAAGGTTATATTTCTCTTGTTTGGAGTATAGACATTTTTAATTGACACGTAACAAGGAAAATACTTCATCTAGTATTTAAACATCCTCCTTGACCCTGGGCTCCAACACCGCCAGTTGTTGCTTGGAAGTGCTGTTAGCACAGTCTACACTTGCTCCTGTGTTACTGGGGTTCAGTAATGTCAGCTGTTCCCCTGCTGTGTGAACGGCAAATAGTCCTGCTGCCTCCACCCTGTTCTCTTCTCATCCCTGGGTTACAACACCGCCAGTTGTTTCTCGGAAGTGCTGTTAGCACAGTCTACACTTGCTCCCGTGTTACTGGGGGTTCAGTAATGTCAGCTGTTCCCCTGCTGTGTGAACGGCAAAAAGTCCTGCTGCCTCCACCCTGTTCTCTTCTCATCCCTGGGTTACAACACCGCCAGTTGTTTCTCGGAAGTGCTGTTAGCACAGTCTACACTTGCTCCTGTGTTACTGGGGTTCAGTAATGTCAGCTGTTCCCCTGCTGTGTGAACGGCAAAAAGTCCTGCTGCCTCCACCCTGTTCTCTTCTCATCCCTGGGTTACAACACCGCCAGTTGTTTCTTGGAAGTGCTGTTAGCACAGTCTACACTTGCTCCTGTGTTACTGGGGTTCAGTAATGTCAGCTGTTCCCCTGCTGTGTGAACGGCAAATAGTCCTGCTCCTCCACCCTGTTCTCTTCTCATCCCTGGGTTACAACACCGCCAGTTGTTTCTCGGAAGTGCTGTTAGCACAGTCTACACTTGCTCCCGTGTTACTGGGGTTCAGTAATGTCAGCTGTTCCCCTGCTGTGTGAACGGCAAAAAGTCCTGCTGCCTCCACCCTGTTCTCTTCTCATCCCTGGGTTACAACACCGCCAGTTGTTTCTCGGAAGTGCTGTTAGCACAGTCTACACTTGCTCCTGTGTTACTGGGGTTCAGTAATGTCAGCTGTTCCCCTGCTGTGTGAACGGCAAATAGTCCTGCTGCTCCACCCTGTTCTCTTCTCATCCCTGGGTTACAACACCACCAGTTGTTTCTCGGAAGTGCTGTTAGCACAGTCTACACTTGCTCCTGTGTTACTGGGGTTCAGTAATGTCAGCTGTTCCCCTGCTGTGTGAACGGCAAAAAGTCCTGCTGCCTCCACCCTGTTCTCTTCTCATCCCTGGGTTACAACACCGCCAGTTGTTTCTCGGAAGTGCTGTTAGCACAGTCTACACTTGCTCCTGTGTTACTGGGGTTCAGTAATGTCAGCTGTTCCCCTGCTGTGTGAACGGCAAAAAGTCCTGCTGCCTCCACCCTGTTCTCTTCTCATCCCTGGGTTACAACACCGCCAGTTGTTTCTCGGAAGTGCTGTTAGCACAGTCTACACTTGCTCCTGTGTTACTGGGGTTCAGTAATGTCAGCTGTTCCCCTGCTGTGTGAACGGCAAAAAGTCCTGCTGCCTCCACCCTGTTCTCTTCTCATCCCTGGGTTACAACACCGCCAGTTGTTTCTCGGAAGTGCTGTTAGCACAGTCTACACTTGCTCCTGTGTTACTGGGGTTCAGTAATGTCAGCTGTTCCCCTGCTGTGTGAACGGCAAATAGTCCTGCTGCCTCCACCCTGTTCTCTTCTCATCCCTGGGTTACAACACCGCCAGTTGTTTCTCGGAAGTGCTGTTAGCACAGTCTACACTTGCTCCTGTGTTACTGGGGTTCAGTAATGTCAGCTGTTCCCCTGCTGTGTGAACGGCAAAAAGTCCTGCTGCCT
This sequence comes from Oophaga sylvatica, assembly GCA_033576555.1. NCBI lineage: Eukaryota > Metazoa > Chordata > Amphibia > Anura > Dendrobatidae > Oophaga > Oophaga sylvatica. The sequence continues at coordinate 261,529,520 of JARQOD010000001.1, forward strand.
CCACCCTGTTCTCTTCTCATCCCTGGGTTACAACACCGCCAGTTGTTTCTCGGAAGTGCTGTTAGCACAGTCTACACTTGCTCCTGTGTTACTGGGGTTCAGTAATGTCAGCTGTTCCCCTGCTGTGTGAACGGCAAAAGTCCTGCTGCCTCCACCCTGTTCTCTTCTCATCCCTGGGTTACAACACCGCCAGTTGTTTCTCGGAAGTGCTGTTAGCACAGTCTACACTTGCTCCTGTGTTACTGGGGTTCAGTAATGTCAGCTGTTCCCCTGCTGTGTGAACGGCAAAAAGTCCTGCTGCCTCCACCCTGTTCTCTTCTCATCCCTGGTTACAACACCGCCAGTTGTTTCTCGGAAGTGCTGTTAGCACAGTCTACACTTGCTCCTGTGTTACTGGGGTTCAGTAATGTCAGCTGTTCCCCTGCTGTGTGAACGGCAAAAGTCCTGCTGCCTCCACCCTGTTCTCTTCTCATCCCTGGGTTACAACACCGCCAGTTGTTTCTCGGAAGTGCTGTTAGCACAGTCTACACTTGCTCCTGTGTTACTGGGGTTCAGTAATGTCAGCTGTTCCCCTGCTGTGTGAACGGCAAAAGTCCTGCTGCCTCCACCCTATTCTCTTCTCATCCCTGGGTTACAACACCGCCAGTTGTTTCTCGGAAGTGCTGTTAGCACAGTCTACACTTGCTCCTGTGTTACTGGGGTTCAGTAATGTCAGCTGTTCCCCTGCTGTGTGAACGGCAAAAAGTCCTGCTGCCTCCACCCTGTTCTCTTCTCATCCCTGGGTTACAACACCGCCAGTTGTTTCTCGGAAGTGCTGTTAGCACAGTCTACACTTGCTCCTGTGTTACTGGGGTTCAGTAATGTCAGCTGTTCCCCTGCTGTGTGAACGGCAAAAAGTCCTGCTGCCTCCACCCTGTTCTCTTCTCATCCCTGGTTACAACACCGCCAGTTGTTTCTCGGAAGTGCTGTTAGCACAGTCTACACTTGTCCTGTGTTACTGGGGTTCAGTAATGTCAGCTGTTCCCCTGCTGTGTGAACGGCAAATAGTCCTGCTGCCTCCACCCTGTTCTCTTCTCATCCCTGGGTTACAACACCGCCAGTTGTTTCTCGGAAGTGCTGTTAGCACAGTCTACACTTGCTCCTGTGTTACTGGGGTTCAGTAATGTCAGCTGTTCCCCTGCTGTGTGAACGGCAAATAGTCCTGCTGCCTCCACCCTGTTCTCTTCTCATCCCTGGGTTACAACACCGCCAGTTGTTTCTCGGAAGTGCTGTTAGCACAGTCTACACTTGCTCCTGTGTTACTGGGGTTCAGTAATGTCAGCTGTTCCCCTGCTGTGTGAACGGCAAAAAGTCCTGCTGCCTCCACCCTGTTCTCTTCTCATCCCTGGGTTACAACACCGCCAGTTGTTTCTCGGAAGTGCTGTTAGCACAGTCTACACTTGTCCTGTGTTACTTGGGTTCAGTAATGTCAGCTGTTCCCTGCTGTGTGAACGGCAAATAGTCCTGCTGCCTCCACCCTGTTCTCTTCTCATCCCTGGGTTACAACACCGCCAGTTGTTTCTCGGAAGTGCTGTTAGCACAGTCTACACTTGCTCCTGTGTTACTGGGGTTCAGTAATGTCAGCTGTTCCCCTGCTGTGTGAACGGCAAAAAGTCCTGCTGCCTCCACCCTGTTCTCTTCTCATCCCTGGGTTACAACACCGCCAGTTGTTTCTCGGAAGTGCTGTTAGCACAGTCTACACTTGCTCCTGTGTTACTGGGGTTCAGTAATGTCAGCTGTTCCCCTGCTGTGTGAACGGCAAATAGTCCTGCTGCCTCCACCCTGTTCTCTTTTCATCCCTGGGTTACAACACCGCTAGTTGTTTCTCGGAAGTGCTGTTAGCACAGTCTACACTTGCTCCTGTGTTACTGGGGTTCAGTAATGTCAGCTGTTCCCCTGCTGTGTGAACGGCAAAAAGTCCTGCTGCCTCCACCCTGTTCTCTTCTCATCCCTGGGTTACAACACCGCCAGTTGTTTCTCGGAAGTGCTGTTAGCACAGTCTACACTTGCTCCCGTGTTACTGGGGTTCAGTAATGTCAGCTGTTCCCCTGCTGTGTGAACGGCAAACAGTCCTGCTGCCTCAACTTAATTTCCATGGTACCTTCTGCTACCCATCCGGGTTCCACCGTCAGCTGGTTCTCCGCAGTACCTTTGCCTAGGTCCTCCATGTCGGTATCCGAGTTCCAGCAACGTCATGCTGGTCCTTGGTAGTGCTTTGGGCACAGGTACTCCTGCTTAGTAACCCTGTCCCACGTAACGTCAGTGTCCTCGGTTGTGCCATTGGCTCTTTTCCTTCTGCTGACCCTCCGGTTCAGCACAGTCAGCTGGTCCTCTTACTTTCATTGGCCTTGTACCTTCTGCTACCCATCCGGGTTCCAGTACCGTCAGCTGGTTCTCCGCAGTGCCTTTGGCCTAGGTGCCTCCATGTCGGTATCCGAGTTCCAGCAACGTCTGCTGGTCCTTGGTAGTGCTTTGGAGCACAGGTACCTCCTGCTTAGTAACCCTGTCCCAGTAACGTCAGCTGGTCCTCGGTTGTGCCATTGGCTCTTTTCCTTCTGCTGACCCTCCGGGTTCCAGCACAGTCAGCTGGTCCTCGTTACTTTCATTGGCTCTTGTACCTTCTGCTACCCATCCGGGTTCCAGTACCGTCAGCTGGTTCTCCGCAGTGCCTTTGGCCTAGGTGCCTCCATGTCGGTATCCGAGTTCCAGCAACGTCTGCTGGTCCTTGGTAGTGCTTTGGAGCACAGGTACCTCCTGCTTAGTAACCCTGTCCCAGTAACGTCAGCTGGTCCTCGGTTGTGCCATTGGCTCTTTTCCTTCTGCTGACCCTCCGGGTTCCAGCACAGTCAGCTGGTCCTCGTTACTTTCATTGGCTTTGTACCATCACCAACACAAGAGGTTCAGTACACTCAAGTCTCACAGTGCCTAGGCCTAGGTGCCTCCAGTCGGTATCGATCCAGCAACGCAAGCTGTCCTTGGTAGCTATGGAGCAACAGTACCTCTGCTTATTTAACCTGTCCCAGAACGTAAGCTGTCCTCGGTGTGCATTGCTCTTTTCCTTCTGTGACCCCTGGCTTCACACAGTCAGCTGTCCTCGTTACTTCCATGGCTTTTGTACCATCACACGGACAAAGAAGGTTGTAATACAAACTACATGATACAGACAAGACAAAGAACAAGAAGCAGAGATCAAAAAGCAGAAGAACATTAAGTATTACCAAAATGAAGGCAAATATATGCTCTAATCTAATGAAGAAGACTAAGCAGTGTATGGGTGAGTCCTCTCTGTGTGCCCTGGAAATGCTGATGCTGTGCAGGCTAAACTGAACGCGACAATATGTGTAAATAAAACTTCGTGAAGCAAACGGAGGATGAATCAGATTTAGATTACAAGTACAGAATTCTGTCACAATAAGAAATGATGAAAAGATGAATAGGAAAAAGAAGAAGTAAATATGAAGAATAATAACTGTTTAATAAGAACAATTAAGTAATGTTAACAAAAAGATGAAAGCAAGAAGTTTTAGAAGATTAAGAAGGTGAAGATGAAGAATAATTTGATGAGAAAGATGATGCTGCTGAAGATTATGAAGGAGAAAGTGTGTGAAAAGTTAAAAAGGTGAAGACCATGGAAGTTGTGAAACAGACATATTTGACAAAATAGAAAAAAGGTTAACAACATTGTCAATTTCTTCGTCAATCCGAACGTATTTCCTAAAAAAAAAAATTAATGCTATTCCATTGGATTGGGTTAAACATCTATGCCTTTAATGTGTCCTCAACCTCCCCCAATACATTCTACATTACTCTTTGTTGTTTTCCTTCATGTACAATTAACCTACAAGGCAAGAATGGGGTTTTTTTATTTCGATATTTTGTTCCCATAGACTTACATGGGACTTCCGGTATCGGTATCGGGTATCGCCGATATTTTTTGTGTATCGGCGATACCATTCCGATTCCGATACTTTTGGATATCGGAAAGTATCGCTCAACTCTACTCTTGATTTAAAGTCGATACATCCATGCTTCAACATTGTGCAGCATAGACACTTAATATTTCCACACTTAAACATGCGCTTGCATTCAGTATTTGTCTTTCCTAGGAGAAAATTTATGTGTATAATTATTGGTTAACCAAGCCATTTGTAAAGTACAAAAATATATATCTAACATTAACAAAAAATCATCAGTGACCAACATAGCACCATTTTTTGCATTCATGGAGTTTATCAGCGACAACCACAGGCTTCCTTATACTGCACAGAGAGGTGTACTGTTCTCCTTCACTATGAATCTCCCATTTAAGAAGGACCCACAAGTTCTAAAAATGGTTTAGGTCAGGTGAGGAAGAGGGCCATGTCACAATTCTTTCATATTTAAGGTTCTTACTGACTTGCCAGGGAGCGGAGAACTTCACTGCATGCAATGGAGCATTGTCCTCTACAAAAATCATTATTTCTTGAAATATGAAGACTTCTTCCTGTATCACTGCTTGAAGAAAATATCTTCTAAACACTGGCAGTAAGTTTGGAGTTGAATTTGAGTCCGTCTTCAACTTGAAAATATATAACTAGCTCATATTCAATAATACCAGGCCGTAGCACCTTACTGGCAATTGATTTTAAGTGGAAGTCGATGCCCATTACTGATCCAGTCACGAATTTATCCATCTGGTCCATCAAGAAGACCTCAACAGTCAATACAACCTTTGAAAAATCTGTTTTTAAGAGTTGAAGACTTTTAACAAGACTATTCAGAATCAGTTAAATCATTTTTGAAGGCCTATTTTGCCTTAAAAATAAAAGCTGCAAATATTTCTGCATACCTTGATAAAGGGTGTTGTCTCTTTAGGCTTCATCCTCCCTGATTAAATACATATCACCTGATCTACTTGATCTAAAAAGCATTGAAGTTTATACAGCTTGGAGTTGGAAAATATGCATAAAAATCATGATATAGTCAAAATACTCACTTATAGAATCATAGAATCATTGAATGGTAAAGTTGGAAGGGACCTCCTGGGTCATCTGGTCCAACCCACTGCTCAAAGCAGGATTCACTAAATCATCCCAGACAGATGTCTGTCCAGCCTCTGTTTGAAGACTTCCATTGAAGGAGAGCTCACCACCTTTCGTGGCAGTCTGTTCCACTTATTGATCACTCTAACTGTCAAAAAGTTTTCTCTAGTATCTAATCTGTATTTCCTCCCATTCAGTTTCATCCCATTGTTTCTAGTCTTTCCTTGTGCAGATGAGAATAAAGATAATCCTTCTACAATGTGACAGACCTTGAGATATTTGTAGACAGCTATTAAGTCTCCTCTCAGTCTTCTTTTTTGCAAGCTAAACATTCCCAAATCCTGCAACCGTTCCTCATAGGACATGGTTTGCAGACCGGACACCATTCTGGTCGCTCTTCTCTGAACTTGCTCCAGTTTGTTAATGTCTTTTTTAACTTGCTTAAAAAATGTTCACTTGCCTAACATGCCTGTAATCACTTTTTGTACATGATCTTTCAGTCAATATCATTTCATTTATAAAAAATACAAGACTATTACCTGACGCTTTACGCCAGTTATGCAAGTGGTGAGTAGATGACTATAAAAAACTTATGGTTTGATTGCCCGTACTGAAAGCAGAATATATGCAAAATAGGAACTCAACAGAAAGTCTGTACGGTCCTTCTTTAACCAATAGTCCCCAAGCATTAAATGATGAGTCAAACTGTAAACAAAATTGAGACAGCACATTCTTGTGTATGGCAATTTAGAATAAAAATAAATCATCCTTCTGGGCCTCTAGTGAAAGGTGCTATCTTTTTTTAGTTACATAAAGATACAACAGTTTTAAAACGTATGTGTGCAGGTCTGTTTGTAGGGCTGCAGCCACTGTAATTCACTGTCAAGGACTTGTTGGAGCATGGTGAAAAGAAACTGAAGATTTTTGCTGGACATGAAAAATCCCAAAGATCAAATATTGAATGTGTAATAGCAAGAGGTATTCTTTTTGACACTCACATAATGCATTTTAGAGTACTGAGAACCTCTTCAGTCTGAGATGAGTTGCCTTTATGACCATTTTTGCTGTTCTGTCCAGTAACATAGTCATTTTGTTTTTGTTTTTTTTCTTGGAAACTATAATGTATAAGACTTCTTGGAAATGAACAATACCAGTATAGTCAATGGTCCTGGCAGATCAGTTTCATTAATCATGGAAATTTGTTTTAAGAGCCATTTAAGATGGCTATAAATTTTTTGCAGTACTCATAATACTTTTGGCTTTGCCTAAAAAAAAATAATGCCCCTTATAAACCTTGCCTAAAGCACATGGGGAATCTGTTTCTTTTGTGTTGTGTCAATAGCTTTACATATTGTGTGGTATAGATCACTCATTGAAAAAACACCACTTGATCATTTTTATTGTGCTGTGCGCATAGCTCTTCATATCAATTCAACACTACTCAAATAGTATATTATCACTATTACTATTGATTTTCATATCACAATGTGACAAATGTCACTGAGTAACATTAATCTATTTTATACTCAGCTCAGCAAATGCATCTCAAAAGGAAAAGTCTGTTTTGTTTTCTTCTTGTGATTATTTAACGCACAGTCCAAACATGAATGTCGCTAAACTGCAATCATTTTGTAGTAAAATACCATACATGGTAAACCGTTATGATGCTATAAGCCAGGCAGCACTAAAGATAAACCTTAATTAAAATTTTGTTCATTTCTCTACCTAAGATAAAAATTACAATGATATCTTTCTGTAAATATTTACGCTTCAATTACCTATATGTTTTATGTTTAAAAATATAAATATTTATATCCTTGTTAAATAATCTTTTCTTATGATAAATATGCGGAAGTATCAAATGCTAGAATTTGTAATAATTATTTAGGTATAAATAAAAACAGGATAACAACAGAGGTTATAGATGCACCAAATCACTTAACATCAGGCTTGGATCAGTTATATCTTTCAAGTCATATGTTTAATACACAATTTTAAACATTTCTGCTAAATGTATATGTCACAGTTCATCCCTCAGGGTATCTGAGATGCAGTCACTGACAGCTCGGCCGTCCAATCTAGTATAGGGGTGTGCTGAAGCTGTCGATACTTTGATTGACAGCTTGGCCATCCAGTCTGGTACAGGGGCATGCTGAGCTGTGAATATGTTAACTGACAGCTCAAATATCCGATCTAAGACTGTGAGGGGTTGGCTGTCTCCATGTGTTCATTATTCCAGTTAATTGCCATGCTTCTTAACTAAGCTGTTTCTCCCAGATCTCTGCCACATGTACATTCAGCTTGTGAAGTTTGTGCTTTCCTGTGTCTTGAGTTCTGTATGCTTGATCTGTTGCCTGACCTTGGACTTCGTTCTGACCATCCACCTGTTTAACTCCTTCAGCTCTGGTCCATTATCGTCCCAGTATTCTGACCTTGGAACGTTACCTTACTACGCTATTGTTTCTTCCTTCTGTTTATGACATACCCTCCTGGCTTCTGACCTTGGACTCCTTGACTACTCTGACTCACGACTTGACTGTGAGAAGTGACTAGCATCACAGTATGCACCCCATGAATATGCAACTGACTTTCATAGAAAAAAATTAACAAAAAACATAACATATACCAAGAGGTACACATTTTCTTATGAAGTATCTTTATTGTCACTTTGTATTCATAATTATTGAATATTTCCTGAATTCTTATTAATTTACCATAGGTACAGTACATACCTTTAGCTTCTCATTCATGTGCTCGATTGTTTTCTCCAATTCCTATAGCTAGGTATTATTCATTACTATCTTTGACTGACATCTATTTCTGTCTCTCACACTGGACTTGTGGGACACAGCATTTCTTCCTTTTCCTTTTCAGGCTAAAGACATACATGATTTATCGCCTGATGATATATTTATATATCCATATTTAATATACAGATTCACATGTATTGTTCTATTACTCACCCAGTGGTTTAGTTTTAATTACATGTTTTTATTGTGAATAAGTAATTTCCTTTTATTATAATGTATGGACACCTCTTTGTATATGGTGCTATCCTATACCACTCTTGTTAATACTGGTATTTTTTCCTTAAATCAATTGTCCCACATTTTCCTTTTGATCACATGGTCGGTGCTTTTCTTTTGGTACTAAATGAGCAGATAAGATATAACTATAATATAACTATACAAAGTGTTTTTTAGAAGGAATACAGCAGTTATTTTAATGGGAAATACATGTTAGTGATACACATTGTGTCACTAATAACACACTGGGGACACTCCACATGGTACAAAGGACATGACAAGTTCCCTTTAAATTTTTTATTGGCTGCATTTTGAGTGTATAACATTTTTTGATCATATTTAAGGCTAGTATCAGATTTATTCTGGGCTGTACGCTAACCACTTACATCATGGTTGCCCACTAAATCCTAAAAATAGGAGATTGACACGAAATCCTTGATTAAAACAAACACTGTAAGGATAGAGATTGAGACATTGTGAACTCAGTCTGGCCTCTTTTACTGTGATATCCTGCATTTTTAGCCATTCAATCAACTGTGGTTGACAGCACTTTTGCTAAAAAGATGCCTAAAAAAGGTGAACACCACGGGAACAGAGGCCATATGAAGTCAAAAGTGTCTCAATCTGCCTCACTATATTTTGTGCTTTTTTGTGTGTTCTTTCATTTTTATATTTTTAATTGACCTATTTTTATTTTTTGCTTTTCCCACTATGGGCTTATAATATATTATATTTTGACCCCTGGTATCATATACTGAATCACTCTTTGTAATGCAGTGCATGAGGCCTGTCAGTTTTACACTGACAGTCTGTTAAACTCTGTATATGGCGTGAACAAACAGACCGCTTTATCTTGAGGCCATTTCTTGGCCTTGGGTTGGCTTGGCAACTTTTGGATCCATAAAAATGATTGCAGGGTCCCAATAGTGTTAAAGAGGGAACTCATGTCCTCTGTTAACCATTTATATGCTGCTGTCACAATTGACAGCGACATCTTAGTGTTAAATGGAGCTGATTGGTGCTAAAATATTTGGGGACTTGAAGACTGATGCAGCACGGTGTTATATAAAGCCCACTAATGACCCCATATAAAAATGTATAGGTGGTCATTAAGGGATTAAAGAGTAAGACAACAGTTTATGTTTAAGTTTATAATGCTGTTAATTTCATAATGTAGTATGCCTCATTGACATTGCAGCTTTTTTTTCTGAGATAGAACTACATATCCCCTATTCAACCTTAGGCATCAATAGATGCATATAAGATGTAGTACAGGAATAAATATTGTATTCAACCTGCAAATGTTTTCTTCACTGATATTGTTTTTTCCAAATATTAATTTGTCTCTTCATTTATGCAGAAAAAATGGCCTTTTCTAGTGTGATATTAGAGCTCTGCTTCTCCTACTTGTTTGTTACCTTCATGGTGTTTCAATAAAAAAATGAATAAGAATCTGCAGCTGCATCTCCCGCAAGTCTTTTATTTGCTATTTTACAACAGACTCTTTTTCTGTGCTGACTGAGTTGCATTCTGCACTTTCACACAAAGACTGTAAGAAATTAAATGGCAATTGATTTGTAGCTGTCTCACATGGAAAATACTACTAGGACAATGTTAATGATGATGCTGAAAAAACATCAATTTAAGTTGAGTCTAATTTATCTTCTTTTCTTTTATGATGATTTGTTTTCAAATACAAATTTAACATTTTTTTTCTTGTGGGAAAAGCTCACTTAACAGTAACATTTTTATTGAAAAAAAACAGCTACTCTATGTTAGAATATTGAAAATGTTCAATAATAGTAAATTTATAGAATATTTCAGTGGTATTTCTCATCTCCAAGATCCAATCTCAATATGTAGGAGGTGTAATAATAATATTTGCAAGTACTTCCAATTAGAAATGAAGTATATTTTTTTTTTATTCACTATGTCTCTTTCATGATGTGCAGGCATTGCAGGACCTTGGGTTTCCATGGTTAAGTCCACTGACAAAGTGACAGTAAATTAGCTTGTTGGCAAAGGTCATAACCATGTATCTAAGGTCGTGCAATACCTGCATGTGAGCAAAGAGACATAGCGAATCATAAAAGTATGCTACATTTCTAATTGGAGGTATTTGCTAATATTATTATTATTACACCTTCTACATATTAGGGTAGAATCTTGGAGATGGAAATACATTTTCAGTCTTTTTATTCATAAGTTAAGCTACTGTATGCTTTTGTATACAGTACAGACCAAAAGTTTGGACACACCTTCTCATTGAAAGATTTTTCTGTATTTTCATGACTATGAAAATTGTACATTCACACTGAAGGCATCAAAACAATGAATTAACACATGTTTTCAGTTCACTGGTGTGCCCTGTCAGGTTTAATAAGTGGGATTTCTGGCCTTATAGATGGGGTTGGGACCATCAGTTGTGTTGTGCAGAAGTCTGATGGATACACAGCGGATAGACCTACTGAATATACTGTTAGAATTTGCATTATGGCAAGAAAAAAGCAGCTAAGTAAAGAAAAATGAGTGGCCAGCATTACTTTAAGAAATTAAGGTCAGTCAGTCCAAAAAATTGGGAAAACTTTGAAAGTGTCCCCAAGTGCAGTTACAAAAAAAAATCAAGTGCTACAAAGAAACTGGCTCACATGAGGACCGCCCCAGGAAATGAAGACCAAGAGTCACCTCTGCTTCTGAGGATAATTTTATCAGCGTCATCAGCCTTAGAAATCGCAAGTTTACAGCAGCTCAGATTAGAGACCAGGTCAATGCCACACAGAGCTCTAGCAGCAGACACATCTTATAACAACTGTTAAGAGGAGACTTTGTGCAGCAGGCCTTAATGGTAAAATAGCTGCTAAGAAACCACTGCTAAGGACAGGCAACAAGCAGACGAGATTTGTTTGGGCTAAAGAACACAAGGAATGGACATAAGACCAATGGAAATCTGTGCTTTTGTCCGATGAGTCCAAATTTGAGATCTTTGGTTCCAACCACCGTGTCTTTGTGCGACGCAGAAAAGGTGAACGGATGGACTCTACATGCCTGGTTCCCACCGTGAAGCAAGGAGGAGGAGGTGTGATGGTGTGGGGGTGCTTTGCTGGTGACACTGTTGGGGATTTATTCAAAATTGAAGGCATACTGAACCTGCATGGCTACCACAGTATCTTGCAGCGGCATGCTATTCCATCCGGTTTGCGTTTAGTTGGACCATCATTTAATTTTCAACAGGACAATGACCCCAAACACACCTCCAGGCTATGTAAGGACTATTTGACCAAGGAGAGTGATGGGGTGCTACGCCAGATGACCTGGCCTCCACAGTCACCAGACCTGAACCCAATCAAGATGGTTTGGGGTGAGCTGGACCGCAGAGTGAAGGAAAAAGGGCCAACAAGTGCTAAGCATCTCTGGGAACTCCTTCAAGATTGTTGGAAGACCATTTCCGGTGACTGCCATCTTGAAGCTCATCAAGAGATTGCCAAGAGTGTGCAAAGCAGTCATCAAAGCAAAAGGTGGCTACTTTGAAGAACCTAGAAAATAAGACATATTTTCAGTTGATTCACACTTTTTTGTTAAGTATATAATTCCACATGCGTTGATTCACAGTTTTGATGCCTTCAGTGTGAATGTACAATTTTCATAGTCATGAAAATACAGAAAAATCTTTAAATGAGGTGTGTCCTAACTTTTGGTCTGTACTGTATATATTTATTAGTATTGCAATTTCAATGTTGCGAAATCTACATAAACTCAATTACATTAATAATACAATGCCAATAAGGAAAAGCTGTAGATTTAGAGTAATCATAGGGTGGATAGAGATGTAAAAAATATGCACATGCTGAAAAATTGAAACAAAATTTTGAAAACATCTTGGTTTATTCAATATCAAGACTTGCAACAATTATAGTGGAATACTCAGGAACCTCTTGGCTTGAGACAATGAGTAAACTGAATAGAAGTATGGTAACAAGTCTGTATTTCCACAACAAACGCAGGTGCAGCAAGTGAGCAACAGTTCAAGAAAACACAGCAAACAGGGAGATTATGAAGTAGTTCATATGCAGCACTGCTGCAGGCAGTCTGTTGGGTGAGGCACACAATAAGGAAAGCCGTTCAGAAGACACAGTTAACAACAGGGCTGGCAGTCTCTGAATAAGAGTCCTAAAAACAGTGCAGGCTGTGAGTCCAGAACAGTCACAAATGCTGCCACTGCACACCAACTAGGTTGCTGAAGTGGGCCGAGCTTACGTGTCCTAAGTAGGCAGGTGGAGACAGATGATGCGGAGGAACTAACACACAGCTTGCTACTGAGAACTGGAGAGGTTTGCTGGAAGGGCTGAACAGGATCTATTGGAGAGGAGCAGTCTCTTGCAGCACAGAGCCAGGAACTCAAGCAGAATAGACAAGCATGGACTGGAAGGCAAACCGGGGTTATAAATACAGGAAAGGTGGATCACATGAGCAGAAGCGAGGTAGCAGACGCCATCTTGAAAAAGGGCAATAAAGCACCACAGATGAACAGAGAATCCAGAGTCCTGACAAGAGTGAAAGCCACATACAAAACTACAATACAATATCTAAAAGGTTCCCTGCACAGGGGCCATGCTAAAAGGTTATTGTGTTGAAAAATGCCTCCTAGGACACTTTAGTGAACCAATGGTTAATCAACTAAATCAATGTAATGCCTAGCTGTTGCTGTACCTCTTATCAAACTAGATGGGTTCAGCAACTATACATTATGTAACATCACACCATAATCCAAGAAGTAGGATGGGTGTGACATTCCTTCATGAATGCCTATTCATGGTGTAGCCTACATGATCTCCAGCCCAATCTAAAGCTGTCATTGCATTCAAGACAAAAGCTTGACTCACCACTGAAAAGGATAGACCTTCTATTCCAACCTCCATTGTCATCTTGCTCTACACCATGACAGCTTTTGAGAGTGGTAGCATGAGGTCAATGAAACAGCTATGGCTGGTTGTCTGGCTCATAGCCCAGTGTCTTGCAAATACCTTCTATTTGTTTGTGCATATATGAGATGATGCATTAGGCTTGGTATGGGACACCCAATTTCTCTTGAGGTACAGAATAACGCCTATTGTTGAAACTAATGGTACAGATATTTCTCCAATGTGTCCAAGGAGCAATTTTCAACACAACAATGCCAGGCCACATCTTGCTCATGCTGCTAAGAGCAGACTGTGGGGTCTAAACATGCTACCATGGACTGCAGAAACTCTGGACTTGTCTGCCATTGAGCATATTTGGGAAATTATTTGCAATTTGCAAGGAAGCTTCAGGCTGTAGACCTTGATAATTTGTATGCTGAAGTGCATTTGGTGCAGCAGAACATTTCTCAGACAACCATTAGTAACCCAATTATTAGCATGCCAAAGCATTTAACTGCATATGCCATAGATCAAGATATTTTGAAAATGTTATTTCCATCTTTTTTATAAATCAAATGATGTCAACATTATCAGTTATTTGTGAGATTATATGAAGAAACATAAGGATTTGTACAATCATATATCTACAATCAATCTGTGGCTGGTTCTCCAACATGTTTAGAACAACCTCCCTGCTGAGTTCATTCACCAATTTACCTAGAAAAAAATTGATGTTGTTTTGAAGTCAAAAGTTGGAAATAACAAATATTTATTTAATTTAATTTGATTTAGTTTCTTCCTTTGCTCATTCACTTTGAATTTTGTAAAATGGTAAAAATAAACTACAGCAATTTCTATTTTTTAAATCATTGTTGCTTTGCAGCATCTTTTCCATACTCTCCTAAAACTTTTGCACAGTACTGTACATACATAAATTATTTGTAAAAAATCAAATCGCTTATAAATGTTATCATTACAGGTAGGATGAGCATTTCAAGTCCAATTTAAACTGATTTTCCAACATTTTTCAGAAAACACGGTAGTATAACAAGAAGTCATGTGGGAAAAGCGAGGCATTGCTGCCAAACTGTTAATATAAACGACAAGACACATTAAATTTATTCTATTATATGAGCAGATTTACCACTTATTTAAGCACATGCTAAGTTACTGCAAGGAGAATAATAAATTAAAAGACAAAACTGTGTTCATGCTCTAGGGTACAACATGCCTGAAATAATTAGAAGAAATTTTCAATAGTATTGCTATGGTTTTTGAGCTAGTCTAAGTAGTGCTTTTAGCTCATCAAAACTGTACTTTGAAGATAAAGTTTGGATTAATCTATGTTTATATTGCACAGACTTTTTGAGCATTTTTTATACCCTTATTATTTATGATGAATTGTAATATCCAAACTACTATTGTAATAGCTACTGTTTTGCATTAAAAAAAAGTTTTGGGGGGCTGAGAGCACAAGTGAGCTTTTTCACTACCAAGGTTTTCTGTTATATTAATGTCCAAAGCAAAATTTAACCTTTAGAATTTTTTGATCAAAAATGTTTTTGTGCTCAGGATTCAGAAATGGCTTTAGATAATCCCTCTCATGAACTTTTTTCCCCTAAACCTGTGTTTATGTTTATGTACTGCAATGTCAGTGTGTTAATATACTCACCTACTGCTATTTTATCAGGTATCCAGCGCTATTCCTCTGGTTTTCTGAGTGAAGTCATCTCTCTATATACTCTCTGAGTCGCACTGCACTTTGTGGCTTTTTCAATGCACGTCTGTGGAACATCAGAATGAGGCTCCATAAGATTCCATTGTAAAAGAGATTGCCAGCTCATGCATAAAGAATAGAGTGAATAGTCAGTGACATCACTGAGAAGAAAAGCGGAATGGCGCTGAATAACGGTGGTAGGTGAATATACTAAAACACTGACTGTAAACTATATACACACTGAGATCAGCGCAAGCAGGAGACAGTGACGATACCTGCATTCAGCAGCCGGCCAGTGCGAACTGTACAGATTCTTCCCATGAGCTAGTAGGTGTCACACAGACCTACAGTACAGACCAAAAGTTTGGACACACCTTCTCATTTAAAGATTTTTCTGTATTTTCATGACTATGAAAATTGTAGAATCGCACGAAGGCATCAAAACTATGAATTAACACATGTGGAATTATACATCACACTTTACAAAAAAGTGTGAAACAACTGAAAATATGTCTTATATTCTAGGTTCTTCAAAGTAGCCACCTTTTGCTTTGATTACTGCTTTGCACGCAGAAAAGGTGAACGGATGGATTCTACATGCCTGGTTCCCACCGTGAAGCATGGAGGAGGTGGTGTGATGGTGTCGGGGTGCTTTGCTGGTGACACTGTTGGGGATTTATTCAAAATTGAAGCGGTGTCACCAGCAAATCACCCCCACACCATCACACCACCTCCTCCATGCTTCACGGATATATGAGGATAACCAATCCTCAGTTGCAGGTGGTGGATTTCTGCTGTTCAACCTAGGTTCAATACCCTCAGCAACCACCAGAGGGAGCGTCAGCTCCGAAGTTGTCTCCAACATGTTCACAATAGTACCCCCCCTTGAGGAGGGGTCACCGAACCCTCACTTGTGCCACCAGGCCGATCAGGATGAGCTCGGTGATAGGCACGGATCAGTCTCTCAGCATGAATGTCAGAAGCAAACACCCAAGAATTGTCCTCCTGACCATAGCCTTTCCACTTCACCAGGTACTGGAGTCTCCGCCTAGCCAAACGAGAATCCAAAATCTTCTCAACCACATACTCCAAGAAGAATTTCCACTATCTAATAAGGTCCAAAGAACCTTGGCTTTAATCTTGGAAACGCAACCCTCACAGAGTTATTTTTTGAGGAAAATCAAAACAAGTCACCCACTTTAAACCGAGGACCATCAGTCCTATGCCAGTTGGCAAACCGCTGGGCCCTCTCCAGAGAGAGAGACAACTTATCCACTACTTGATCCCAAATCTGCTACATTCTCTCCACAATAGAGTCAACACCAGGACAGACAGAAGCCTCCACCTGCCCCGAAGAAAATCGAGGATGAAACCCGAAATTGCAGAAAAATGGAGACATCAAGGTGGCATAACTAGCCCTATTATTCAAAGCAAACCCAGCCAAAGGCAAAAAAGAGAACCAGTCATCTTGATCAGCAGACACAAAACATCTCAAATAAGTCTCAAAGGTCTGGTTTGTTCTCTCAGTTTGTCCACTGTTCTGAGGGTGAAAAGCAGAGGAAAAAGACAGCTGAACTCCCAGTGTGGAACAAAATGTCCTCCAAAATCTGGAAACAAACTGGACTCCTCTGTCAGACACAATGTTCTCTGGAATGCCTTGCAACCGAACCACCTGTTGAAAAAATAAGGGCACCAACTCGAAGGAAGATGGCAACTTAGGTAGTGGCACAAGTATCATCTTGGAAAACCTATCACAGATTACCCAAATAACGGTCATTCTCTGAGAGACAGGGAGGTTGGAAATAAAATCCATAGAGATATGGGTCCATGGCCTTTTGGGCACAGGCAATGGCATTAACAAACCACTAGAGCGAGAGCAAGGTTTGGACCGAGAACAAGTTCCACAGGACTGCACAAAGTTCCTGATGTCACGAGACAAAGTGGGCCACCGAAAGGACTGACTCATCAAATCTCTGGTACCAAAAATATCAGGATGACCAGCCAACGTGGAGTAATAAATCTCAGACATCACATTCTTCCTCCACTGGTCTGGGACTAACAATTACCCAACAGGGCAGCGTTCAGGTTTATCCTCCTGAAATTGCTCCAGGGCTAGTCTCAAATCGGGCGAGATAGCGGAAAGAACCACACTCTCCTTCAGAAAAACAGTGGGCTCAGTTACCTCAGGAGAATCCGGAAAGAAACTACTCGAGAGGGCATCCACCTTAACATTTTTAGTGTCCGGAGAAAAGAGACCACAAAATTAAAACATGTGAAAAACAAGGCCCACCTGACCTGTCTGGGTAAGATCGCTTGGCTGATTCAAGATAAACTAGGTTCTTGTGATAAGTGAGGACCACCACCTGATTTTTGGCTCCTTCCAGCCAATGTCTCCACTCTTCAAAGGCCCACTTCATAGCCAATAACTCCCGATTTCCCACATCATAATTACATTCCGCTGGGGAAAATTTTCGAGAGAAAAAGGCACAAGGGTTACTGTTAGAAGTCTCCAGATCCCTTTGGGACAAAACGGCTCCTGCACAAATCTCAGAAGCATCAACCTCCATCTGAAATGGTAGAGAAACATCAGGTTGCCGCAGAATAGGAGAAGAAGTGAATCTCCGCTTAAGCTCCAGAAATGCAGAAACTGCCTCAGGAGACCAATTTACTGCATCAGAGCCCTTTTTGGTCAAATCACTCAGTGGTTTCACAATAGTAGAGAAGTTACCTATAAATTTACGATAAAAATTAGCAAACCCCAAAAATCTCTGAAGAGCCTTCAATGTAGTGGGCTGAACCCAATCACAAATGGCCTGAACTTTGACTGGGTCCATTTCAATAACTGACGGAGACAAAATGAATCCCAGAAATGAAACCTTCTGTACGCCAAAAAGACACTTTGATCCCTTCACATACAATGCATTTTCTCTCAAAATCCGGAATACAGTCCGAACATGTTCTACATGAGAATCCCAGTCATTGGAAGAAATCAAGATATTGTCCAAATAAACTATCAGGAATTTATCCACAAAATCCCTGAAAATATTATTCATAAAGGATTGGAAGACGGAAGGGGCATTAGTGAGCCCAAAAGGCATCACTAGATACTCAAAATGCCCCTCTGGGGTATTAAATGCCATCTTCCATTCATCACCGTGCTTGATGCGTATAAGATTATACGCCCCCTGAGGTCAAGCTTGGTAAACCAACTAGCACCTTTCACTCTGGAAAATAGGTCGGAAATCAAAGGTAATGTATATTGATATTTCACAGTGATCTTATTCAGGAGACTATAGTCAATACACTGCCTCAATGAGCCATCCTTCTTAGCCACAAAGAAAAAGCCGGCGCCCAAGGGTGGAGAGGATGGTCTGATATGACCCTTCTCTAAAGACTCTTTGATATAAGATTGCATAGCATCATGCTCAGGTACAGATAAATTAAAGAGCTGACCCTTGGGAAATTTACAACCGGGTACTAAGTCAATAGTGCAATCACAACTCCTGTGCAGAGGCAAGGATGCAGACTTACTCTCACCAAACACATCAGAAAAATCGGTCAAATAGTCCAGGACATCTTGAGACTGGGGAGAGGCAGAAAAAACAGGAGTGTCAGCACGAAGACATTGACAACCCCAACTGGTCACAGACACAGATTTCCAATCCAAAACAAGATTATGAGTCTGTAACCAAGGAAAAACAAGTACAACAATGTCTTGTAAATTATGTAACACCAAAACTTGCAATTCTCTTGGTGGCCGGGTCAACCAGCATTATCACCTGGGTAGAAAACTGGGGTTTATTCTCCGCCAAAGGGGTAGAATCAATGCCCAGCAAAGGAATAGACTTCTGCAGGGGTATCATAGGAAAACCACAACGTTTGGCAAAATCAAAATCCATCAGGTTTATAGCTGCTCCTGAATCAACAAAAGCCTGATCTGAAAATGTGGACATGGAGCAAATCAAGGTAACAGTCAACAGAAACTTAGTCTGAATACTACCCAAAACAACTGAGCTCGCAAAACGTCTTCCCCGCTTGGGGCAGACGGAAATAGCATGAGAAGCGTCACCACAATAGTAGCACAACTTATTACGCTTACGAAATTCATGACGCTGTGCCCCAGAAATCACTCCATCACACTGCATGGGCTCAGGGGCTGGCTCACAAGGCATCACAATCTCACACATATTTCTATGCTCGCGCAGACATCTGTCAATTTGAATAGCTAATGACATAGTCATTGAGACCAGAGGGGACAGGGAATCCCACCATACCATCCTTTACAGTCTATGCCAGACCCTTCCGAAAAAGAGCTGCCAGAGCATCATCATTCCATTTAGTAAGGTCTGCCCACTTTCTGAATTTCTCACAATACAGCTCTGCAGCTTCTTGACCCTGATTCAATGCCAACAAGGTTTTCTCAGCTTGATCAGTAACATTAGGTTCATCATACAACAACCCCAGAGCCTGAAAAAACATATCAACATCATTCAAAACAGGATCCCCAGGTGTCAGGGAAAAGGCCCAATCCTGAAGGTCGCTGCACAACAGGGAGATGACAATTTGAACCTGCCACGCTGCGTTCCCTGAGGACTTAGGGTTCAAAGCAAAAAACAACTTACAGTTTTTTTTAAAATTCAAAAATTTAGACCGATCCCCAAAAATAAATCTGGCAGAGGGATCCTAGGTTCCACAGCAGGCAACCCATCAAGATAGGTAGCAATACTCCGAAGTTTAGCAGCAAGCTGCTCCACACGGTCGAAGAAATGCTTGACCTCCATAGGGGAAAAATTCCTCCTCAGCCCCCAGAGAAAAAAGAGGGAAAAAATGTAACAAACAAATAAAATAAAATTTCTGACAACTCTGACAAATTTTTTTTTCTTTTTTACTATTTTTTCCCTTCTGTTGAGTACTATAGAATTTCAGTATGGCCGGTGATTCTGTTATGTTTTGTTAGCTGAGGAGGCAGGAGCAGATAACCGCATAGGCAGCCAAACACCAGAGAGGTTGGAAACTAATAGGTTGCAGACCCCTAAACTAACCGCACAACTAGAAGCAGCAATGGGATGTTCCTACGGTGCCCTAAACGCCTCGTCACAGCCGGAGAGATTAGCTATCCCTGAAGATGGAAAGAGGAAAGCTAACTGCCCCGGAGGAGAGCCCCAAAAAAATAGGAAGCCCCCAAACATATAATGGTGGTTAGAAAAGATGAAAACATGAACACAGACAGAAAATAGATTGAGCAAACGCTGGGGCCCAAAACTGTCTAGATAGGACAGCACAGGTGAGAATACTGTCTGCAACCCAGAAAAACCCTAGGAAAAACTCCAACACTTCTGAATCCAAAAATACTGAGACCACAAGGTCTCGACCACCTATATCAGATCTCTGGTGTGGATATGTAGCTACCCAGCAGAAAAATATCACAAGAACTGAGCAAATGAACAAATACAAAAAACGAACGGAGACCAGCCAAAGCCCTCCAAAGGGGACCCAGCTGAAGACAAAAAGCAATGCTGCAAAATAGCAAGGAAAATCAAACCACAGTAAAAAAACTGAAAGTGACTTATCTGAATGCAAGCAGGAGACAGCAGAAAAGCAAGCTGAATTCCAACCTAGACCAGGAAGAACAATTGATCATCGGCAAGAACTAAGGGAGGTCAGCTCACTTATGTCAGGCCAATCCGTACCACCTGATAACCAATCCTCAGTTGCAGGTGGTGGATTTCTGTTGTTCAACCTAGGTTCAATACCCTCAGCAACCACCAGAGGGAGCTTCAGCTCCGAAGTTGTCTCCAACATGTTCACAACAGTCGTCGTTTCATACTACAGATGGACAATGACCCAAAACATAAAGCCAAAGCAACCCAGGAGTTTATTAAAGCAAAGAAGTGGAATATTGTTGAATGGCCAAGTCTGTCACCTGATCTCAACCCAATTGAGCATGCATTTCACTTGTTAAAGACTAAACTTCAGACAGAAAGGCCCACAAACAAACAGCAACTGAAAACCACCGCAATAAAGGCCTGGCAGAGCATCAAAAAGGAGGAAACACAGCGTCTGGTGATGTCCTATAAGTTCAAGACTTCAGGCAGCCATTGCCAACAAAGGGTTTTCAACCAAGTACTAGAAATGATCATTTTATTTACAATTATTTAATCTGTCCAATTACTTTTGGTTCCTTTAAAAACAGGGTGGCACATGTTAAGGAGCTGAAACTCCTAAACCCTTCATCCAATTTTAAAGTGGATATCCTCAAATGAAAGCTGAAAGTCTGAACTTCAACTGCATCTGAATTGTTTTGTTTAAAATTCATTGTGGTAATGTCTAGAACCAAAATTAGATAAATGTTGTCTCTGTCCAAATGTATAAGGACCTAACTGTATCTCTCTATGTGCCAGCAGATCTCAAAACAGATGGAGGTCAGAGCAGGAATTGAACCTATCCGTGGAAAGCTAAATAGACAGTGGGCACAGCAAAGAGGGGAGTGGGATGGTTTTTACACTTTTGTAAACCCTTCACCACCTTAGATTTTTCCTTTTTTTGGTTTCCAGTTTTTGATCCCCTTCTTCTCAGAGCCATGACTCTTTTATTTTTCTGTCAATATGACCATGTGAGGGCATGTTTTTTGTGGGACGAGTTTCACTTTTGAATGGCACCATTGGTTTTACCATAGAGTTTACTGGAAAAGGGGAAAAAAAGTGCACAGAAATTGCAAAAATAGTGCAATTCAACAATTTTTTATTTTTTTCCTCCATCTTCACTAAAAGATAAAACTGACCTGTGATTATGAATTATCTAGGTCATTACGAGTTCATAAATACAAAACATGTATAGTTTTTTCTACTTAAATGGTGAAAAAAAATCCAAAGTTTGTATAAAAATCAAAACAAAATTCGCCATTTTCCAAGATCCATAGCATCTCCATTTTTCATGATATGGGGCTGAGGGAGGGCTTTTTGTATCGAGCTTACATTTTTAATGGTACCATTTTGTTGTAGATACAATCTTTTGATCATCCGGTCTTGCATTTAAAGTAATGTTACAGCGACCAAAAAAACTGTTGTTTTGAAATTTTTTCTCGCTGCGCCGTTTACCAATCAGATTAATTGCTTTTATATATTGATAGATTGGGCAGTTATGAATGCAGCAATACCAAATATGTGTATTTTTAAATTGTTTTATTTTGAAAAGGGCAAATGCAGGTGATTTCAACTTTTAAATTTATTTATTTTTTTAACTTTTTTCTAGCTTTAACAGTCTACATGGGAGACTAAATGCTATGATCTTCTGATTACTTGTGCTACACACAGCAGGTCTACAGCCCCCACATCCGATCACTGACTCGCTCTTGTTATCTCCACCTCAAAAACATTTCTAGAATTCGACCTTTTCTTACTTTCAACTCTGCAAAAACTCTTACTGTTTCTCTTATTAATTCTCGTGTGTGTATGTTGCATACGGTATATACAGTGTGTGTGTGTGTGTGGTGCATATGGCATATGCAGTGTGTGTGTGTGTTTGGTGCGTACAGCATAGACAGTATGTGTGTGTGCTTGTGTGTGGCTCAACAGTGTTCCGCTGGTGGTTTCCACGCAAGAGGCTGGTACAACAAGCAATTTCCATATTGAGACACCCATCACTTGGGTGTCCCAATATGGCCGTTGGTGAACTTCCACCGCTTAGAATTCTGGGATCCAGACACATCTGGACCGAACAGGATGTGAAGACATTACAAGGTAATTATATATTAGATGATTATTGGCTTCTTTTATATAAAGTTTTTTTTATTTCATTGTGCACTATTATTATTCCTTTTGTTGAGTATAATTTTTTCCTTTGGTCAAAATCTCTCCTGTTTTTGACCTTGCTTTGGTGTTTTGATGGATCTATATGCCAACCTTTGTGGAAGTGGCACTTAGGTGTCGCTATCCCTTTGTTATTATAAGAACTTTTTATTTTTCAATTTTTATATGTTGTCTTCTGTATATTTATTAATAAAATTTGAACATACTAATTTATTATTTGCTCCTTGGTCCAATTTTTGTTTTTGGGTATTAATGTATAAATAACCCATACGGCTGTACAGTACTGCTTAACCATACGACATTGGCAAATAGCGCTCCGTCCCTCCCGAGTTTCGCTTTATGGCTAAGAAGTACTTTTATAAAGGAGGCATCCTGGAGCACAGAATTTTCTATAATAATTTGCGGAGACCTTAAGTGCTAGAAGAGCAGAATCCCCATCACATGAACCCATGACCCTATTTTGGAAATTACACCCCTTTGAGAATTTACCTACAGGTGTCATGACTGTTTTGTTTTCCATTAGTGTTTTTCAGAAACAAGCAGCAGTGGATGTTGCTGAGTGAAAATTGCAAACTGCCATTGTACTGACCAGTACGTTGTAGTGCCAGTACATTGTGCCCCGCTCATGAACCCGTAAATTTGGCGTGCTGTCATTGCTACAGAAATGCAAAACATGTCAATGTTAACTGTTTAGGCTTGCCGAATTTCTTTTTGGGGGCGAGGGCCATTTTACTTTTTAAAAGCCTTTCTGCTACCAGTAGCTTGGAAGCCCTTATATTTCCGTTAACAGATGACGGACCTGAGTGGGGACTTACTTTTTTGTGGATTGAGTTGAAGCTTTTTTGGGAGCATTTCACATAACATTTTGGATCACATTTTTCTATGCTGAGCACCTACATCGGGGTTTTCTTTTAAATCTCTAAGTGACATAATTCAGATAAAACCTCTGAGGGATTCATTCACTATAATGGGGTAGCAGAGTTACTCTGGCCTCTGTCTGACCTCTGATCAATGGTGTCTTTTTTTCAGATGTGCACAAAACTGTGTCCGACAGCACTTTTATGCACTCTTAATAAAAAGACGGACAACGCTGGGTCACAGGTCTTATTGGGTCCTCAGTACCTCAATCTGCCCCATTATAGGGAACCTTCTGGTGGTGATTGTGTCTAAATCACGTATTTCAGAGATTTACATGGAAACCTGATGTAAGTGCTTAGCGCAGGATAAATGTGAGCGGAGACTTTGTTGTTAACTGCGATCTTTGGGAGGCAGAATGAACAAATCAACAGCAGGTGAAGAATTGGTTTTATTTATTCTTTATACAGTTTATTGTGCAGTATAAGGCCACTTTCACAAGTCAGTGTCTCCGGTATGTGTGGTGGTGACAGTTTTCTCACGTACTGGAGACACTGACATATGTAGACCCATTCAAATGAATGGGTCTATGTATATGTTAGTGTATTTTGACGGACCGTGTGTCCATGTGCAAAACATGCAGACAAGTCTGTTTTCACATGGACAAACAGCCTGCAAAACATGCCGCACACGTGCACATGGAGAACGGTGCACACTGTCCTCCGTGTGCACAGACGGCCGCGGGGGAAGTAGCGCTACTATAAGCCGCTGTCCCTTGGTGGCTGGTGCTGAAGAAGGCTGTCATTCTCCCCTGCCTGCCTGCGAGCAGAGGAGAATGATGAGTGGTATATTAAAATCCGAACGACAGCAGGTGGGGGCTTTTGGGACTGTTACTCCCATCATCTGACACCTGCTGTCGTTCAGATTTTAATATACAGCTCATCGTTCTCCTCTGCTCCCAGGCAGGCAGGGGAGAATGACAGCCGGCTTCAGCACCAGCCGCCGAGGAACAGTGCTTACAGTAGCCTCTTCTTCCTTTGTTGCCGTCAGTGTGGTACTGATGCGGCACACGGGTAGCACACGGTTGCCACATGTGTGCCACACGTAGTACACACGGACACGGAAATCTCCAGTACCAGTTTTTCTGGTACCAGAAAAATATGGACGTGTGAAACCGGCCTAACTGATTACACAACTTTATTCTTCTTGTCAGTGCAATTACAGCGATACCAGATTTATACGGGGTTTTATGTTTGGTTGCTGAGAGATGTTTCTCATTGCTCATTGCCATATTTTGAGAGCTATAATTTTTCTATATTTCAGCCAACAATCATGTGAGTTCTTAACTTTTTACGGGACAAGTTGACGTTTTTACTCCTGCTATTTTCGGGCTCATGACATTTTTAATCACTTTCTATTCAAATATTTATGAGGCAGACTAAACAAAAACAACAATTCTGAATTTTTTATGGCTTCTACATTTGTTAAAACTGTTAAGGCAGCTATATTATTCTTATCAATACGGTTACAGCGGTACCTGTTGTGAACGCTCTGGATCTGACTTCTGAGTTTGGGTTCCCTCTGGTGACTGCTGATAGTAGTGAAGCTGCTTTGGCTAACAGAGGTCTATCAGCTGGGGCCGATGATTGGCAATCAGGTGTTGATGACTGGGAGATATACAGTAGAACAAAAGTTTGGACACACCTTCTCATTCAAAGATTTTTCTGTATTTTCATGACTATGAAAATTGTACATTCACACTGAAGGCATCAAATCTATGAATTAACACATGTGGAATTATATACTTAAAAAAGTGTGAAACAGCTGAAACTATGTCTTATATTCTAGGTTCTTCAAAGTAGCCACTTTTGCTTTGATTACTGCTTTGCACACTCTTGGCATTCTCTTGATGAGCTTCAAGAGGTAGTCACCGGAATTGGTTTTCACTTCACTGGTGTGCCCTGTCAGGTTTAATAAGTGTGATTTCTTGCCTTATAAATGGGGTTGGGACCATCAGTTGTGTTGTGCAGAAGTCTGGTGGATACACAGCTGACAGTCCACTGAATAGACTGTTAGAATAAGTATTATGGCAAGAAAAAAGCAGCTAAGTAAAGAAAAACGAGTGGCCATCATTACTTTAAGAAACGAAGGTCAGTCAGTCTGAAAAATTGGGAAAACTTTGAAAGTGTCCCCAAGCACAGTTGCAAAAACCATCAAGCGCTACAAAGAAACTGGCTAACATGAGGACCTCCCCAGGAAAGGAAGACCAAGAGTCACCTCTGCTTCTGAGGATAACTTTATCCGAGTCATCAGCCTCAGAAATCACAGGTTAACAGCAGCTCAGATTAGAGACCAGGTCAATGCCACACAGAGTTCTAGCAGCAGACACATCTCTACAACAACTGTTAAGAGGAGACTTTGTGCAGCAGGCCTTCATGGTAAAATAGCTGCTAGGAAACCACTGCTAAGGACAGGCAACAAGCAGAAGAGACTTGTTTGGGCTAAAGAAGACAAGGAATGGACATTAGACCAGTGGAAATCTGTGCTTTGGTCTGATGAGTCCAAATTTGAGATCTTTGGTTCCAACCACCGTGTCTTTGTGCGACGCAGAAAAGGTGAACGTATGGACTCTACATGCCTGGTTCCCACCGTGAAGCATGAAGGAGGAGGTGTGATGGTATGGGGGTGCTTTGCTGGTGACACTGTTGGGAATTTATTCAAAATTGAAGGCATACTGAACCAGCATGGCTACCACAGCATCTTGCAGCGGCATGCTATTCCATCCGGTTTGTGATTAGTTGGACCATCATTTTTTTTTCAACAGGACAATGACCTCAAACACACCTCCAGGCTGTGTAAGGGCTATTTGACCAAAAAGGAGAGTGATGGGGTGCTACACCAGATGACCTGGCCTCCACAGTCACCAGACCTGAACCCAATCGAGATGGTTTGGGGTGAGCTGGACCGCAGAGTGAAGGCAAAAGGGCCAACAAGTGTTAAGCATCTCTGGGAACTCCTTCAAGACTGTTGGAAGACCATTTCCAGAGACTACCTCTTGAAGCTCATCAAGAGAATGCCAAGAGTGTGCAAAGCACTGATCAAAGCAAAAGGTGACTACTTTGAAGAACCTAGAATATAAGACATATTTTCAGTTGTTTCACACTTTTTTGTTAAATATATAATTCCACATGTGTTAATTCATAGTTTTGATGCCTTCAGTGTGAATGTACAATTTTCATAGTCCTGACAATACAGAAAAATCTTTGAATGAGAAGGTGTGTCCAAACTTTTGGTCTGTACTGTAGGTGTGCAGCCTTCCCATGATCCTCCCCAGTGATTTGATTCTTTCTGGTCCCCTTTGGAAGCTTTCTTCCTTCTTTCTCCTGCAACTTTCAGATAAGTTATTTATTGTTTATTTCTGTGGCATTTGTTTTTGTCTATCTCAGTTTTCTGCCCTTCTGGAGTTTGTACAGCCAGGTTCCCCTGCGGGGGCCTGCGCTGGACTCTTTTTCTCATTTGCCACTGTTTATGTATTAAAAGCTCCCTGTTATTTCAGGATCTCCTGATTTGCTACCAGTTACACCAGAGTTCTGATCTAGCGGGGGAGAGATCGTGTGGTCTCAGTATTTTTGCATATCAGACGGGTTGGAGTTTTTCTTAGAGTTTTTGCTGGATTGCAGACAGTATTCTTTCCTGTCTTGTTCTATCTAGACAGTTTGGG
This sequence comes from Oophaga sylvatica, assembly GCA_033576555.1. Classification (NCBI taxonomy): domain Eukaryota; kingdom Metazoa; phylum Chordata; class Amphibia; order Anura; family Dendrobatidae; genus Oophaga; species Oophaga sylvatica. The sequence continues at coordinate 261,556,605 of JARQOD010000001.1, forward strand.
CCCAGCATTTGCTTGCTCTATTTTATGCCTGTGTTTGTATTTCATCTTGTCTAACCGCCAATATATGTTTGAGGGCTGCCTATTCCTTTGGGGGCTCTACACCAGGGAAGTTAGCTTTCCCCTTTCTCTCTTTAGGCTTAGTTATCTCTCTGGCTGTGTCGAGAAGTCTAGGGCACCGTAGGCACGTCCCAAGGCTGCTTCTAGTTGTGCTGTCAGTTTAGGGGTCTGCAATCTGCTAGTTACCAACCTCTCTTGGTGTCTGGTTGCCTAGGCTAATTTGGCCACTGTCCTCCTTGGCTACCAAATCATAACAGGTACCCCATTTATATCTTTTTCATGTTTTGGTGATTTTATGCAATGAAAACTATTTTATGGAAAAAAAATATTATTTTTGCATCGCTTTATTCTGAGAGCTAAAACTTTTTCTTTTTCTGCTGATGAGGCTGTATTGCAGCTCGTTTTTTTGTGGGACAAGATGACGTTTTCAGCTATACCATTTTTATTTACCTTCATCTTTTTTATCCCGTTTTATTCCATTTTTTGGTCATTGGTATGATGATAAAGCATCTTTTTTGCCTCATTTTTTATTTTACTAAGGGGGTTAATTAGTGGGACAGTTATTTTGGTCGAGTCGTTACGGACATGGCAATACCAAATATGTGTACTTTTATTGTTTATTTTTCATATTAATATTTTTTATGGGTACAATAAATTTCTTTTTTTACTGTTTTGTTACTTTTAAACAATATTTTTATCACTTTTGTTTTTTTACTTTGCCACACTATGGGACTTTCACTTTCTGCAGTCTGATTACAGTTATAAGGAATTGCTATACCTTATAACCCATCAGTGCTGCAGACACAAGTTAGCTATATTATGCACTGCACATGATCTAACTACCGTATATACTTGTGTATAAGCCGACCCGTGTATAAGCCGACCCCCCAAATTTTGCCACAAAAAACTTGGAAAACTTATTGACTCGCGTATAAGCCGGGTGTATAAGTTGCCATCCTGCTCTGTGCTCCCCCATCCAGCTCTGTGCGCCCCCATTCTCCTCTGTGCTCCCCTCCTCATGCTCCATTATCCTGTCCTGCTCCATGCTTTCCATCCTCCCCGTCCTGCTCCGTGCTCCCCCATCCAGCTCTGCACTCCCCCATTCTCCTCTGTGCCCACCCCCGTCCTGCTCCGTGCTCTCCGTCCTCCCCCCTGTCCTGCTCCGTGCTCTCCGTCCTCCCCCCGTTCTGCTCCGTGCTCTCTGTCCTCCCTCCGTTCTGCTCCGTGCTCTCCGTCCTCCCCCGTTCTTCTCCGTGCTCTCCATCCTCCCCCCCATCCTGCTCCGTGCTCCTTGTCCTCCTCCATGCTCCCCCATCCTCCTCCATCATACTCACCCTCCCCGTGCCATCGCTGAACGTCCTGGCCGGCAATCCTGCGTTCTCCCCGGCTTCCTGCAGCTCTCTAGCGCTTAGCGGTGACGTAATACCGCTCATTAAGGCCATGAATATGGAGGCCATGCCCATGGGAGTGGCGTCGTGTCCATATTACATGACCTTAATGAGCGGGTATTACGTCACCGCTCAGCGCTGGAGAGTTGCAGGAAGCCGGGGAGAACGCAGGATTGCAGGGACGTTCAGCGATGGCACGGGGAGGGTGAGTATGATGTCCCAGCCACCGGCTCCTGCCGCCGCATCCCCTCCCCCGCTGGTTTCTTCCCTATGACTCGTGTATAATCCGAGGGGGCATTTTCAGCACAAAAAAAGGTGCTGAAAATCTCGGCTTATACACGAGTATATACGGTAACTTGCTAGTGCCTGGTGACCTGGATATCGTCATGACGACATCAGGTCACCATGGCAATGATTGGTCCCCTGCAATAACGTCGTGGGGGCATTGGTCCAAGGGCAAGGGGGCTTTCTTCCCTCTGCCTGCTCGCTAAATGCTGCGATTGAAAAGTAGAATTAAGTTTGACATTATTAGTGCTAATAGAAAGATTTCTGTAAGTTACCTAGAAACTGTATCATCAAATATATATAACTGATAAACAATCCCTGGTAAAAATCAGCATGCTATTCTGCAGGAGCACTGATTATATTACTAAAATTTCTCAAATTGAAAACAATTCCTAGAGATTTTGCACATGAAATATTATGATGTTTTTATATACTAAATTGTATCGTAAAACGTAGTTCAGTAACTGAGATTAATTATGTAGAAAAAAATCTCCAGCGCAAAAATGGATAAAAATTCAATTTTTATTAGATAAAATTAAAATCCATCTTGTTAGAAAAAAGACATATACAGGTGGCGTCCCTGGTGGTCTGAAACCGACGCGTTTCGACCTAGCAGGTCTTAGTCATGGTTTACACAATGCCCTATACTGCAGACTTAAATACGATATAGACATGTGGAACACAGGTGAACATAACACAAATTGGTAACAAAAGGTAACACCCTGAGAAATTAACCCCTTATAGGAAAAAAAAAGGATAGGACAGAATATAAAAAATGTATAATGATACACAAAATCGCAAATATAAACATATATAACATATACTTATAGATAATTTGCCAGATTGAAAAATATTTGAAAGAAACCAGATTTAATTAGGACTAACGAAAAATCATGAAAAAAAAAAAAAATGTTTTCCAAAAAACCTGAATGTACCTGGAAAAAATATATTAATCTAATTGCAATATTAAATCTAACCATTTGTTCAAGCCTAATGGTACTCGTGTATTAAGTTTGAAGATCCAAAATGATTCACGATTTAATAATTTTTTCTTGAAATCTCCTCCTTTGATAGATTTGAAAACCTTCTCAATTGCTGTAACTTTAAGGCTGTTAGTATTGCCAGCATGAATTAATTTGCAGTGACTAGACACTGCTGATATATTGTAACTATTTTCATTAGTGGCTTCTGATAAATGTTTCCTAATCCTTTTCTTAAGAGATCCAATTGTGCAGCCTACATATTGCAATTTGCATGAAACACATTCTATCACATAAATAACTCCTTCCAAGTTACAATTTAAATAAGACTGGATGGGATATGATATGTTAGTAACAGCAGATATAAATCTAGTAGTTTTTTGCACATAATTACAGACTTTACAACGATGATGTCCACATTTATAAAAACCTTTGTATGTCAGCCAAGTATTTTTTTTAGCACACCGTTCACTGCTTGTAAAAAGGCTAGGAGATAAAATATCCCCAAGAGAATGCGTTTTTTTGGCCACATATCGAATCTGGTGTTGTTCAGAATGGAAGCGAGTTTAATATCATTGTGAAGTATAGGAACAAATTTTTTTCACAATATCAACAATATTATTATATTGTGGACTATATGTTGTAGAAAAATTAATTATGCAGCGGTCACTGGTATTTTGGATAGCGCTTTTGCATTTTTTATTTCTTTTGTTGGTATTTTTTCTGCTAACTGCATTCCCTGTCAGCATAGAATTTGATAAAGGTTCCTGCAAAAGATTGTTTCTTTCAATTTGTCCCACTATATTATTAGCTTTTGTTAACATCCAATTAGCATATCCTCTATCCCTAAGTCTCAGAAGCGCATGATCTGCTTCTTTCTGAAAAATCACAGGTGAACTACAATTTCTTTTCAATCTTATCAATTCCCCCAATGGTATATTTTTAATTACATGTTTCGGATGACAAGAACCAGCTTGTAAAATCGAATTAGAATCTGTAGGTTTTCTATAAGGAGAAATGGAGACTTTCTGAGTATCAGAATTGACAGACAAGGTAACATCCAGATAATTAACTGATGATTTTGATGTAGTGACTGTGAATAATAAATTGAAATCATTTCCATTAATGTAATTGACAAAATCAGCGATTTGTTGTAGAAAGAAAAATCCATCAAAAGAAAAATAATTGTGGGTAAGGAGAAATGAGACTGCATCGATAATAAATGTTTGTATCTCTTGTTTACATGTGCTATATCTCTCCAAAAAATATTGTAAACTAGATAGAATAATACGATGGGGTATGGAGGGATATAAACCCACAACATCACAGGTGATCCATAAATATTCTGATGACCAATCATAAGAATCTAATGCTTGTTACACTTGGTCCCAGCGCTGGCTCTGCACTCCGTTCTGCTCACTCACCTGTCCCATCTGCTCCTCGGCTTCCTGTGTCCTCCTCCACTTCCTGGCACGCTGCTGGCAGGCCTCCAGATGGTCTGCTTAGGACGCGAGGCCGCGCCCACCGTCTCTCTTAAAGGGGCAGCGTGCATTTTTTGAAATAGCTAATTAACCAATGGCTGCACACTCAGTACTATATCTGGTCACTCCACCATTAGGGGAGTGCCGGAGCAACGTGTTCTATCATTGCTACATCCGGG
>JARQOD010000001.1:261561074-261628318 GCA_033576555.1 Oophaga sylvatica
AAACAATTTTGCATGAACCTTTATCAAATTCTATGCTGACAGGGAATGCAGTTAGCAGAAAAAATACCAACAAAAGAAATAAAAAATGCAAAAGCGCTATCCAAAATACCAGTGACCGCTGCATAATTAATTTTTCTACAACATATAGTCCACAATATAATAATATTGTTGATATTGTGAAAAAATATGTTCCTATACTTCACAATGATATTAAACTCGCTTCCATTCTGAACAACAGCCAGATTCGATATGTGGCCAAAAAAGCGCATTCTCTTGGGGATATTTTATCTCCTAGCCTTTTTACAAGCAGTGAACGGTGTGCTAAAAAAAGTACTTGGCTGACATACAAAGGTTTTTATAAATGTGGACATCATCCTTGTAAAGTCTGTAATTATGTGCAAGAAACTACTAGATTTATATCTGCTGTTACTAACATATCGTATCCCATCCAGTCTTATTTAAATTGTAACTCGGAAGGCGTTATTTATGTGATAGAATGTGTTTCATGCAAATTGCAATGTGTAGGCTGCACAATTGGATCTCTTAAGAAAAGGATTAGGAAACATTTATCAGAAGCCACTAATGAAAATAGTTACAATATATCAGCAGTGTCTAATCACTGTAAATTAATTCATGCTGGCAATACTAACAGCCTTAAAGTTAAAGCAATTGAGAAGGTTTTCAAATCTACCAGAGGAGGAGATTTCAGGAAAAAATTATTAAATCGTGAATCATTTTGGATCTTCAAACTTAATACACGAGTACCATTAGGCTTGAACAAATGGTTAGATTTAATATTGCAATTAGATTAATATATTTTTTCCAGGTATATTCAGGATTTTTGGAAAAAAAAAATATATTTTTTTTTTTCATGATTTTTCGTTAGTCCTAATTAAATCTGGTTTCTTTCAAATATTTTTCAATCTGGCAAATTATCTATAAGTATAAGTTATATATGTTTATATTTGCGGTTTTGTGTATCATTATACAGTTTTTATATTCTGTCCTATCCTTTTTTTTCTATAAGGGGTTAATATCTCAGGGTGTTACCTTGTGTTACCAATTTGTGTTATGTTCACCTGTGTTCCACATGTCTATATTGTTTTTTAAGTCTGCAGTATAGGGCATTGTGTAAACCATGACTAAGACCTGCTAGGTCGAAACGCGTCGGTTTCAGACCACCAGGGACCCCACCTGTATATGTCTCTTTTTTCTATCAAGATGGATTTTAATTTTATCTAATAAAAATTGAATTTTTATCCATTTTTGCGCTGGAGATTTTTTTCTACATGTTTTACTGCAGCCAACGCCTCTAATCAAGGTGGCTCCGTGCGCATGAGGATTCTGGACTACTGCTGAGTGTGAAAATCTTCTGGACTACTGCTGAGACTGGTGAGCTGACTATTTTCCTGCTACCCCCCCTTTTCCTTGCCTACATATGAGATTAATTATGGTATATTGTAAATATCAATGTAAAGGATTAGAATATTAGAAGTTATAAAGGAGGTTTGTGACAATAGATAGGCCTAAAAATGTTTTCTGACCACAATAATAATATTTTGCTATCCCTATAATGATCACAGTAATCTTTCCTCCAGCTATCTTTATTTTACATTTGAAGCTACCTTTTAACACTTACAGCCATCTGTTCAGTTTGTTCTTGTTTATATTTAGAGCCATCTAATCTCAGTCCATTGGACCAACCAGGCTATATTTACCATGGTTCATTGCACCATGTACATCCACACCTCTCACCTTCAATGCCCACCCACCGCATCTAGTTAGCAATGGATCTCTGTCTCACCCACTGCACTCACAGACTATTTTCTTAAGCCTGCTAAATGGACTAAAAAAAGCCAAAAAAACAGACTGTTCTGACATGCCTGCTCTCTGTTGCCTTCTTTCTCCTCCACAGCTTTCCACGACCACCACTTCCTCCTCAAAACTTCTCCACAGCCTTCCACGACCACCACTTCCTCCTCAAAACTTCTCGCAGCCACTCACTGTCGTATCCCGGTACCCATTCTACTGCTGCTGAATGAGGCAGTTGTCGTGTGGGAGTAAATTTGTTCCAGTGTGTCAGAATTAGTTTGGGCACTGTGAGCTAGAAAATGTAATACATTGTATTGTATACTGATGACTCATAAATGTGCTTTACTGCCATCTACTGGCCAATATGTATATGAAAGTTAAGTGATTATTCTCCTTACAACAAGCTGCCATAGAAATTGCTGGGAGGAGCCTCTCTGCTCAGGACCCTCACCTTTCCTGAGGTAACTTCCAGTTCTGAGAGGTTCAAATTGCTTGATGGAGCAAACACTACTGCTCCCATCATAGTTTCCATGTGAGTCTACTCTGGGGGGGACATCTTTCTCTGTATAATCTCCTCCACAAAGGAGTGAAGCCTTATCCTGTCAGGAGAGATAACGCTGTACATGTTCTCTCCTGCATACTGGTCATCCTGTTTGATTCTAGCCATGACCAGACCCATGTGGCTGCACTCCGTTGACTTTGCTTAACCTACGCCCTGTGAAAGGGAATGGTAGGCTCAAAACTGTGAGCACTTTCACACTCTTTTGTGTTTCCACAGAGAGCCAATCTGTGAAGGTCCCTCCATTAGCGTAATATTTCTTGCACTGTGCATAGCACTTCCTCTAATAGCAAGTGAAGAGAACTCTGCTACAGCCGCCCTGAGAGGCTGTAACCTCGCTTGTCTCATGAGGAGAGAATCATTACTTTCATGTACACAATATACTGTGAACTTTGCCTTTAAGAGAGAGACTTTACTCCATTACCTTTTTCAATAAAATTGTCATGTTTACAAGTTCACCCGTGTGTCTGGCTGCTTGACATTGCACAAACACCATGGGCGCTCCAAAACCTGCACCCAGACACCACCGCTACAGGAGTGTACCTGGGGATCCTATACCATCCACAAATGCCACCTCCCGCTATTGACAATTGTTGTGGACACGAGGGAAATGCTGGCGGGTCCAGCGACCCACTTCAGCTACCATAACATCATTATCTGCTGCTAGTGGGACTACATTCAACAGCTGTCCCTTCTGCAATATCTGGTGCCTCCCCAGTGGCTCACCAAACATCCATCTCTGCAAATTTCCTACCTCATTAGTTTGTGCAACTGTGCTGTGGACAAAAAAGTTAGTTAAGGAGCAGCAATGGTAGGAGGATAAGGGAAGCAAGGAACAGGTAGTTTTTTTTTTTTTTTTGCAGAAAGGCATTATCTGATTATGTATCTGAGGAGCTACCTCTGCTCTTTCCTTCAATGGACACATTGTGGTTTAAAGACCAACATCCAGGCTCTAATAGAGGTCATTCTTAAAGAATGGAAAAAAATAGATGCTACAATATTACAAATTTGTTCATTAGATGCCTAGAAGACTTGGTGCTGTCGTTAAAGAAGCACTCCCATCAAAGTTTTTATGCTCTTAATATATTGCAGTCATCATCTTATATGACACTGTGTACTTATAATTGCTCATTTTGCCTTTCTGTCTAGCTAATTTTTCCTGTTTCTACATAGAGCATAGAAAAGAGAAGTCTCTTGTCCCTACATTTATCGCCCCATCTTCAATTCCTGACCCAGCAACTATGTTCCTCTCCTCTGTCAGGGACTTTTGCAGTGACTAGTGAGTCATACAGGGAAAATTTACCTCCTGTTTCTATGTAGAGCTTAGAAGAATTCAGTTGATCAGTTTTTAATCATGTGATGTCATAGGCCTAACGGAAAAGAAAAGAATTAGGTGGGTAGAAGAGCAAAATGAGGATTCATAAGTACATCATGCTATATAATATGATGATTGTGTTACGCCCAATGGTGACGAATGTGGGTTAGTGGACCAACTGAGCCACAGGGCCGGGTTGGGCCTGCCCATGAAGGGGCATAGCTAAGTGGCTACTTGGTGTTCACTGGAGCTCCTGATGGTGGAGATAGACTGGTATGCAGGTAGGCACCAAGTACCACTCCTGGGTAGATCCTGATACTGCAGCTGCTGACTCCATGGGTCAGGTTCACTGACACTTTTTTAGAGCTTAGTTCAGACACACTGGTCTAGGGTACTGGACCAGGAACTGGCCACACACAGACCAGGGGGCAATGTTCAGGCACTGGCTGCTCACAGACCAGGAGATCAAGTTTAGGAATTGGCCACTCTTTGACTATGGAATGAGATGCAGGCACTGGCCGCTCTTGGACCATGGGATGAGATTCAGGTACTGGTCACTCCAGGACAAAGGCATGAGGTTCAAGCATGGCTGCTCTGGAGCTAGGGGACTTCAGATACAGGATTGGCCACAAAGGTAACATTGGACCACACAACTCACTGGTAGTACACCATACTCACTAATAAACCTACACATTACTTTGCAACTCCCTAGGAGCTTGGCGCCTTCTTACAGGTGTACTACTTATACTAAATGCCTCTCAGCTACCTGCTGAGAGCATTTAGTGTATGCGCTCTGCCCTTTTAAGAATGGGGAAGCACGCTCATGGCCAGGACAGCGATACACACACAAGAAGCAGAAAGCAGGAGCACACCGGGGACCATGCCAAGGGCCAGGGCAGTGGGTAAGCCGCATCCCTGCATGGATGGAGAAGTGGACAACGTGCAGGGGTTACCGCAGCAGTGCTACAGAGGAAAATATATTAAAAGAATACAAATTTGGATGGGACTGTATCTTTAACCCCTTAAATCCCAGGCCATTTTCCATTTTTGCGTTTTCATATTTTGCTCCCCTACGTCCCAGAGCCATAACTTTTTGTTTGTCTGTCAAAATGGCCATGTGAGCGCTTGTGTTTTTGTGATACAAGTTATACTTTTGAACAATATGATTAGTTTTAAAAAATCGTGTACTGGAAAACGAGAAAAAAATTCCATATGCGGTGAAATTGCAAAAAAAAGTGCAATTACACACTTTTTTTTGTTACCATGTTCACTAAATGCTAAAACTGACCTGCCATTATGATTCTCCAGGTCATTATGAGTTCATAGACATCAAACACGTCTAGGTTCTTTTTCATTTAAGTGGTTAAAAAAATCCAACCTTTGGTACAAAAAAAAGCACCATTTTCCGAGACCCATAGCGTCTCCATTTTTTTGTGATTTGGGGCTGGATGAGGGCTTATTTTTTGCGCACCGTTTTGACATTTTTATTGATACCATTTTGGTGTATATATGATCTTTTGATCACCTGTTATTGCATTTTATTGCAATGTAGGGGCGACCAGAAGAAGTAATTCTGGTGTTTAGAATTTTTATATATAATTTTTTTATATTGATAGATCGAGCGATTCTGAATGTGGCGATATCAAATATATATATGTTTGATTTTTTTATTGTTTTATTTTGAATGGGGCGAAAGGGGGGTGATTTGAACTTTTATATATTTTTAAAAATATTTTTATTTACTTTTTGCCTGCTTCAATAGTCTCCATGGGAGACTAGAAGCTGCAGTTGTCCGATCGGCTCTGCTACATACAGGTGATTATCAGATCACCTGTATGTAGCAGAAATGCTCACTTGCTATGAGTGCTGACCATCGGGAGCTACTGGCGCTGCATGTGAGATATGTGTAACGATGGTTGCTATCTTGAGTGATGTGAAACCCAGAAGTTTTCCCCAGCATGTTAGGTGCTGAGGGGTTAATCAGCAATTACAAGGGTTTGGGTTTTTGTGAGTAGGTGTAAGGGTATGTTTCCATGGGGCGTAATGGCAGCGCTTTGGACGCAGCAGACACCCACTCCATCCAAAGCGATGCTGGCTTTTGTATGCGCGGTGATTTTGCATGTGTTCATTGAACACATGCGGAATCACTGCATCCTATACATAGAACTGTGCTATTTACCTTGTGGAGAAGGAGTGTCTCCGCAAGATTAATAAACCTGTTGCGGTCTATAAAGAAATGAGGCATGTGCGTATATGGAGGTTTGCCACCTGCAGCTTTGTACACAGAGTGGATATGGTATTTCATAAAATCCCATCCACTATGTTGCAACATCTGGACGCTGCGGATTGGATGCTGTGGCTGTACGCAGCGTCCAATCTGCAGCAAATATGCCAGGTTGAAACATACCCTAAGAGATGGGTGGGATGCCTTTTCACCATATCTCCACCTAAAGGGTGTAGTTGGGAAAGTTAAATGTCCAGATACTGTTTTTTTTTCTCTGCTCGATCTCCAGTAGGACCTGAAGTGGGTTGTGTTCCAGAAGGTTAGAGCCTCTGTGTAAAGGACTTTTGTCTGAACTTTTTATTTTTATTTTCACTTGCGTCAGAAAAGTCTGCTTTGTGTTACTGTTTTGCTTTTGTGTTTATGAAGCAATAAACCCACCACAGACTTTAATACCAAATGTTCCTGTGTCTACGTCTGAGAGCAGCTCAGTGAGTCAATCTCCCACAATATACTGCTCTGGAAAATATTAAGAGACCACCACATCAAAACGCTGTCATGGGCAGCCCATTCTCCAGACCTGAACCCTATTGAAAACCTCTGGAATGTAATCAAGAGGATGATGAATTGTCACAAGCCATCAAACAAAGAAGAACTGCTTAAATTTTTGCGCCAGAAGAAGTGTGAAAGACTGGTGGCAAGCATGCCAAGACGCATTAAAGCAGTTTTCAAAAATCATGGTAATTCCACAAAATATTGATTTCAGAACTCTTAATGAGTTAAAACATTAATATTGTTGTTTCTAAATGATTATGAACTTGTTTTCCTTGCATAATTTGAGGTCAGAAAGCACTGTTTTTTTTTTTAATTTTGACCATTTTTCTTTGTGAAAAAAATATCTATTGCTTGGAAATTCAGAGACATGTTGTCAGAAGTTTATAGACTAAAGTAACAATTTATATTTTACTCAAAAATAAACAAAAACGTACCTATAAAGAGAAAATCAGACAAACTGAACATTTGAAAATACTCTTTTAATTATTACCAGAGCTGTATATATACTTTCTATTAGAGTTGAGCGAATATGTTCGGAATGAGTCGCCAAATCTGAATTTGTCATATTATTTCCTTATTCGTGCCGAATTTATTTTTGATGATCAGTTCTGAACATACTTGTTAATTTCTTCGCCCAATGACTCCAATGACGTTTGGCTGTGTTTGGCGAATAACGCAAAAAAAAATATTTTGAAAAATTCGCTCAACTCAAGTTTTCTATACATGTACTGTATGTATACATAGGTGATTCTCAAAAAATTTGATTTTATAAAAAAAAGTTAATTTATTTCAGTTCTTCAATACAAAAAGGGAAACCCATATGTTACATAGTCATTTCAAACAGAGTGATCTATTTCAAGCCACCTCACACAGATGTATGCAGGACATGGGCTACAAGTGTCGCATTCCTTGTTTCAAGTCACTCATGACCAATAGACAACGCCAGAGGCTTCTTAACTGGGCCAAGGAGAAAAATAACTGGTTCAAGGTGTTTTAGATGAAAGTAAATTTTGCATTTCATTTGGAAATCAAGGTCCCAGAGTCTGGAGGAAGAGTGGAGAGGCACGAAATCCAAACTGCTTGAGGTCTAGTGCGAAGCTTCCACAATCAGTGATGGTTTGGTGAGCCATGTCATCTACTGGTGTAGGTAAACTGTTATGAATGTGCTAGAGATGGTTTCTGAGCAGAGGCTCCCTCTGGTGGTTACAGACAGTACTGAACCTTTCAGCGATGAATGGCAATCTGGGTTCACTGACTGGTCTGATATAAGGGAGGTTCCCTCCCATGATGGTTGACGGTGATCAATTGTTCTTGTCTCAATTTGTGGTTCCTGGTTCATCTGGAATTTTGCTGGAGTCTTGCCTGCATCTCCTGCTTTCAGATAAGATATTTTTTGCTTTTCTTTTTGTGCTTGCTTTTTGCATTGTTTTCTGCACTTTTGTGTAGTTCAGCCAGGTCCCCTACTGGGGCCTGAGCTCCTCACAGTTTATCTGCAGCCACTGATATTTGCTTTTTCCTGTTTTGTCAGCGGCTGCAGCTTGGTTTTGTTCACACTGAGATCTGATTCAGCGGGTGGCGAGATCGTGTGATCTCATTTTTTTTGCAATCAGAATTGTTGGATTTTGTAGGGTTTTCAGGGTTGCAGAAAGCAATCTCTCCTTTCCTATCCTATTTAGTCAGCTTGTGGCCCCAGCGTTTGCTCAATCTATTTTCTGCCTATGTTTGTGTTTTCATCTTGTCTTACCGCCATCATATGTTTGGGGGCTTCCCATTTTCTTTGGGGATCTGCTCTGGGGCAGAAAGCATTCATCTTTCTGCCTTTAGGTGTAGTTATATCTCAGGCTGTGAAGAGGCGTCTAGGATCAACGTAGGAACGCTCCACGGCTACCTCTAGTTGTGTCGTTAGTTTAGGAATCTGCAACCCATTAGTCACCAACATCTCAGGTGTTCTGCTGCCCTGCTGTTGTTCCTGTCCTCCTCAGCTACCGAAACACAACAGTATCACCGGACATAACTGAAAATTATATGTTACTCACAGAAGAGAAAAATAGTGTGGAAAGAAAAAAGTTGTCAGAGTTGTCAGAGATTTTTTTTTTCTGTCTGTTGCATTTTATCCCTCTTTTTCTCTGGGTGCTGAGGAGGATTTTTTTTTCCTTTCAATGGAGTTTGCACAGTTGTCTGGCCGTGTGGATCAGCTTGCCACTGAGGTTCGGAGTATTGCTACCTATCTTGCTGGGTTGCCGGTTGTGGAACCTAGGATTCCCATGCCAGATTTGTTTTTGGGGATCAGGCTAAATTTCTATATTTCAAAAATAACTAAGTTGTTTTAGCCTTAAAGCCTAAGTACTCAGGTAACGCAGCACAGCAGGTTCAAATTGTCATCTCTCTCCTGCGCGGCGATCCTCAGGATTGGGCTTTTTCCTTGACACCTGGGGATCCTGTTTTGAATGATATTGATGCATTTTTTCTGGCTCTGGGTTTATTGAATGATGAACCTAATGTCACTGATCAAGCTGAATAAACCTTGTTGGCATTAAATCAGGGTCTTGAAGACGCTGAGTTGTACTGTCAGAAATTACGAAAGTGGGCAGTCCTGACCAAATGGAATGATGATGCTTTGGCAGCCCTTTTTCGGAAGGAGCTGTCAGAGAATGTAAAGGATGTTATGGTGGGATTCCCTGCTCCCTCGGGTCTCAATGATTCTATGTCATTGGCTATTCAAATTGACAGACGTTTGCGTGAGCGCAGAGGTATGCTTGAGATAGTGTTGCCTTGTGAGCCAGCTCCTGAGCCCATGCAGTGTGATAGAGTGACTTCTGGGGCACAGCGTCATGAGTTTCGAAAGCGCAATGGGTTATGTTTCTACTGTGGTGATGCCTCTCATGCTATTTCAGTCTGTCCTAAGCGGGGAATACGTTTTGCACGCTCAGTTGTCTTGGGTAGTGTAAAGACTAAATTTCTGTTGACTGTTACCCTGATTTTCTCCCTGTCCACATTTTTTGCTCAGGCTTTTGTTGATTCAGGAGCAGCTATTAACTTGATGGATTTTGACTTTGCCAAACGTTGTGGGTTTGCCTTGATAGCCCTGCGGAAGTCTATTCCCCTACTGGGCATTGATTCTACCACTTTGGCGGAAAATAAACCCCAGTTTTCTACTCAGGTGATAATGAGGGTTGAACCAGATCATCAGGAGAGTTGCAAATTTCTGGTGCTGTATTATCTGCATGACATTATTGTACTAGGTTTCCCTTGGTTACAGTCTCATAATCCTGTTTTTGGATTGGAAATCTGTGTCTGTGACCAGTTGGGGCTGCCAATGTGTTAATGTCGACACTCCTGTTTTTTCTGCCTCTCCTAAGTCTCAGGATGTTCCTGACTTTTTGACTGATTTTTCGAATGTATTTAGTGAAAGTAAATCTGCATCTTTGCCCCATCACAGGAGCTACGATTGCGCTATTGAATTAGTGCTTGGTGGTAAATTTCCTAAAGGTCGACTTTTTAACTTGTCTGTACCTGAACATAGAGTTGAGCATTCCGATACCGCAAGTATCGGGTATCGGCCGATATTCGCTATATCGGACTTTAGATACTGCCTTCCGATATTTTCCATATATCGTATACCGGAATCGGAAGTTCCCATAATTCTTTGAGAGGCAATGTGATTTTAGTCAGCCAATGAGGAATCCTAAGAAGTGTGGGCACATCCTGTACTGCTGCGGTCATGTTAACTAATGGCATGGCTGTGATTGGATGCTGAAATGATGTCAGAATGCACTATAAAAGGCGCCGCCGCCATTTTAGCGTCACTGTGCTGTGAATTCAGATAGGGACAGAACGCTGCTCTGCTGACTCTGAGGGACAGTTAGAGATTGCGATTTTGTGTACTGTGCTTTAGGCAGGCTAGTTTACCAACCGCTGTGTAAAGCTTCCTTTTGCCTTGCAGTGTTGTTTTCACAGCTCTGCAAGGTGTGTGTGTGCGTGCAGGTGACGCTGCAGTTTGCTCTGCATCCAACGCTGTTTGTAGGCATCTGCACGTGTCACTCACAGACTTATTTTTTTCTTTAGTGTAATTCTTGCTGCTCCATTCAATTGAAATTATAGTGTGACGTGCTTCCATCCGTATCCAATACATTGGTTGCAAACACTATAGAAGTACAGAAAGGAGCCTTTCACAGATAGTGAACAGTTGTGTGCAGTGTTCACTCTAGTCTGTGAGGTTTTTTTTTTTGAGTGCAGATCACGCTCCAGTTAGTTCTTCAAACACTGCTGCTTGTACTCTGCTGAGCGTGTGTCACTGCCTCATCCTTGTCATTTTTCTAAAATTGTTGCTACTCCATTCTATTGAAAAAAACTAAAATCTATGAGTGTGACTGTGCTTCCATCCTGATACAATACATTGCTTGCAAACACTATAGAAGTACACAAAGGAGCCTTTCACAGATAGTGAACAGTTGTGTTTCAGTGTTCACTGCAGTCTGTGAGGTTTTTTTTTTTTGAGTGCAGATCACGCTCCAGTTACTTCTTCAACTAATGCTGCGTGTACTCTGCTGAGCGTCTGTCACTGGCTCATCCTTGTCATTTTTCTAAAATTGGTGCTGCTTTATTCTATTTTAAATTTACTAAAATCTATTAGTGTGACGCTCTTCCATCAAAATACAATACATTGCTTGCAAACATAATAGAAGTCCACAAAAAGGCCTTTCACAGCAAGTGAACAGTTGTGTTCAGTGTTCACTCTAGTCTGAGGTTTAAATTTTTGGTAGGAGTGTAGATCTCGCTCCACTTACTTCAACCACCGCTGCGTGTACTCTGCTGAGTGTCTGTCACTGGCTCATCCTTGTCATTTTTCTAAAATTGGTGCTGCTTTATTCTATTTAAAATTTACTAAAATCTATTAGTGTGACGCTCTTCCATCAAAATACAATACATTGCTTGCAAACATAATAGAAGTCCACAAAAAGGCCTTTCACAGCAAGTGAACTGTTGTGTTCAGTGTTCACTCTAGTCTGAGGTTTAAATTTTTGGTAGGAGTTTAGATCCCGCTCCACTTACTTCAACCACCGCTGCGTGTACTCTGCTGAGTGTCTGTCACTGGCTCATCCTTGTCATTTTTCTAAAATTGGTGCTGCTCTATTCTATTTTAAATTTACTAAAATCTATTAGTGTGACCCTCTTCCATCAAAATACAATACATTGCTTGCAAACATAATAGCAGTCCACAAAAAGGCCTTTCACAGCAAGTGAACTGTTGTGTTCAGTGTTCACTCTAGTCTGAGGTTTAAATTTTTGGTAGGAGTGTAGATCCCGCTCCACTTACTTCAACCACCGCTGCGTGTACTCTGCTGAGTGTCTGTCCCTGGCTCATCCTTGTCATTTTTCTAAAATTGGTGCTGCTACATTCAATTTCAAATAATTAAAATCTATTAGTGTGACATGCTTCCATCCGTATCCAATACATTGGTTGCAAAGAATATAGAATTACACAAAGAGGGCTTTCACAGCTATTGAACAGTTGTGTGAAGTGTTCACTGTAGTCTGAGGTTTTCAGGTATTATTATATTTACTTGTATGCTTTTATTTAAAAGCCAAGAACAATGAAGGCAAACATTCGCACTGCAGCTGTTGTCAAAGTTCAACCCACATTATGCACTTCCAACATTGCAGCTTTTGAGGCATGATTTGAGTTTGATTTGCCTAAGTTATGGAGTGACAAAATGGCTCAGGGAACAAAACATAGAGATTTTGGGTCCATGGGCTGGAAACTCCCCAGATCTTAATCCCATTGAGAACTTGTGGTCAATCATCAAGAGATGGGTGGACAAAAAAAAAATTAAAAATTCTGACAAAATGAAAGCATTGATTGTGCAAGAATGGACTGCTATCAGCCAGGATTTGGTCCAGAAGTTGATTGAGAGCATGCCAGGGAGAATTGCAGAGGTCCTGAAGAAGAAGGGTCAACACTGCAAAATTAGACTTGCTGCATTAACTCATTCTAACTGTCAATATAAGCTTTTGTTACTCATATGTTTGCAATTATATTTCTGTCTGTGATAAAAACATCTGTCAAACACACATAAAAACCAGAGGGCAGCAGATCATGTGAAAATATCATATTTGTGTCATTATCAAAACTTTTGGCCATGACTGTACAGTTCAGGTGGTAGAAAGATGAACATAACAGGATACATGTATAACGTTGCCAACCAGTTATTTAATCGGAAACAGGACAGGCAAATTCATGCGTGATCCATGCCTTGTTAATTTTTAGCAAAGTAAGCCGGTCTACATTATCGGAGGATAGTCGCATGCGACGGTCTGTTAGTACACCACCTGAAGCACAAAAGACGCGCTCCGATAATACACTGCCAGCAGGGCAAGCCAGCACCTCCAATGCATACTGGCTAAGCTCTGGCCATGTATCCAGCTTAGAGACTCAAAACTTGAATGGGGAAGAGCCATCTGGGAGTACACTGAGAGGGCAAGACATGTCGTCTGTCACCATCTTACGTAAACGTTGCCTCCTGGTGACTGGAGGCGTCTCGGATGGTGTAGACATTGGTGGCGCTGCCACAAAACTTCGCCACATTTGGAACATACTGGTCTTGCCCTGTGCAGAGGCGCTGCTTGTGCTCCCTCTTGTTGCAGAGCTGTCTCCACTGCCTCGACGCACAGAGCTGCTTTGTAAAGCAGCAGCAGCAGCAGTGCTCTCGGCTGGAATGGAGAACATTATGGATTCCGACAAGCTTACAACCTGCAATGATCCTCAGTGTACTCAACCATCGTACGACCAGCTCTACCCTTTCCTATTGCATTCTCACCCATCCCTGCAGACTGTGAGCCCTCGCGGGCAGGGTCCTCTCTCCTTCTGTACTTGTGTGTCCCTTGCCCAGCACATCTTTATTGTACCTGTCTATATTTTTCCCTTGTCATATGTAAAGCGCCATGGAATAAATGGCGCTATATAAATGTATAATAATAATAATAATTGCAGCAGTGTGTCTTGTTACTCCCGCATTTTACGCTCCCGGTTCAACGGTCTAATGAGGCTTTGAAAGTTGTCCCGGTAGCGAGGGTCTAGGAGGATGTACACCCAATAATCAGACGTGGTGAGAATGTGGGTGATGTGGCTGTCGTTTCTCAGGCACTGCAGCATCAAATCAACCATGTGCTGCAGACTTCCAACTGGCCAAGAAACGCTGTCCCCTGCAAGAGGCGTCATCTCTGCCTGCTCTGCATCACCCCACCCTCGCTCTACATACTGACTAGAACGTTGTGTACCTCCCTCTGGAGCGATGTCTTCCTCCTCCATTGACTCCTCCTCATCCTCCTCACAAAGTGAGCCCTGCCCAGCTCTTTGTGAAGAACCACGTTGCGCTGACTGTACATAAGGTGATGGAATTTGTGACTCCTCATCCTCCACCTCTTCCAAAACCTCATCCCTTAGTGCTTGCAGTGTTTTTTCAAGCAGGCACATAATGGGACAGTCAGGCTGACTAGTGCATCATCTGCACTCGCCATCCGCGTTGACTCATCAAACGCACGCAAAACGTGGCAGATGTCCTTCATAGAGTCCTTCGCCTCTGCACTAATCCGTACCTCCCACTCCCGACTCCAAGACTTCTCCAGCGCTGCGCCAATCCTCTGAAATGCTGTACCCCAAGAAATTAGGACTATCCGCAATTTGCATGGTTTCAGGCGCTCCCTCTAAACACATTTGTCCAGAGCGGCCTATCACATTCACTAATCAAAGTCATTCTATGTGTGTGTGTGTGTGTAGCCCATTTACTATCTCCATCCATCCATCCCTCACTCCCTCAAAATGGCTGGACCATCATTGTAAATACACCATTGTATATAAACACCTGTACTTTGTATCTCCCCACCTCATTGTAGATTGTAAGCTCTCACGAGCAGGGCCGGCTTATATTGCTTTAATTATTGTATTGTTAACGTTGTTACTTATGACTTTTGTTCTGAAACTGTTAAACTGTAAAGCGCTGCGGAATCTGTTGGCGCTATATAAATAAAGATTATTATTATTATTATTATAGAGGCCCACTCAGTAGTGGTGAAGTGTGAACGGCGCAAATTGCGAGTTGATTGCGCCTGATGCAGCTGATACTCCATTACTGCTGGCTGCTGCTCACACAACCGCTCCAACATATGTAACGTGGAATTCCACCTGGTGGGTATGTCACATATGATGCGATGTTCAGGAAGGCGAAATCTGCGTTGCAGAGCTGCAGTGCGCGATCTGACCATGCTGTAACGTCGCAAGTGAGCGCACTGTAGGCGGACCTTGTGCAGCAGTGCATCAATATCCGTATAGTCCCTCAAAAAACTCTGCACGACCAAGTTGAGCACATGTGCCACACATGGTATGTAAGTGAGGTTGACAAGGCCCAGAGCTGCCACCAGATTTCGGCCATTGTCACACACTACCAAGCCTAGCTGGAGATTCGCTGTCAAAAACCACACGTCGCTCTCCTGCTTCATGGCATTCCAGAGCTCCTGCGCTGTGTGGCTTCGATTCCCCATGGAAATTAATTTCAGGACGACCCGTTGACGTTTGCCCACGGCAGTGCTCATATCGGTCGCAACAGCTAAGCGTTGTGTGGTGCATGTGTGGGATGCACGCATCACAGAAAGCAAAGCATCATAGAAGACAAGCATTGAGTAAACGGCAGTTATTCATGGCAGTTAATCAGGGCTGGAATAAGGTAGTCCACACTTTGCTATATTTTTAATCCTGAACAAAACATTTTCAAAAATATTATGTTTATCAAATACCCTTATTATTATTATTACAACCTCATGCATGTTTTGCAATATATTTTAAAATTTTATTTTAGGATATTTGTTTCTTGTTTTTTGTTATGTTTTTAATTATGTACATTAACTGTATCCTCCTGTGTTCCCTTGCCTTCCACAAACACCGCCCCATCCCCCCTTCACCACGACTCATACACATGAGCCCCTCCATACTTCCCTCTCCCATGTACAGTTCCCATGCACTCATCACCTTCCTGAGAAACCTCAGCCCATCTAGCCGAAACACATCACTGAAAAAACCAACTTACAACACCAACAACTACCTGCTCTTTATCTTCCTACTCCTATTGATTTCAGGGGACATCTCCCCCAACCCTGGTCCACCATCCTCCAACCTCAATCCCTACCCTACCTCATATCGAAACCATAATAATCTTATTAATATTAATTGCACTCCCTCATCTCCTTCGTTTAACTGTGCCCTCTGGAATCCACGGTCTGCATGCAACAAGCTAACCTTCCTGCACAACTACTTTCTGAACAACTCTCTTCATCTGTTGGCCCTGACTGAAACCTGGATTCAGGATTCTGACGCGGTTTCCCCTCCTGCCATTTCCTATGGTGGCTTATAGTTCTCACATTCCCCGAGACCCTCAAACAGACATGGTGGTGGAGTCGGCATACTCCTGTCCCCACAATGCACTTTCCAGGTCATCCCCCCAATTCCATCACTCTCATTCCCTTCTTTGAGGTCCACACCATCATGCTCTTTCGTTCCCTCTCCCTCAGAGTAGCGGTCATATATCGGACCCCAGGCCCAAAGTCATTCTATGTGTAAGTGTGTGTGTGTAGCCCATTCACTATCTCCATCCATCTCTCACTCCCTCAAAATGGCTGGACCATCATTGTAAATAGACCATTGTATATAAACACCTGTACTTTGTAGCTCCCCCACCTCATTGTAAATTGTAAGCTCTCAAGAGCAGGGGCGGCTTCTATTGCTTTAATTATTTTATTGTTAACGTTGTTACTTATTACTTGTGTTCTGAAACTGTTAAACTGTAAAGCGCAGCGGAATCTGTTTGAGCTATATAAATAAAGATTATTATTATTATTAAGCTTCACTGGTCCATGTGGAGGTAGACCGTGACGGCTCCTGCAGCAATGTTTCTGAGAAACTGGAGTAGGAGGAGGAATCAATGTGTACAGACTTGATTCCTGCAATCCTTGGAGTTGGCTGAACACGTACAGCGCCACTCGCAAGATCTGT
Organism: Oophaga sylvatica; assembly: GCA_033576555.1. Taxonomy (NCBI): domain Eukaryota; kingdom Metazoa; phylum Chordata; class Amphibia; order Anura; family Dendrobatidae; genus Oophaga; species Oophaga sylvatica. The sequence goes on from JARQOD010000001.1 coordinate 261,577,579, forward strand.
ACCCGGCTACACAACATTGACCCAATGGGCAGTGAGGGAAAGGTATCGTCCCTGGCCATGGGTACTGGTCCACGTAGCGGTGGTCAGGTGGACATTGCTACTGACGAAGTTTAGTAGCGCATGTTTAATTTTTCACGCAACATGCTTTTGCAGACCAGGGACGGCTTGCCTGCTGAAATAAAATCGGCTTGGCACATTGTATTGTGGGACTGCCAATGCCATTAAGTTCCGGAAACTATCAGTCTCCACCAGCCTGAATAACAGCATTTCAAGGGACAGGAGTTTTGCAATGCCAGCATTAAGAGCCTGTGCTCGTGGATGGTTTGCCGAGTATGGCCGTCTTTTATCCCATGCCTGTGGTACCGATGGCTGTTTTGTGGCCTGGGTGTGTGAGGATGACAGGGAACTTGCTGCTGTGGGTGGAATAACACTTTGTCTCTGGACAACATTGACCAAGGTTCTTCCATGGCGATCCTGTGAGAAAGCCGAACCAGCTGTGTGTCAGCTGGAGGAAGAGGCTCCGACACGACCTGAAGATGTAGGTGCTGCTGTAGGTTGGCCTACATCTCCAGTGTGTCTTTGTAACTCAACTACGTGCTTTGTACCCACATGTTTGCACATATTTCCCACCTCTTCCGACAAGCCTACAACCTGCAATGATCATCAGTCTACTGAACCACCACACGATCAGCTCTTCCCTCTCCTAGTGTATCCTCAACCACCCCTGTAGATTGTGAGCCCTCGCGGGCTGGGTCCTCTCTCCTTCTGTACTTGTGTGTGCCTTGTATTGCTCATGTTTACTGTAATTGTCTATATTTGCCCCTCTTCACATGTAAAGCGCCATGGAATAAATGGCGCTATTAAAATCTATAATAATAATATTACTGGTATTGACGTTACTGACACTTTTACCTGTTTTTACTTTTAGATTACACAGCTTGCATTTCACATAGCAAATATCATCTGCAAGTGTGTCAAAAAAGGACCACACAGTGCAAGTCCTGGGAGCGCCCGTTTTGACTTTTGGAAGAGAACTGCTCCGAACAGGTTCCAAACTGGAGGCTACAGTCAACCGACTCTGCAGCCTAACTCTCCCTCCTGTTTGTACCGTTGGGGCAATCTCTTCCTCAGAGCTGCTCCCACCACCTTCCTGTTCCTCACGCCATATTGGGACTTGGACCTCATCATCTCCACTACCCTCTTCCAAAACCTGCTGCTGTTGGGTGGTCTGGCCAGCACCATGCTCAACAGAAACTGGCACCTGAGTCTCATCATCATCAGATGCGTTCTGCGGTGTGCTGAGCATCGGCACTGGCTCACCCGCCTCTTCAGATTCTGAGAGACACAGCTGTTGCGCATCACTGCATACTCCCTCTTCTTCAAATTCCAGAATGCTGCTTGGCTGGGCCCCTGTTTACAAGCCAACAGATTCTGAGAACAGAAGCAGAGACTCAGCTGGATCCTGTATAAAACTGTCTGACTGCCTGGGCAATTTGGCAGGCGGTGAAGAGACAGATGGTTACTCAACAGTGCTGTGTTCCTGAGAGGAGGTGGAAGCAATTGAAGTCGATGCATTGGCTGCCATCCAAGCAACAACGGCTTCAATTTGTTCTTCCCGCAGCAGGGGGGTACGCCGACCTCCTACTAAAGTGCACATAAAGGAACGCTCGGAAGTGCTGTTAGCACAGTCAACACTTGATCCTGTGTTACTGGGGTTCAGTAATGTCAGCTGTTCCCCTGCTGTGTGTACGCCAAAAAGTCATGCTGCCTCCACCCTGTCCTCCTCTCATCCCTGGGCTCCAACACCGCCAGTTGTTGCTCGGAAGTAATTGGCACAGGTACTGACTCCTGCCCAGCCTGGTTACAGCACGACAGCTGTTTACTGGCAGTGTCAACTTTAATTAGCCTCCAATAAGTTGTCCTGTCGTGTTGCATTCGGGTTAGCCGACTCTATGGTGCCTGCAGTTTAGGTGATTCATATGTGTGCTGTGGGATATCTAAATAAAGTCTGTTTCCGTTGTGACAATAGGACAAGCACCCACTGTAGGACTGTGTGATTCGGTAACTGCGGACAGCTTGTGGCCTGTCAACTTACATTTTCATGGGTGCCTTATGGTACCCGTCCGGGTTCCAGTACCGTCAGCTGGTTCTCCGCAGTGCCTTTGGCCTCGGTGCCTCCATGTCGGTATCCGAGTTCCAGCAATGTCTGCTGGTCCTTGGTAGTGCTTTTGAGCACAGGTACCTCCTGCTTAGTAACCGTGTCCCAGTAACGTCAGCTGGTCCTCGGTTGTGCCATTGGCTCTTTTCCTTCTGCTGCCCCTCCGGGTTCCAGCACAGTAAGCTGGTCCTCGTTAATTGCATTGGCTCTTGTACCTTCTGCTACCCGTCCGGGTTCCAGTACCATCAACTGGTTCTCCGCAGTGCCTTTGGCCTCGGTGCCTCCAGTTCGGTATCCGAGTTCCAGCAACGTCTGCTGGTCCTTGGTAGTGCTTTTGAGCACAGGTACCTCCTGCTTAGTAACCGTGTCCCAGTAACGTCAGCTGGTCCTCGGTTGTGCCATTGGCTCTTTTCCTTCTGCTGCCCCTCCGGGTTCCAGCACAGTCAGCTGGTCCTCGTTACTTGCATTGGCTCTTGTACCTTCTGCTACCCGTCCGGGTTCCAGTACCGTCAACTGGTTCTCGGAAGTTAGACAACCGTAAAGACAACCCCGAAGAAGATGACAACCCCAAGGACGACGAGCATCAAGCCAACCAGCCTGAATACCATCACAAAGAGGAAATAAAAGATTACCCAGAAGAAGATCACCAACAGGACAAAGAAGGTTAAGACAAACTACAAGATACAGAACAAGAGACAGAAGAACAATAAGCAGAAGAACATGAAAAATAAGACCAAAATGAAGAGCAAAATATATGCTGTAAATTATAAGCAGAAGAAGACTAAGCAGTGTATGGGGGTGAGTCCGTTCCTCCTCGTGGTGCCCCTGGAAAATGCCTGCTGCTGCAGGCTAAACTGAACATGGACAAATACTGTTGTAATTTAAATCTTTTGTGACAGCAAGAACGGAAGGAAGAAAAATTCATACTTTTGCAGATTACAAGTACAGAAATCTCTGTCACAAATAAGAATATGATGAAGAAGATGAAGAGGAAGAAGATGAAGAAGTAGAATATGAAGAAGAATAATAGTTTAATAAGAACAATATGAGTAATGTTAACAAAAAGATGAATAACAAGAAGTTTAAGAAGAAGATAAAGAAGGTGAAGATGAAGAATAATTAGATGACAAAGATGATGCTGCTGAAGATTATGAAGGTGAAAGTGTGGCAAAAGTTAAAAAGGTCAAGAGCATGGAAGTTGTGAAACATACATATTTGCCAAAATAGAAAAAAGGTTAACAACATTGTCAATTTCTTCGTCAATCCGAACGTCTTTAAAAAAAAAAATATTAATGCTATTCCATTGGATTGGGTTAAACATCTATGCCTTTAATGTCTCCTCAACCTCCCCCAATACATTCTACATTACTCTTTGTTGTTTTCCTTCATGTACAATTATCCAACAAGCCAAGAATGGTTTTTTTTTAATTCCGATATTTTGTTCCCATAGACTTACATTGGATTTCCGGTATCGGTATCGGGTATCGCCGATATTTTGTGGATATCGTCGATACCATTCCGATCCGATATTTTTGGATATCGGAAAGTATCGCTCAACTCTACCTGAACACGATGCTATGCGATCTTATATCAAGGAGTCATTGGAGAAGGGTCATATCAGACCATCCTCTTCACACTTGGGTGACGGTTTTTTCTTTGTGGCCAAAAAGGATGGTTCATTGAGGCAGTGTATTGATTATCGTCTCTGGAATAAGATCACTGTGAAGTATCAATATCCATTACCCTTGATTTCTGACCTGTTTTCCAGGGTGAAAAGTGCTAGTTGGTTTACCAAGCTTGACCTCAGGGGGGGCGTATAACCTTATTCGCATTAAGCACGGGGATGAATGGAAGACGGCGTTTAATACCCCAGAGGGGCATTTTGAGTACCTAGTGATGCCCTTTGGGCTCACTAATGCTCCTTCCGTCTTCCAATCCTTCATGAATGATATTTTCAGGGATTTTGTGGATAAATTTCTGATTGTTTATTTGGATGATATCTTGATTTTTTCCAATGACTGGGACTCTCATGTGAAACATGTTCGGACTGTGTTCCAGATTTTGAGAGAGAATGCACTGTATGTGAAAGGATCAAAGTGTCTTTTTGGCGTACAGAAGGTCTCATTTCTGGGATTCATTTTGTCTCCGTCTGTTATTGAAATGGACCCGGTCAAGGTTCAGGCCATCTGTAATTGGGTCCAACCTACTTCATTAAAGGCTCTTCAGAGATTTTTGGGTTTTGCCAATTTTTATCGTAAATTTATTGGTAATTTCTCCGGTATTGTTAAACCATTGACTGATTTGACCAAAAAGGGTTCTGATGTGGTGAATTGGCCTACTGAGGCAGTCTTTGCGTTTCAGGAACTTAAGCAGAGATTCACTTCAGCTCCTGTTCTACGGCAGCCTGATGTTTCTCTACCGTTTCAGGTGGAGGTTGATGCCTCTGAAATTGGGGCAGGTGCCGTTTTGTCCCAAAGAGATCCCGAGACCTCTAAGAGTAACCCTTGTGCCTTTTTCTCTTGAAAATTTTCTCCAACTGAACGTAATTATGACGTGGGTAATTGGGAGTTATTGGCCATGAAGGGGGCTTTTGAAGAGTTGCCCAATTTGAGACTGGCCTTGGAAGGGTGTCAGGAGGATAAACCTGAGTGCTGCCCTATTGGGAAATTGTTTGTCCCAGACCAGTGGAAGAAGAGTGTGATGTCTGAGATTCATTGTTCCGCGTTGGCTGGTCATCCCGGGATTTTTGGTACCAGAGTCTTGGTGAGTCAGTCCTTTTGGTGGCCTACTTTGTCTCGTGATGTCAGGGAATTTGTGCAGTCCTGTGGGACTTGCTCTCGCTCCAAGCCTTGCTCTCGCTCTAGTGGTTTGTTAATGCCACTACCTGTGCCCAAGAGGCCATGGACCCATTTCTCTATGGATTTTATTTCTGACCTCCCTGTTTCTCAGAGAATGACCGTTATCTGGGTAATCTGTGATAGGTTTTCCAAGATGATACACCTTGTGCCATTACCTAAGTTACCTTCCTCCTCCGAATTGGTGCCATTGTTCCTTCAGCACGTGGTTCGGTTACATGGCATTCCAGAGAACATTGTGTCTGACAGAGGAGTCCAGTTTGTTTCCAGATTTTGGAGGACATTTTGTTCTAAACTTGGTGTTCAATTATCATTCTCCTCTGCTTTTCATCCTCAGACCAATGGACAAACTGAGAGAACAAACCAGACCTTGGAGACTTATTTGAGATGTTTTGTGTCTGCTGATCAAGATGACTGGGTCTCCTTTTTGCCTTTGGCTGAGTTTGCTCTTAATATTAGGGCAAGCTCTGCCACCTTGATGTCTCAATTTTTCTGCAATTTTGGGTTTCACCCTCGATTTTCTTTGGGACAGGCGGAGGCTTCTGTCTGTCTGGGTGTTGACTCTGTTGTGGAGCGAATGCAGCAGATTTGGGACCAGGTAGTGGAGAGGTTGTCTCTCTCTCAGGAGAAGGCCCAACGGTTTGTGAACCGGCATAGGACTGATGGTCCTCGGTTTAAAGTGGGGGACTTGGTTTGGTTGTCCTCAAGAAATATCCCTATGAGGGTTGCATCTCCAAAGTATAAGCCCAGGTTCATTGGACCTTATAAGATCATGGAGATTCTTAATCCTGTTTCCTTCCGTTTGCTTCTTCCAGGGACATTTAAGATCCATAACGTGTTCCACAAGTCCTTATTGAAAAGGTTTGTTGAGCCAGTGGTTCCTATGACTGCGCCTCCTCACCCTGTTTTGGTTGAGGGCAATCTGGAGTATGTGGTTGAGAAAATATTGGATTCTCGTTTTTCTAGACAGAAACTCCAGTATTTGATTAAGTGGAGAGGTTATGGTCAGGAGGACAATTCTTGAGTGTTTGCATCGGACATCCATGCTAGGAGACTGATCCGTGCTTATCACTGAGCTCATCCTGATCGGCCTGGTTGCACAAGTGAGGGTTCGGTGACCCCTCCTCACGGGGGTACTGTTATGAATGTGCTAGAGATGGTTTCTGAGCAGAGGCTCCCTCTGGTGGTTACAGACAGTACTGAACCTTTCAGCGATGAATGGCACTCTGGTTCACTGACTGGTCTGATATAAGGGAGATTCCCTCCCATGATGGTTGACGGTGATCAATTGTTCTTGTCTCAATTGTGGTTCCTGGTTCATTTGGAAGTTTGCTGGAGTCTTGCCTGCATCTCCTGCTTTCAGATAAGATATTCTTTGCTTTTCTTTTTGTGCTTGCGTTTTGCATTGTTTTCTGCACTTTTGTGGAGGTCAGCCAGGTCCCCTCCTGGGGCCTGATCTCCTCACAGTTTATCTGCAGCCACTGTTATTTGCTCATTTGCTTTTTCCTGTTTTTTCAGCGGCTGCAGCTTGGTTTTGTTCACACTGAGATCTGATTTAGCGGGTGGCGAGATCTTGTGATCTCAGTATTTTTGTAATCAGAATTGTTGGATTTTGTAGGGTTTTCAGGGTTGCAGAAAGTAATCTCTCCTTTCCTATCCTATTTAGTCAGCTTGTGGCCCCAGAATTTGCTCAATCTATTTTCTGCCTATGTTTGTGTTTTCATCTTGTCTAACCGCCATTATATGTTTGGGGGCTTCCTATTTTCTTTGGGGATCTGCTCCGGGGCAGATAGCTTTCATCTTTCTCACTTTAGGTGTAGTTATCTCTCAGGCTGTGACGAGTCGTCTAGAATCAACGTAGGAACGCTCCACGGCTACCTCTAGTTGTGTCGTTAGTTTAGGAATCTGCAACCCATCAGTTACCAACATCTCAGGTGTTCTGCTGCCCTGCTGTTGTTCCTGTCCTCCTCAACAACCGAAACACAGCAGTCAACTGTGTTTTATGAAGACTAAAGTCAGCACAGCTGTCTACCAGGAAATTTTGGAGCACTTCATTCTTCCCTCTGATGACAAGCATTTTGGAGATGTAAATGTCATTCTCCAGGAGGACTTGGCACCTGTCCATACTGCCAAAAGTACCAATACTTGGTTTAAAAACTACAGTATCACTGTGCTTGATTGGCCAGCAAACTTGCTTGACCTTAACCCCATAGAGAATCTGAGGTATTGTCAAGAGCAAGATGACAGGCACCAGACCCAACAATGCAGGTGAGCTGAAGGCTGCTATAAAGCAACCTGGGCTTCCATAACACTTCAGCAGTGCCACAGGCGTCTCCATGCCATGCCACATTAATGCAGTAATTGATGCAAAAGGAGCCCCTACCAAGAATTGAGTGCATTTACTGAACATACATTTCAGCAGCCAACCTTTCAGATTAAAAAATCATTTTTCAAGCTGGTGTTCTAAAGTATTCTAATTTACTGAGATAATGACTTTTGGGTTTTCATTGGCTGTAAGCCATAATCATCAACATTAACATATATAAACACTTGAAATAGATCACTCTGTTTGTAATGACTCTATTTAATACATGAGTTTCACTTTAGTTTTGAAGAAATGAAATAAATTACCTTTTTGATGATCTATTTCTGTGAGATGCACCTGTGTGTGTATATATTTAACATTTTGTAATTTGCTGACATTAAATGTCTGTTTTATGTGGCTAACAGTAGTCACCCAGTGATTGTGATGCAGTTTGCAGCCAGCCAAAGGTTCTTTTTAGCATGTTGAGTTAACTTGTTGAATTTTACAAAAAAATGTAGTTCTTCAAATTGAAGAAAAGCCCACTGTGCACAAACAAAATGATAAGCTTAATAATAAGCTATTTTGCAAGTTTCAGAGCTTGCCACTAGTACACACTTTACGCTTTCAACTAAAAAAAGACATTTGCTCAACAGAAACTGGTGGCACAAAAATGTTTCATTGAGGACTAAGTGACAAGGAAAACAAAGAAGCTGTTCTGCTTAATTTGAGTTGATTTCATAAGTGTGTGTTGGCATTATGAAATTGTTTAGAATAATAACACTAATGCATCTGCTCATGCTTTGTTCAGTTACCGAGACTACATTGCTTGACACACAGTTCTGTAATAACCTCCATCTGCTGTGCGTTGTCTGTCATTTCTGGATCTATAACATATTGTGACAGAGTCTTCATTTACCCAAACTTATCTTGGCAACTTGTACTTCATTAAATCGAATTCTGCAAGCATCAGTTAAAGCTTTCTTATCTGACCATGCATAGCTAAGCTTCATAAATCATTCTTTCACTTTTTCCAGCTTCTTTAAAGATAAGATTGTTGAGTTATATAATAGAAGTAATAATACGTTTATTGATCAATTTTGGATTCAGTCATGAATGTATATATATGAAATGCAAGAGTCTTAAAGGGAATATTCACCCGTTTTGTGCCATGTATTTTTAAGTCCAAAATACAGGGCTGACAAATTTCTTTAAAGGGGTTGTTCATGAATAAAAAAACATAGCTGCTTACATTTTAAAACAGCATCACATCTGTCCACTGATTTTGTCTTGTATTGATGATTTTCAGTAATTAAAGAGGCTGATTTATCGTTTCATGTAAAAGTTACTTCCTTCTACTACAACAATGGGTTGAAACCAATCTTTGAGTTTAGTGTCCCTATAAACTAATGCATGTACCATAATCATTACTAATTAGGTAGTGAGAAGTGATGGGTCTATGCCTGAAAACTTGCCAGCCTCCAAAAAAAAGTGCAATAAATTTGAAGTATATGATATAACCTATGGCAGGGTGATTATTCCCATTCATAGTTTGTTTAGGAAGATAACATTCCTTGTATATTAACTGTTATTGTGTATTGGAACTTTGAAGATGCTCATTTTGACTGTGTGCTTATATCTGGTCATCATTGGAGCTGCTGGCAGCCTATTGGTGTTGGTGCCAATTTTCATTAATCTGTTATTCATGACATATCATAAAGTCATCAATATCATAACCACTTCAAAAAATGCAGAGCACAACAAAGGACTATGTTATTTTTTAAATATAGCCATGTCCTAGAGCAGTGATGTCAAATTGAAAAACATAGGTGGTTAAAATTAAAAACTTGGACAAAGTCTAGGACTAGCCTTGAATTTTATAACATTAATCACAACAGAAAAAAGAGGGCAGGAGGGGAAATAGGTTGTGGGAATCTGCCTAGGGTAGGGAGAACATCAATATTTCAAGAGAAGTGAGAGTTGTGGGATGGTCGATAGAAGGAAATATAGGGATGTAGCGAACATCAAAAGTGCATAAAAAGCATTGAATCAATAATATTTGTGGAGTTCTGATGGTAGGAAGTTAAGAAAAAAGGTAGTATCTCAATATATATGGACAGGATTAGAATGGAGAATACAAGGCCAAATAGAGAAATAAAATAAATCATGGCATGAGTGCGCCATTTCAATAACACACTTGTGTCCAGCTATTGGAGGAGATAGAGGGTAGTTGGCGCTATGCTGGCTGAGATGTATGAGAGAGTACAAGGGAGTGCACTTTGATGTAGGGAGAAGTTGAGGAACTTATGGCTCAGGAGAGTGCCTGTCAGGAAGTCCGTCTCATTTGAGGAGCACGTTACTGCAGATCATGTTGTAAACAGTTTTGTAGTAACCAAGTATCGTGCCAGAGAAAAACTAATTTACCGCACACTCCAAATGATTAATTTTGCAAAATGTGATCAATTTATTATGGACAGCCAATTTCGTGAAGCAAAACAGGAATGCAAGTATAAAGCGACACTAATATCCACGTTTCGGTTCATCCAGAACCTTAGTCATGCAGTCGCTCAGTCCAAGGAAGATTAGTGAATGGATATAGAGAGTGACAGGTGTCCAAAAAATAGAGGATAAGTGTCCAAGTATATAGGATAGCTGTGTTTAATGTCTCTAGAGAAAGCCTCAATAATAATCTGGAAAATATAGAAAATGCCTGATGGAGGACTGAATTGGTGATATCTTATAAAAGTGAGGCTCAATGGAGCTAATTAAATACCTGGATTATAGAAGTTGAATAAATGCCCAGAGACAGAAGACTCTAATGGCCTGGCAGTCAGTATCTTTCAACTATAAGCCTCAGAGGTAATGGGGAGTTTCCCACCTGGTGAGCGTGGGTATTGGCTTCAGCGGCGCTCCCGCGCCTTGCTGTGGCTGGACTGCCACAGCAAGGCGCGGGAGCGCCGCTGAAGCCAATACCCACGCTCACCAGGTGGGAAACTCCCCCATTACCTCTGAGGCTTATAGTTGAAAGATACTGACTGCCAGGCCATTAGAGTCTTCTGTCTCTGGGCATTTATTCAACTTCTATAATCCAGGTATTTAATTAGCTCCATTGAGCCTCACTTTTATAAGATATCACCAATTCAGTCCTCCATCAGGCATTTTCTATATTTTCCAGATTATTATTGAGGCTTTCTCTAGAGACATTAAACACAGCTATCCTATATACTTGGACACTTATCCTCTATTTTTGGACACCTGTCACTCTCTATATCCATTCACTAATCTTCCTTGGACTGAGCGACTGCATGACTAAGGTTCTGGATGAACCGAAACGTGGATATTAGTGTCGCTTTATACTTGCATTCCTGTTTTGCTTCACGAAATTGGCTGTCCATAATAAATTGATCACATTTTGCAAAATTAATCATTTGGAGTGTGCGGTAAATTAGTTTTTCTCTATTAACTGGACGTATTAGTCCATTGTACCAGCACCTCAACTATTTCAGACCAGAGTGCTCGTCAAATAAATTTCTCTACAAGTATCGTGCCAGACCGGAAACACGGGATTGGTAGAATTAGCAGTGCATATGTTGTCTATCGATGGGCTAACCCTGGTAGTCATTTGGTATTTTTTCATGGGCCAAATATAATTACACTGAGCTTGACATGTATGCATTAGAGCAATGCTCCCGAACTATGGTCCTCAAGAGCAAACAACAGGTCATGTTTTCAGGATTTCCTTACAATTACCCAGGTGATGGAATTATTGCCTGTTCAGGTGATGCAATTATCATCTGGGCAATACTAAAAAAATCCTGAAAACATGAGTTGTTAGTGGCTCTTGAGGACCGAAGTAGGGGAGCACTGCATTAGAGGGTCAAAATTAAACAGTCCTAATATGACATTTAAAGAATGTCTTTGCTTTCACATTTCATTTATATTTTCATTGTATTAGATCCTTTTTCCATAAGAAAAGTTAGCACACTGGCTCCTATCATATATAATAATTGTAATAGGGAAAAAAATATGATAAAACAGTCATCTCTAAAATACTGACAGAAAATTGTGACAGAAATTCCTGAGACATGATAAACCCAGGAGAATTCTGTTTTTTATTAAATATTAAAAACCGCTGCAACTTTTCATCTTTTAATCCATGAAATATCAGGTTTGAACACTGTTTATCATGTAGTGATCACAAAAAGACAAATGCCACATGAAACAAACAGTGATGTGATTTTGAAAAACAGTTGTCACTTTCTTACTCTATTTATCTATATTTGATTTGGCTATCTATTATGACAATGATTGGAAGTGTTTGATCTTCTTATGTGCCTAATTTAGGCTCTGTTCACATAATAATAATCTTTATTTTTTATATAGCGCTAACATATTCCGCAGCGCTTTACAGTTTGCACACATTATCGTCGCTGTCCCCGATGGTGCTCACATTCTAGATTCCCTATCAGTATATTTTGGAGTGTGGGATGAAATGGAGGAAACCCACGCAAACAACATACAAACTCCTTGCAGATGTTGTCCTTGGTGGGATTCAAACCCAGGACTCCAGCGCTGCAAGGCTGTAGTGCTATCCACTGAGCCACCTTGCTGCCACATAATGTCTGAGCTTTTTGGTAGACTCATGCTGTAAATCAAGGTCACTGCCCAATGTAAACTTTTGATGTAAGGTCTAGAGTTGAGCGATACTTTCCGATATCCAAAAGTATCGGATCGGAATGGTATCGCCGATACACAAGAAATATCGGCGATACCCGATACCGATACCGGAAATCCAATGTAAGTCTATGGGAAAAAAATATCGGAATTAAAAAAAGCCCATTCTTGCCTTGTTGGTTAATTGTACATGAAGGAAAACAACAAAGAGTAATGTAGAATGTATTGGGGGAGGTTGAGGAGACATTAAAGGCATAGATGTTTAACCCAATCAAATTGAATAGCATTAAAAAAAAATTCTGTAAAGATGTTCGGATTGACGAACAAATTGACAATGTTGTTAACCTTTTTTCTATTTGTGCAAATATGTATGTTTCATAACTTCCATGCTCTTCACCTTTTTAACTTTTGACACACTTTCTCCTTCATAATCTTCAGCAGCATCATCTTTTTCATCAAATTATTCTTCATCTTCACCTTCTTTATCTTCTTCGTAAACTTCTTGCTATTCATCTTTTTTTTAACATTACTCATATTGTTCTTATTCAACTATTATTCTTCATATTCTACTTCATCTTCATCTTCTTCATCATATTCTTATTTTTGACAGAGATTCCTGTACTTGTAATCTGTAAAAGTATGAATTTTTCATCCTTGCGTTCTTGCTGTCACAAAAGTTTTAAATTACAACAGTATTTGTCCGTGTTGAGTTTAGCTTGCAGCAGCAGACATTTTCCAGGGGCACCACGAGGAGGAACGGACTCACCCCCATACACTGCTTAGTCTTCTTCTGCTTATAATTTAGAGCATATATTTTGCTCTTCATTTTAGTCTTATACTTCATGTTGTTATGCTTTTTCATCTTCTGCTTATTGTTCTTCTGTCTCTTGTTCTGTATCTTGTAGTTTGTCTTAACCTTCTTTGTCCTGTTGGTGATCTTCTTCTGGGTAATCTTTTATTTCTTCTTTGTGATGGTGTTCAGGCTGGTTGGCTTCATGCTCGTCGTCCTTGTGGTCGTCATCTTCTTCGGGGTGGTCATCAGGGTCGTCGTCTTCATTGTTGGAGATCCATAGTGATTACCCAACAAAACATTTAAAAAATATTCAATTTGTAAATGTAGCTGAAGGTACAAGAAGGCTGACTAACTTCCGAGAACCAGCTGACGTTACTGGAACCCGGACGGGTATCAGATGGTACAAGAGACAATGGAAGTAACGAGGACCAGCTGACTGTGCTGGAACCCGGAGGGGCAGCAGAAGGAAAAGAGCCAATGGCACAACCGAGGACCAGCTGACGTTACTGGAACACGGTTACTAAGCAGGAGGTACCTGTGCTCCAAAGCACTACCAAGGACCAGCAGACGTTGCTGGAACTCGGATACCGAGATGGAGGCACCTAGGCCAAAGGCACTGCGGAGAACCAGTTGACGGTACTGGAACCCGGACGGGTAGCAGAAGGCACCCATGAAAATGTAATTTGACAGGCCGCAAGCCGTCCGCAGTTACCGAACCACACAGTCCTACAGTGGGTGCTTGTCCTATTTTCACAACGGAAAGAGCCTTTATTTACATATCCCACAGCACACATAGGAATCACCTAAACTGCAGGCACCATAGAGTCGGATAACCGGAATGCAACATGACAGGACAACTTATTGGAGGCAAATTTACGTTGACACTGCCAGGAAACAGCTGTGGTGCTGTAACCAGGCTAGGCAGGAGTCAGTACCCCTGCCAATTACTTCCGAGCAACAACTGTCGGTGTTGGAGCCCAGGGATGAGAAGAGAACAGGGTGGAGGCAGCAGGACTTTTTGCCGTACACACAGCAGGGGAACAGCTGACATTACTGAACCCCAGTAACACAGGAGCAAGTGTTGACTGTGCTAACAGCACTTCCGAGCAACAACTGGCGGTGTTGGAGCACAGGGTCAAGGAGGGTGTAGGCAGAGGCCTAGTATGACAACTTCATGGACACAGGATAAAAATAGATGGAAGCAGGCTAAGGCTGACTTTGACCTATGGGTAGATCGACGCGAGAGAACCAGTAATTTGAATTATAGAGCCGATCTATATCGTTATGGTAGCAAATCAGGGATACTATTAGCACGACTAGCGAAAGCAAATCACATTCCTCAACATATTACAGCGTTAATGAGTAAACATGGGATCATGATGAACGATCATGGTGATATTGAGGAAAGCCTTATATTTTAACATGATCGGAGAAATGAATGTAAAGGTGGCGAGAATTTGAAAAAATACACGCCACAGAAGGGTGACGAGTGAAATAGTTTAATCAGGATCACAGCAAAGTTAGAGAAGGAAGATGACGGGAGGAATCCTACAAGTTAGGGGTTTCCTTACAATTATTAACGAGTTTCGGTTTTTTGTTCTCTTGTTACTTTGACTTTTAGAATGTTTATTTTATGACCATATTGGCTGCGACCGAGATGTGTACCGCCTTATGTGGCCTTTTTGATTTTGAAAATCCAAATAAAAAGGAACTTTAAAAAAAAAAATAAATAAATAAAAATTCCCTCTTCAACAATCTACAAGACAAACAAGCATGATGGGTGACGCTTCCTTTATTGAGGTACAGTATTAGATCGACATTGTCCATGAGTAACTATGCACTGTGATAGCTATATAGCATTATTAATTTAAATCTGTTGTGGTTGTTTCAACAGCACTTGCAGGTCTAACTACCTATTGTTTGTATGCATGATGCACTTTCTTGGTGTAATTATTTATTATTGCGCATTATTACCAGGTTTACATGATGGCCATTTCATATATGGTGTGTGAAGTTACAGTTGTCCTCAGTCTGTGTATTTTATTATGTCTGTCATTAATAAAACTCGTGAGGATGATGATGATGATGATGTTTATGATTCGTACATCCATTGAATGCATTATCTTACAGGTACAGATAACGTTCCTTAAGAAGCATTAATTGATAATTATGAAATGTATTTTTATGCATTAATTTAAAAAAGTAAACACTATGTTTTATTTTTTGTTACCATTTCTACTAGCCATGTGCAGATATGCGCTGTGATGACAAATTAATATTTGTCCATATTTCTTATTAAAATTTTTCATTTTAGCCCTTGAAAACTTCAATCTTTCCTGTTTTAAGCATAACAATCAGGGTGACGGCTCTTCCCTATTTGGAGCATGTTCGACATGGGTTTTTCTGTGCATGTGTAGGGAACAGGAGACTTCTTGCCGCTGTGGTACACCAAAGGGGATCTTGCTGGATGTGAGATATATTTCTTCTAGCAGACTGAAGTTTGCTCAGTATTTTCCATGATCACAAGGACCTGTGATAAGTAGTGTTGAGCGATAGTGCTCGATATCTAAAAATATCGTATCGAAATTGTATCGCCGATAGCACTAAATATCGTCGATATCCGATTTCGATACCGGAAGTCCAATGTAAGTCTATGGGAACAAAATATCGCAACTAAAAAAAACTTTATTTCCTTGTAAACACTAAATATACACACATAGAATACATATATATATATATATATAATATATATATTTTATATATACATGTCATTGTGACATATATATATATAATACATATATGTATAGTTTATACACTTCTACATAGTAAAATATCCTCTGATTCAATTGCCGGGTAAAGCCGGCTTCTGTGAAAAGACAGAAGCACCCGACATGAAATGACACTTGGTGTACATAGGGTTAACCATGTCTTTTCATGTCGTTTGCAATCTGATTTGCACAAACAATTACATCAGTCTATGTGTGCAAAATTTCACACCTGTAGGGGTTAATTAAAGGTGTAAATTCGTTGTAAAAAAAACGGACTTTTTTGCTACGAATTTACACCTTTAATTAACCCCTACAGGTGTGAAATTTTGCACACTTACACTCATGTAATTGTTTGTGCAAATCAGATATCAAACTACATGAAAAGACATGGTTAACTCTATGTAAACCAAGTGTCATTTCATGTCGGGTTCTGCATTTTCACAAAAGCCGGCAATTGAATTAGCGGCTATTATACTATGTAGAAGTGTATGAACTATAAATATAAATATATATATATATATATGTGTCACAAATTCAATGACATGTATATATATATATATGAGGTGTAAAATTGCTGAAAAAAAATGCGTGGGCTCCCGCCCTATTTTCGCAACCAGACAGACAAAGCCAGTGAGTGGGGGCAGATAATAATAGCCCAGAGAGGGACCATTATTTTTGGCCCCCCCGGCTACTAACATCTGCCCCCAGACAACCCAGAAAGGGCAAATCTCTAATTAGATTTGCCCTTTCTGGCACTTTGCCCGTCTATTCCCATTGCCCTGTAGCGGTGGCGAATGGGTTAATAAGGGGTTAAAATGACCTTGCAATTGAAAGGTCACTTTAAGCCAGGTTAATAATTGAGAGCTGTCAATCAGACAACTATCAATTATTAATCCTATTGTATGAAAGAAAAATCAAACACACACACTTTAATAAAAAAGAAGTTTAATGAAATAATCACACAGTTTTTGACCATATTTTATTTACCTGCTAAAACCATTTCCTGTAATAAAATAAAATAATAAAGCAAAATTATTCTTACCAATCCGATGTACAGTCAGGTCCCACGGTGTAATCCATCAGAAAGGGTTAATGTTTACTGCAGGGACCGCAGCTAATGCTGCAGCCTCACAGTAAACCCCCAAATGAATGAGTTCCTCTCCTGGCTGACAGGAGAGGAAGTGGAAAGCTTAATTGATTGCTTTCCACTTTCACTTCAGGTCAGCCAGGGACACAATCAGTGACGTCAGAGGGAACTGGTTAACAAAAATAGGGGATCCCCTCGAAAAAAAATGGCGTGGGGTCCCCCCTATTTTTGTTAACCAGCCAGATGAAGCAGACCGCTGAGGCCTGGATTTTCAGGCTGTTAAGGAGCCAAGATCCATGGACCTTGCCAGCCTGATAATACCAGGCCACAGCAGTCTGCATATCTTGGCTGATTAACAAAAATAGGGGATCCCCTCGAAAAAAATTGGCGTGGGGTCCCCCCTATTTTTGTTAACCAGCCAGATGAAGCAGACCGCTGAGGCTTGGTTTTTCAGGCTGGTAAGGATCCAATATCCATGGACCTTGCAAGCCTGATAATACCAGGCCACAGCAGTCTGCATATCTTGGCTGATTAACAAAAATAGGGGATCCCCTCGAAAAAAAAAACGGCGTAGGGGTCCCCCTATTTTTGTTAACCAGCCAAGTAAAATGCAGACTGCTGCGGCCTGGTATTAAAAGACTGTCAAGGCCCATGGATTTTGGCCCTCAACAGCCTGATAATACCAGGCTACAGCAGCACCACATTTGGCGCATCAAAAGATGTGCCAATTGTGGCACTTTACCCGGCTCTTCCCACTTGCCCTGTAGCGGTGGCAAGCGGGGTAATAAGGGGTTAATGTCACTGTTGATTGCACGGTGACAATAAGCCCGGTTAATAATGGAGAGGCGTCAATAAGACACCGATCCATTATTAATCCCAAAGTTATTAAATGCATAAAAAAAGACAAAGCAAGAAAAAAGTATTTTAATGAAATAAAAGAGACAACACAGTTTTCATTTCTTTTATTGTACTCTCATTCCTGCGACGCCATCGATCTCCTGTAAAAAAAAGAAAAAAACAAACCAACAGTATACCACCTGTCCGACGCAGTCCATAGTAACGACAGTCCCACGACGATCCAGCTCTGCTACATCGCAATGACAGGCAGAGCCTGTCATCGCGACGCAGCACAGCTGATTACCTGCTTCCCCGGCGGTGACGTCATCGGACTGACTGCTTTACGGCCAGGATTACCCAGCAGTCACTGCAGTTATCGCGAGAAACTGCATGTGACCGCCGGGGAGAAGAGGATGGCGGCCATGAAGCAGTCCAGGACGTGACCGCCGGAGATCTTCTGCCAGGTAAGTGCCGCTGACTCCTGACAGACCCGACCGACGGACACTGACAGTGACAGACCCGACCGACGGACATAGACAGTGACAGTGACAAATCCGATTCCGGTATTCGATAAGACGAAAATATCGAAACGAATTATCGAAAGGCCGATAGAGCTAATATCGGCCGATAGCCGATATTTACATTATCGTATCGCTCAACACTAGTGATAAGGTCATAGTCACGTGATCTGGTCATCTGATGTATACCTCACCTCAGGGTGTGGAGTAGGCCTATAAAACAAGGAGCTGTTGTAGTTGGTGTGTGGAAGGAAGGAGTTTGGCTGGAGTCAGCCTGGAAGATTGTTTTGTTACTGTGTGCCAGTGTGCACCAGGAAGCGAGTACCAGACCACCCGGAATGGGACCTGGCGGTCTCTGCTGACCTGCAGCTGCTTAGTTAAGCCCGTCCAAAGCAAGGGTGAGTCTGGCACCAGTGGTTCTCCAAACTGGGGTGATTTATGTTCTGTTTTTATTTTGTTATCTGGACTTTTTGTTGAACTCATGATTAAAACCACTGAAATTTGAAGTAAAAGGCGGTGTGTTTGCCTCATTACTGCGGCCCAGCCCTGCCTACCAGAGCGGATCCCTACAATTGGTGGCTTCAATGCGGGCAACGCAGTGAGGTCAGGCTGTTTTTTCCTGCATGACAGTAAATGTCCTAGGTAAATAAAGTGACGCAAAACCCGGTGGATAACTGTCCCAAGATGGAGAACACAGTAAAAATGCTGGAGGAGGCCATGCGGCAGCAACAGCAGGCTATGCAGCAGCAGCAGGCTATACAGCAGCAGGCTATGGAGCAGCAGCAGGCTATACAGCAGCAGGCTATGGAGCAGCAGCAGGCTATACAACAGCAGGCTATGGAGCAGCAGCAGATATTTAATCGACAGCAACAGGAAACCAATAGTCTAGTGATGCAGCATATCACAGCGCCGCAGACAGCAGGAGCTGCCCGGGGATGGCAGGATGTCCGGAAAGCGGTGCGTACAGCGATCCGAAAGATGGAGCAATCAGATGACATCGAGGTGTACCTGGAGATGTTTGAAGGCGTGGCTAAAAGGGAGAGACTGCCCCGGTACCAGTGGGCCGAGATCGTGGCTCCGTTTTTTTAATTCAGGACCCGCAAAAGCCTCTAGGGACCTACACCCCGAGCAACAGGAGGACTATGAGAGCGTCAAGGGTGAGATACTTGCACGTCTTGGGGTAAATGTTTTGGTCCGGGCACAGCGGGTACACCAGTGGAACTTTTCCCCTTCCGAGCCAGCTCGGTCACAGTATTATGACTTGATACACCTGATAGAAAAGTGGTTGCAGCCGGAGGTGTTGTCACCCCGCGCTATGCTGGATCGTATAGTGACTGATAAATTCTTGAGAAATATGCCACACACCCTTCAAACATGGCTTGGACAGGCAGCCCCTACTGATGGTCTCCAAATGGTAGACCTCATTGAAAGATATGGGGCTACCAAGGAGATACAGGGAGAGACTACCTGGAAGGTACCAAGTAAATTCCACAAACCTTCACCCACAGCTCGTCGAGCAGAGACTCGTAGGGCCGCCCAGGACGGGTCGGGGAATGAAAGGGGCCCTATAATCTGTTGGCGGTGCCAACAACCAGGACATGTGAGAGCTGTTTGCCCCCACCTGACAGAGCCCATGGACAACAACTTTGGCTACTATCAGTCTCACTATGCAGAACACATGTGTGCAGTGGTCAAACCAGAGGGACCCAATATGAACCATTTGTGTAAAGTGCAGGTGGAGCGTAACCCTGCTGTGGCTCTAGTGGACTCAGGGAGTCTCGTGAGTGACCCTAATACGAGCCAGCCACGTCCAAATCAGCGAGTATACTGCTGTGAAAATGGGTGTGTTGTGTATACATGGTGACTTAAAACATTATCCTACCACCCTGGTGATGATAAACACGCCAGCGGGGAGTAGGTGACACGAGGTGGGGGTGGTGGTTAATTAGCATTAATAATGGGGAGAGATTTTCCGTTATTTTCTGTGCTTTGGCCTGTAATTACCCCTCCCACAGAACAGTCGTCGGCACCAGTGGCAAACAGGTTGCATTCTCCAGAAATCGGGCATGAACCTGGTGGCCCAGAGGAAGATGTACTGGCGGTAGGAGTACCTTTGCCTTCGGTGGAGGAGGAAAACCCCTCTCCTATAGAAGTGTTAGGTGGGGAGATGGAAGATTTGCCACCGGGATCAGAATTGTCATACTTAAATGTGGCAGGTGACAATTTTGGTACGGCGCAACTACGGGACCCTACGTTGACTCGAGCCCGGGAAAATGTACTGGTTGTCAATGGGGAACCCCAACACCCCAGGGCAGCTAAAGTATTTCCCCGATTTGAGCTGAACCAAGATTTGCTGTATGGGGTTGAAAAAATACATGGGGAAATTGTCGAGCAATTGCTGGTACCGCAGTCATATCGGAGGTTGGTAATGTACTAGGGGGACATTTGGGACCAAAGAAAACCCTAGACAGTATTCTACAACGGTTTTACTGGCTATGGGTCTCTATGAAGAAATTAAACGGTATTGTTACTCTTGTCCCGTGTGCTAGGTAACCAGTCCGCAGCCTCATTTTCAGAGTCCCTTGGTGCCATTACTAATTATAGAGGTACCGTTTGAGAGAATAGCCTATGGATCTGGTGTGGACGGTTAATAAATCAGCAAGGGGTCATCAACACATCCTCGTAGTTCTAGATTACGCTACCAGGTATCCTGAGGCTATTCCCCTGCGACACACCTCAGCAAAACTGATCGCAAAAGTATTCATGGGTATGTTCTCTCGGGTGGGAATCCCTCAAGAAATCTTAACAGATCAGGTGACCCCCTTTATGTCAAAAATCATGAAGGAACTCTGCCACGTGTTAAACAGTTGCACACATCGATCTATCATCCCCAAACAGACGGTTTAGTAGAAAGGTTCAATAAAACCCTGAAGAATATGTTGAAAAAAAAAGTCTCTAAAGATGCTAAGGACTGGGATCTCTTGTTGCCATACCTGATGTTTGCAGTGCGGGAGGTGCCCCAGGCATCTACGGGTTCTCGCCCTTTGAACTATTATATGGCAGACATCCCTGTGGCTTACTCGATATAGCTAAAGAGGCCTGGGAAAACCATACAACTCCCCACAAAAATGTGATAGAACATGTGGCCAAAATGCAAGAGAGAATGGAGACAGTCCTACCATTAGTCCGAGAACATATGGATTCAGCACAAAGGTCACAGAGGCAGGTCTATAACCGGGAGGCACGGTAAGGTCCTTTAACCCTGGGGATCGGGTGTTGGTACGTGTGCCTACAGTGGATAGTAAGTTCCTTGCAAGGTGGCAGGGACCCTACGACATTATAGAGAAGGTGGGACCAGTAAACTATAAAGTACACCAACCAGGGTGGAGAAAGCCAGAACACGTTTACCATGTGAATCTGCTCAAACCATGGAAAGACAGAGACCCACTTGGTGAGGATTGTCCCACAGCCTGCATTTCCAGTACAGATGGCTTCCTTGCCTCAGGAGAAGGCAAGAGAAGTCCTCTCCGCCGTCAAAATATCAGACACTTTGTCGCACAGACAAGTTCAGGAAGTCCGAGAGTTTGTTAGCCGAAATACAGATGTTTTTTCGGAACTTCCTGGTCGTACCTCCCTAATACAACATGACATTGTCACTGAGCCGCAGGGCAAAGTACGATTAAAGCCATATCGGGTGCCTGAGGCCCGGCGAAAAGCCATCAAGGAAGAGGTCAAGAAGATGCTGCAGTTAGGGGTCATTGAAGAGTCCCAGAGTGAGTGGGCCAGCCCAATAGTCCTAATACCAAAGCCAGATGGGACACTAAGGTTCTGTAATGACTTCAGAAAACTGAATGAAATTTCTAACTTTGACGCCTACCCCATGCCCCGGGTCGATGAGTGAATAGAGCGGTTTGGGCAGGCACGTTATTTTTCACTCATTGACCTCACAAAAGGGTATTGGCAGGTGCCACTAACAAAAGCAGCGAGAGAGAAAACGGCTTTTGTAACACCCGAGGGACTGTTCCAGTATATAGTCCTACCCTTCGGGTTGCATGGCGACATTCCAGAGGTTAATGGACGTTGTTCTTCGTCCTCATCGCCGATATGCCGCGGCCAATCTGGACGATATTGTGGTGTACAGTACAGACTGGGAAAGTCACTTAGCCAAGGTACAGGCGGTGATAGATTCGTTGAGACAAGCAGAGCTAACTGCCAACCCAAAGAAGTGTTCCATAGGGTTGGAGGAAGCTCGCTACCTGGGGTATGTGATTGTGAGAGGAGTTATCAAATCCCAAATAAACAAAGTGGAGGCAATCCAAAACTGGCCCCGTCCCCTCACCACAAAACAAGTGAAAGGGTTTTTGGGGTTAGTGGGATACTATTGGCGGTTTATTCACAATTTTGCAACACTGTCGGCGCCGTTAAATGACTGCCTAAAAGGCAGGAAGTTAGTAATGGTGCGATGGAATGATCAGCTTGAAGAAGCATTTGTAAAACTAAAAGGGGCACTGTGTGTGTGTCACCATTTTTGATCACACCCGACTTCAAAAGAGAATTCATTGTCCAGACTGATGCGTCAGAGGTAGGTGTGGGTGCCGTTTTGTCTCAGGAGGTTAACGGGGAGGAGCATCACATTACTTTCCAGAGTCGAAAGCTAACTCCAGTTGAAACCAGATACAGCATTGTAGAGAGAGAGAGTGCCTGGCGATCAAGTGGGCACTGGAGTCGTTGCGCTACTATCTGTTGGGGAGAACATTTTGGTTGTTAACTGATCATTCCCCTCAGACTGGCAGTGTTGTAGCCCAGGGAGTAGAGTTCAGGTGGTAGATAGATGAACATAACAGGTGAAATTGATAACGTTGCCAACCAGTTATTTAATCTGAACACTGACAGGCAAATTCTGGCGAGATCCATGCCTTGTTCATTTTCAGAAAAGTAAGCCGGTCTACATTATCGGAGGATAGTCGCATGCGACGGTCTGTTAGTACACCACCTGCAGCACTAAAGACGCGCTCCGATAATACACTGGCAGCAGGGCAAGCCAGCACCTCCAATGCATACTGGCTAAGCTCTGGCCATGTATCCAGCTTAGAGACCCAAAACTTGAAAAGGGAAGAGCCATCTGGGAATACACTGAGAGGGCAAGACAAGTAGTCTGTCACCATCTTACGGAAACGTTGCCTCCTGGTGACTGGAGGCGTCTCGGATGGTGTAGACATTGGTGGCGCTGCCACAAAACTTCGCCACATTTGGAACATACTGGTCTTGCCCCCCTGTGCAGAGGCGCTGCTTGTGCTCCCTCTTGTTGCAGAGCTGTCTCCACTGCCTCCATGCACAGAGCTGCTTTGTAAAGCAGTATCAGCAGCACTGCTCTCGGCTGGAATGGAGAACATTATGGATTTCACCAGTGTGTCTTGGTACTCCCGCATTTTACTCTCCCGTTCAACGGTGTGATGAGGCTTTGTAAGTTGTCCCGGTAGCGAGGGTCTAGGAGGGTGTACACCCAATAATCAGACGTGGTGAGAATGTGGGCGATGCGGCGGTCGTTTCTCAGGCACTGCAGCATGAAATCAACCATGTGCTGCAGACTCCCAACTGGCCAACAAACGCTGTCCTCTGTACCTGCTCTGCATCACCCCACCCTCGCTCTACATACTGACTAGAGCATTGTGTACCTCCCTCTGTAGCGATTTCTTCCTCCTCCATTGACTCCTCCTCATCCTCCTCACAAAGTGAGCCATGCAAAGCCCTTTGGGAGGAACCACGTTGCGCTGACTGTCCAGAAGGTGATGGAATTTGTGTCTCCTCATCCTCCACCTCTTCCAAAACCTCATCCCTTAGTGCTTGCAGTGTTTTTTGAAGCAGGCAGATAAGGGGGACAGTCAGGCTGACTAGTGCATCATCTGCACTCGCCATCCACGTTGACTCATCAAACGCACGCAAAACATGGCAGATGTCCTTCATAGAGGCCCACTCAGTAGTGGTGAAGTGTGAACGGCGCAAATTGCCTGTTGATTGCGCCTGTTGCAGCTGATACTCCATTACTGCTGTCTGCTGCTCACACAACCGCTCCAACATATGTAACGTGGAATTCCACCTGGTGGGTACGTCACATATGATGCGATGTTCAGGAAGGCGAAATCTGTGTTGCAAAGCTGCAATGCGCGATCTGGCCATGCTGGAACGTCGCAAGTGAGCGCACTCTAGGCGGACCTTGTGCAGCAGTGCATCAACATCCGGATAGTCCCTCAAAAAACTCTGCATGACCAAGTTGAGCACATGTGCCAGACATGGTATGTGAGTGAGGTTGCCAAGGGCCAGAGCTGCCACCAGATTTCGGCCATTGTCACACACTACCAAGCCTGGATGGAGATTCGCTGGCAAAAACCACACGTCGCTCTCCTGCTTGATGGCATTCCAGACCTCCTGCGCTGTGTGGCTTCGATTCCCCATGGAAATTAATTTCAGGACGGCCTGTTGACGTTTGGCCACGGCTGTGCTCATATCGGTCGCAACAGGTAAGCGTTCACGGGTCCATGTGGAGGTAGACCGTGACGGCTCGTGCAGCGATGATTCTGAGGAACTGGAGTAGGAGGAGAGTCAATGTGTACAGACTGGATTCCTGCAATCCTTGGAGTTGGCAGAACACGTACAGCGCCACTCGCAAGATCTGTACCCGGCTCCACAACATTGACCCAATGGGCAGTGAGGGAAAGGTATCGTCCCTGGCCATGGTACTGGTCCACGCATCGGTGGTCAGGTGGACCTTGCTACTGATGGCGTTTAGTAGCGCATGTTTAATTTTTCCCTCAACATGCTTTTACAGAGCAGGGACGGCTTGCCTGCTGAAATAAAATCGGCTTGGCACATTGTATTGTGGGACTGCCAATGCCATTAAGTTCCGGAAACTGTCAGTCTCCACCAGCCTGAATGACAGCATTTCAAGGGACAGGAGTTTTGAAATGCCAGCATTCAGAGCCTGTGCTCGTGGATGGTTTGCCGAGTATGGCCGTCTTTTATCCCATGCCTGTGCTACCGATGGCTGTTTTGTGGCCTGGGAGTGTGAGGATGACAGGGAACTTGCAGCTGTGGGTGGAATAACACTTTGTCTCTGGACAACAGTGACCGAGGTTCTTCCATGGCGATCGTGTGAGGAAGCCGAACCAGCTGTGTGTGAGCTGGAGGAAGAGGCTAAAAACACGAGCTGAAGATGTAGGTGCTGCTGTAGGTTGGCCTACATCTCCAGTGTGTCTTTGTAACTCAACTACGTGCTTTGTCCGCACATGTTTCCACTAGAGTTGAGCGATACTTTCCGATATCCAAAAGTATCGGAATCGGAATGGTATCGCCGATACCCAAAAAATATCGGCGATACCCGATACCGATACCGGAAGTCCAATGTAAGTCTATGGGAACAAAATATCGAAATTAAAAAAACCCCATTCTTGCCTTGTAGGTTAATTTTACATGAAGGAAAACAACAGAGTAATGTAGAATGTATTGGGGAGGTTGAGGAGACATTAAAGGCATAGATGTTTAACCCAATCCAATGGAATAGCATTAATTTTTTTTTTTAGGAAATACGTTCGGATTGACGAAGAAATTGACAATGTTGTTAACCTTTTTTCTGTTTTGGCAAATATGTATGTTTCACAACTTCCATGCTCTTCACCTTTTTAACTTTTGCCACACTTTCTCCTTCATAATCTTCAGCAGCATCATCTTTGTCATCAAATTATTCTTCATCTTCACCTTCATCTTCTTCTAAAACTTCTTGCTTTTCATCTTTTTGTTAACATTACTCATATTGTTCTTTTTAAACTATTATTCTTCTTCATATTATAGTCCTTCATCTTCTTCATCATATTCTTATTTGTGACATAGATTCCTGTACTTGTAATCTGTAAAAGTATGATTTTTTCATCGTTCCGTTCTTGCTGCCACAAAAGATTTAAATTACAACAGTATTTGTCCGTGTTCAGTTTAGCCTGCAGCATCAGGCATTTACCAGGGTCACCACGAGGAGGAACGGACTCACCCCCATACACTGCTTAGTCTTCTTCTGCTTATAATTTAGAGCATATATTTTGTTCTTCATTTTGGTCTTATACAGTCATGGCCAAAAGTTTTGAGAATGACACAAATATTATATTTTCACATGATCTGCTGCCCTCTGGTTTTTGTGTGTGTGTTTGACAGATGTTTTTATCACAGACAGAAGTATAATTGCAAACATATGAGTAACAAAAGCTTATATTGACAGTTAGAATGAGTTAATGCAGCAAGTCAATATTTGCAGTGTTGACCTTTCTTCTTCAGGACCTCTGCAATTCTCCCTGGCATGCTCTCAATCAACTTCTGGACCAAATCCGGACTGATAGCAGTCCATTCTTGCACAATCAATGCTTTCATTTTGTCAGAACTTTTAGGTTTTTGTTTGTCCACCCGTCTCTTGATGATTGACCAAAAGTTCTCAATGGAATTAAGATCTGGGGAGTTTCTAGGCCATGGACCAAAAATCTCTATGTTTTGTTCCCTGAGCCATTTAGTTATCACCTTTGCTTTATGGCAAGGTGCTCCATCATGCTGGAAAAGGCATTGTTGATCGCCAAACTGCTCTTGGAGGGTTGGGAGAAGTTGCTCTTGGAGGACATTCTGGTACCATTCTTTATTCATGGCTGTGTTTTTAGGCAAGACTGTGAGAGAGCCGATTCCCTTGGCTGAGAAGCAACCCCACACATGAATGGTTTCAGGATGCTTAACAGTTGGCATGAGACAAGACTGGTGGTAGCGCTCACCTTGTCTTCTCCGAATGAGGCGTTTTCCTGATGTCCCAAACAATCGAAAAGGGGATTCATCAGAGAAAATAACTTTACCCCAGTCCTCAGCAGTCCACTGCCTGTACCTTTTGCAGAATATCAGTCTGTCCATGATGTTTTTTCTGGAGAGAAGTGGCTTCTTTGCTGCCCTCCTTGAGACCAGGCCTTGCTCCAAGAGTCTCCGCCTCACAGTGCTTGCAGATGCACTCACACCTGCCTGCTGCCATTCCAGAGCAAGCTGGTAGCCCGATCCCACAGCTGAAACACTTTTAAGAGATGGTCCTGGCGCTTGCTGGTCTTTCTTGGGCGCCCTGGAGTCTTTTTGGCAACAATGGAACCTCTCTCCTTGAAGTTCTTGATGATGTGATAGATTGTTGACTGAGGTGCAATCTTTCTAGCTGCGATACTCTTCCCTGTTAGGCCATTTTTGTGCATTGCAATGATGACTGCACGTGTTTCTTTAGAGATAACCATGGTTAACAGAAGAGAAACAATGATGCCAACCACCAGCCTCCTTTAAAGTGTCCAGTGGTCTCATTCTTACTTAATCATGACAGATTGATCTCCAGCCATGTCCTCATCAACACCCACACCTGTGTAAATGGAGCAATCACTGAAAAGAGGTTAGCTGGTCCTTTTAAGGCAGGGCTGCAATGATGTTGAAATGTGTTTTGGGGGATAAAGTTCATTTTCTAGCCAAATATTGACTTTGCAAGTAATTGCTGTTAAGCTCATCACTCTTTATAACATTCTGGAGTATATGCAAATTGCCATTAGAAAAAGTGAAGCAGTAGACTTTGTAAAAATTAATATTTGTGTCATTCTCAAAACTTTTGGCCATGACTGTACTTCATGTTCTTCTGCTTTTAGATCTTCTGCTTATTGTTCTTGTGTCTCTTGTTCTGTATCTTGTATTTGTAGCACAACCTTGTACCAGCTGATGTTACTGGGACACGGTTACTAAGCAGGAGGTACCTGTGCTCCAAAGCACTACCAAGGACCAGCAGACGTTGCTGGAACTCGGATACCGAGATGGAGGCACCTAGGCCAAAGGCACTGCGGAGAACCAGTTGACGGCACTGGAACCCCGACGGGTAGCAGAAGGTACAAGAGCCAATGCAAGTAACGAGGACCAGCTGACTGTGCTGGAACCCAGAGGGGCAGCAGAAGGAAAAGAGCCAATGGCACAACCGAGGACCAGCTGACATTACTGGGACACGGTTACTAAGCAGGAGGTACCTGTGCTCCAAAGCACTACCAAGGACAAGCAGACATTGCAGGAACTTGGATAACGAGATGGAGGCACCTAGGCCAAAGGCACTGTGGAGAACCAGCTGACGGTACTGGAACTCGGACGGGTACCATAAGGCACCCATGAAAATGTAAGTTGACAGGCCGCAAGCCGTCTGCAGTTACCAAATCACACAGTCCTACAGTGGGTGCTTGTCCTATTTTCACAACGGAAAGAGCCTTTATTTACATATCCCACAGCACACATAGGAATCACCTAAACTGCAGGCTCCATAGAGTCGGATAACCGGAATGCAACATGACAGGACAACTTATTGGAGGCAAATTTACGTTGACACTGCCAGGAAATAGCTGTGGTGCTGTAACCAGGGTGGGCATGAGTCAGTACCCGTGCCAATTACTTCCGAGCAACAACTGGCAGTGTTGGAGCCCAGGGATGAGAGGAGGACAGGGTGGAGGAAGCATGACTTTTTGTCGTACACACAGCAGGGGAACAGCTGCCATTACTCAACCCCAGTAACACAGGAGCAAGTGTTGACTGTGCTAACAGCACTTACAGGCAACAACTGGCGGTGTTGGAGCCCAGGGTCCAATGCATCGACTTCAATTGCTTCCACCTCCTCTCAGGAACACAGCACTGTTGATCAACCATCTGTCTCTTCACCGCCTGCCAAATTGCCCAGTCAGTCAGAGAGTTCTGTACAGGAGCCAGCTGAGTCTCTGCTTCTGTTCTCAGAATCTGTTGGTTTGCAAACAGGGGCACAGCCAAGCAGCATTCTGGAATGTGAAGAAGAGGGAGTATGCAGTGATGCGCAACAGCTGTGTCTCTCTGAATCTGAAGAGGCGGGTGAGAAGTGCCGATGGTCAGCACACCGCAGAACGCATCTGATGATGATGAGACTCAGGTGCCAGTTTCTGTTGAGCATGGTGGTGGCCAGACCACCCAACAGCAGCAGGTGTTGGAAGAGGTTAGTGGAGATGATGAGGTCCAAGACCCAACATGGCGTGAGGAACAGGAAGGTGGTGGTAGCAGCTCTGAGGAAGCGATTGCCCCAACGGTACAAACAGGAGGGAGAGTTAGGCTGCATACTCTGTTGCCTGTAGCCTCCATTTTGGCACCTGTTCGGATTTCTCTTACAAAAGTCTAAACGGACGCTCCAAGGACTTGCACTGCGTGGTCCTTTTTTCACACACTTGCAGATGATATTTGCTATGTCAAATGCAAGCTGTGTAATCAAAAAGTAAAAAGAGGTAAAGTGTCAGTAACCTCAATACCACAAATATGTGTAAACATGTGCGGAGAAAACACGTAGTTGAGTTACAAAGACACACTGAAGATGTACAGTCTATAGAGAATCACTGCACAAGTTTAACTGCATATGTCATGGTTAAATTTGAAATTTTTATTGCACACTTGATGTGAAAAAAGAAAATAGCTATGAGACTACTGACTGACGTTTTGGGCAACGCAGTGGCCTTTATCAAATAGTCGCTGGAAGAGATAGAAAAATTTACAGTCAATGACAATGTATAATATATACAATATATACATAGGGTGAAGAATATATATACATAGGAATTAGGCAACATTTAAACATTTGGGTGATACTGTAGAACACGGAGAATTATCCCTCTAGGGTATGCGGGTGGATAATGTAGTTTTTTGTTGATTTTTGGGAGTGTGTAGAAAACAGGGGTGATGGGGTATTGAATATTAAGGAATATCATAGTCTTACAGTCTATGGTGATCAATTAAAGATGTTTTGTCAGGATACAATCAATTTTTTGACAGATGTAAAATGTAGGGTCACAATTGAGTTGTCTGTAGGTTAGGTTAACTGACAGTTGTCTATGAATTTCGGCAATAGATTGGGTCTTATTCATAATAACGATAGCACACCCCTTATCTGCTGGTTTGATAATAATGTTGGGGTTATCTTTCAGAGATTTTATGGCTTGTTTATCTGTGGGTGTCAGGTTGTGGCGTATCGGGTGTAGGCCCAATCTCGGCAAACCATCCACGAGCACAGGCTCTGAATGCTGGCATTGCAAAACTCCTGTCCCTTGAAATGCTATCATTCAGGCTGGTGGAGACTGACAGTTTACGGAACTTAATGGCATTGGCAGTCCCACAATACAATGTGCCAAGCTGATTTTATTTCAGCAGGCAAGCCATCCCTGGTCTGCAAAAGCATGTTGTTGAGGTTAAAATTAAACATGCGCTACTAAACTCCGTCAGTAGCAATGTCCACCTGACCACCGCTGCGTGGACCAGTACACATGGCCAGGGACGATACCTTTCCCTTACTGCCCATTGGGTCAATGTTGTGGAGCCGGGTACAGATCTTGCGAGTGGCGCTGTACGTGTTCAGGCAACTACAAGGATTGCGGGAATCAAGTCTGTACACATTGACTCCTCCTTCTCCAGTTCCTCAGAAACATTGTTGCAGGAGCCGTCACGGTCTACCTCCACATGGACCCGTGAACGCTTAATAAGAATCTTTAGTTATATAGCGCCAACAGATTACGCAGCACTTTACAGTTTAACAGTTTCAGAACACAAGTCATAAGTAACAACGTTACCAATACAATAATGAAAGCAATATAATCCGCACATGCTCGTGAGAGCTTACAATTTACAAATATGGGGGAGATACAAAGTACAGGTGTTTATATACAATGGTGTATTTAGAATGATGGCCCAGCCATTTTGAGGGAGTGAGGGATGGATGGAGATAGTGAATGGGCTACACACACACACTTACACATAGAATGACTTTGATTAGTGAATGTGATAGGCCGCTATGAAGAAATGTGTTTTGAGTGTGGAAGTAGGGCTGTTAATGGGGATGTTGAAGTCTCCAAGGATAAGGGTTGGTACTTCTGAGGACATGAAAGTGCGGCAGCCAGGCAGAGAAGTGGTCAAGGAACTGTGTGGGCGAGCCTGGGGTCCGATATATTACCGCTACTCTGAGGGAGAGGGGACGAAAGAGCCTGATGGTGTGGACCTAATAATTTGCAAAATCTTAATATAAAATTTACATGTTACATATTTACATCTAGTATAAAACATTTAACCATTAAGCCTACTTACAGAACAAGGAAGTGTAAAAAAACTTGTGCTTAAAAAAAAAAGTGCAAATAAAATGTGAGAAGGGCAGTGTAACAAATAATTTAGGAAAAAGATAAACTAACATCAAGTGCTGTGTGCTGTGTGAGAGCCAGACACATTAACATGAAATCAATCTGGAATAGCGGTGATTTTCTCCCCATAACCCGAGTAACATTCTGGGGAGAGGGGTGTAGAGTCAACGATCAGCAACTAGCTACGGTAGATCAAATACCTGAAAAAAAAAAAAAAAGTTATTTAACATTCATAAGATACATTTTATTTTATAAAAAAAAAAAAATATTTAACATTCATAAGATACATTGTATTTAAAAAAAAGAAATTTATTTAACATTCTTAAGATAATTTTTTTTAAAACATAAAAACTATAATACACAGCAAGATCTTTAGTAAAAACCAGACTTACCACTGTAACCTCTTAATCCTTGCAAGCTTCAACACAACGTTGACAAGGTACACAGCAGGGGTGGTCGGTCTCCTAGACAACGAGCAAACTCCTTCATGTTGAGAGAGGCCACCATCTCCTTAGCTTTCTGGTACTTTTCTGTGGGAATGAGCTTGTCTCCAACCAGCCAGGAATATCCATTGAATGGCACACCATGGTTTGGTATTAGCACCCAGTACCAAAAGTGAAGCCAACCACAGTTCCCATTTCTCATGAACTTTATTTGATATACTGGCTGGCCAAACATTAGTTTCTCACAAAGGAGCTGAAGACCCTGAGTGGTAGTAGGTGCAAGTCTCTCCAGCATGACCTGTTTGTTAGATATTTGCCGTCTACACCTAAAGAACATCTCTAGAATCCGCCCTTTTCTCACCATGGAAACAACAAAAACCCTCACTGTAGCATTGATCCACTCCCGCCTGGACTACTGCAATGCTCTATTACTTGGCCTCCCCATTACTCGACTATCCCCTCTCCAGTCCATCCTTAATGCAGCAGCCAGGGTCATCCATCTGGCTAATCGGTACTCGGACGCGTCCGCTCTTCGCCAGTCCTTACACTGGCTGCCCATTCATTATAGGATCCAATTCAAAGTACTGGTTCTCACCCACAAAGCTCTCCACAGTGCAGCACCCCCCTACATCTCCTCCCTCATTTCTATCTATCGGCCTAACCGACTGCTGCGCTCTGCAAATGACTTTCGACTAACCTCTGCAGTAATCCGTACCGCCCACTCCCGACTCCAAGACTTCTCCCGCGCTGCGCAAATCCTCTGGAATGCTCTACCACAAGAAATTAGGACTATCCACAATTTGCCTGGTTTCAGGCGCTCCCTCAAAACACATTTGTTCAGAGTGGCCTATCACATTCAATAACCAAAGTCGTTCTATGTTTAAGTGTGTATGTGGAGCCCATTCACTATCTCCATCCATGCCTCACTCCCTCAAGATGGCTGGACCATCATTAGAAATGCACCATTATATATACACACCTGTACTTTGTAACTCCCCCACCTCATTGTAGATTGTAAGCTCTCACGAGCAGGGTCGGCTTATTTTGCTTTAATTATTGTATTGTTAACGTTGTTACCTATGACTTGTGTTTTGAAACTGTTAAAGTGTAAAGCGCTGCGGAATATGTTGGCGCTATATAAATAAAGATTATTATTATTATTATTATTATATCAAAGGGAGAAGAGGATTGGGCCTTGACAAGGTGCCCGATTGCATCTTAAGTCTTATTGAATGTTGGAGCCAGTCCACCGTATAAAAGCAGCCATAGAGTGTCCGGGTACCTGCTTGGATTTCGATCAAAATGAAGACTACTTTGATGTACATGTACACCAATTCGAGAAAAATGACAAGGATGAGGCAGTAAGACACGCTCAGCAGAGTACAAGCAGCATTGATTGAAGAAGTAACTTGAGCGTGATCAAAATTAAATAAATTAAAATCTCAGACTACAGTGAACACAACTCTTAGCTGTGAAAGGGCTTTTTGTGTCCTTCTACAGTGTTTTCAACCAATGTATTGGATACGGATGGAAGCACGTCACACTATAATTTCAATTGAATGGAGCAGCAAGAATTACACTAAAGAAAAAAAAAAAAAAAGAGTGTGAGAGTGACATGTGCAGATGCCTACATACAGCGTTGTATGCCGAGCAAACTGCAGCGCGTTTTACTGGCTGGGGTCTATCAAGAAGTTAAACGGTATTGTAACTCTTGTCGCATGCGCCAGGTACTCAGTCCTCAGCCTCATTTAGTGAGTCCCTTGGTGCCATTAAAAATTTTAGAGGTCCAGTTTGAGAGAATACCCATGGATCTGGTGGAGCCGGTTAATAAATCAGCAAGGGGTCATCAACAGGGGCAATAAAAGGGGCACTGTGTGGGTCACCAGTTTTGAGCACACCCGAGTTCAAAAGAGAATTCATTGTCCAGACTGATGCGTCAGAGGTAGGTCTGGGTGCCGTGTTGTCTCAGGACTGGAGCTTAACGGGGAGGAGCATCCCATTAGTTTCCTGAGTCGAAAACTTACTCCATCAAAAAACAGAGACAGCATTGTAGAGAGAGAGTGCCTGGCGATAAAGTGGGCACTGGAGTCGTTGCGCTATTATTTGTTGGGGATAACATTTTGTTTTGTAAATGATCATTCCCCTGTGATTGGCAGTGTTGTAGCCCAGGGAGTAGAGTTCAGGTGGTAGAAAGATGAACATAACAGGAGACTTGGAAAACGTTGGCAAACAGTTATTTAATCTGAAAACGGACAGGCAAATTCAGGTGAGATCCATGCCTTGTTCATTTTCAGAAAAATAAGCCGGTCTACATTGTCTGAGGATAGTCGCATGCGACGGTCTGTTAGTACACCACCTGCAGCACTAAAGACGCGCTCAGATAATACACTGGCAGCAGGGCAAGCCAGCACCTCCAAGGCATACCACACATCAAATACAAATATAACAGTAATAATAATATTATTAATAAAAAATGAAATTGCACACACAGTACACAGACACAGCTCATATGTGTGTATGAGAGAGTGTTTCTGTGTGTAGTTCATGCCTCTAGCCTAGAAGATCAGTCTTGCTAAAATCTTTAACACTGACCCCTGTTCTGTTCTTAAAATGGTGGATGCTGAACTGCTTCTCAGCCCCCTCATACACAATCATTATGTGGCACTGCTGGGCTCAGTCAGAGGCATCAGATTGAACTAGGCTGTCCTGAGTCATTCTCAATAGAACATTTTGTTCAGCAGTTCATCTAGTTCATTTAGTTCAGAGGTCACATGATGCATTTCCTATCAGCTCCTCACAGGATAGGGTGGAGAAAAACTGAACTAAATGAACTAAATGAACTAATCTTTTGAACTAATCTTTTCAGTGAACTAGTTCATGGTGAACTAATCACCAAAATTAACTAGATTTCCCATCACTATGGTGTACACCTTGGTGGCGCTGTCACAAAACTTTGCCACATTTGTAACATACAGCTCTTGCCCTGTGCAGAGGCGCTGCTTGTGCTCCCTCTTGTTGCAGAGGTGTCTACAATGCCTCGACGCACAGAGCTGCTTTGTAAAGCAGTAGCAGCAGCAGCGCTCTCGGCTGGAATGGAGAACATTATGGATTTCAACAGTGTGTCTTGGTCCTCCAGCATTTTACGG
The DNA here is from genome assembly GCA_033576555.1 of Oophaga sylvatica. Taxonomy (NCBI): domain Eukaryota; kingdom Metazoa; phylum Chordata; class Amphibia; order Anura; family Dendrobatidae; genus Oophaga; species Oophaga sylvatica. Next base: position 261,612,374 of record JARQOD010000001.1, read on the forward strand.
TCCCGGTTCAACGGTGTGATGAGGCTTTGTAAGTTGTCCCGGTAGCGAGGGTCTAGGAGGGTGTACACCCAATAATCTGACGTGGTGAGATTGTGGCCGATGCGGCGGTCGTTTCTCAGGCAGTGCAGCATGAAATCAACCATGTGCTGCAGACTCACAACTGGCCAACAAACGCTGTCCTCTGGAAGAGCGTCACACTAATAGATTTTTGTAAATTTAAAATAGAAGAAAGCAGCAGCAATTTTTGAAAAATGACAAGGATGAGCCAGTGACAGACACTCAGCAGAGTACACGCTGCGGTGGTTGAAGTGGAGCGGGATCTACACTCCTACAAAAAAATTAAACCTCAGACTAGAGTGAACACTGAAACACAACTGTTCACTTGCTGTGAAAGGCCTTTTAGTGGACTTCTATTATGTTTGCAAGCAATGTATTGTATTTTGATGGAAGAGCGTCACACTAATAGATTTTTGTAAATTTAAAATAGAAGAAAGCAGCAGCAATTTTTGAAAAATTACAAGGATGAGCCAGTGACAGACACTCAGCAGAGTACACGCTGCGGTGGTTGAAGTGGAGCGGGATCTACACTCCTACAAAAAAATTAAACCTCAGACTACAGTGAACACTGAAACACAACTGTTCACTTGCTGTGAAAGGCCTTTTGTGGACTTCTATTATGTTTGCAAGCAATGTATTGTATTTTGATGGAAGAGCGTCACACTAATAGATTTTTGTAAACTTAAAATAGAAGAAAGCAGCAGCAATTTTTGAAAAATTACAAGGATGAGCCAGTGACAGACACTCAGCAGAGTACACGCTGCGGTGGTTGAAGTGGAGCGGGATCTACACTCCTACAAAAAAAATTAAACCTCAGACTACAGTGAACACTGAAACACAACTGTTCACTTGCTGTGAAAGCCTTTTTGTGGACTTCTATTAAGTTTGCAAGCAATGTATTGTATTTTGATGGAAGAGCGTCACACTAATAGATTTTTGTAAATTTAAAATAGAAAAAAGCAGCAGCAATTTTTGAAAAATTACAAGGATGAGCCAGTGACAGACGCTCAGCAGAGTACACGCAGCATTAGTTGAAGTAACTGGAGCGTGATCTGCACTCAAAAAAAAAAAAAAATCACAGACTGCAGTGAACACTGAAACACAACTGTTCACTTGCTGTGAAAGGCTCCTTTGTGGACTTCTATAGTGTTTGCAACCAAGGTATTGTATACGGATGGAAGCACGTCACACTATTATTTCAATTGCATGGAGCAGCAAGAATTACACTGAAGAAAAAAAAAAGAGTCTGTCAGTGACACGTGCAGATGCCTACAGACAGCGTTGCATACAGAGCAAACTGCAGCGTCACCTGCACTCACACACACCTTGCAGAGCTGTTAAAACAACACTGCAGGCAAAAGGAAGCTTTACACAGCCGGTGGTAAACTAGCCTGCCTAAAGCACAGTACACTAAATCGCAATCTCTAACTGTCCCTCAGAGTCAGCAGAGCAGCGTTCTTTCCCTAACTGAGTTCACAGCACAGTGACGCTAAAATGGCGGCGGCACCTTTTATAGTGCATTCTGACATCATTTCAGCATCCAATCACAGCCATGCCATTAGTTAACATGACCGCAGCAGTACAGGATGTGCCCACACTTCTTAGGATTCCTCATTTGCTGACTAAAATCACATTGCCTCTCAAAGAATTATGGGAACTTCCGATTCCGGTATACGATATATGGAAAATATCGGAACTAAGTATCGGAATTCCGATACAGCGAATATCGGCCGATACCCGATACTTGCGGTATCAGAATGCTCAACACTAGTTTCCACATATTAGTGGTATTGAGGTTACTGACACTTTTACCTCTTTTTACTTTTTGCTTACACAGCTTGCATTTGACATAGCAAATATCATCTGCAAGTGTGTCAAAAAAGGACCATGCAATGCAAGTCCTGGGAGCGCCCGTTTTGACTTTTGGAAGAGAACTGCTCCCAACAGGTGCCAAACTGGAGGCTACAGGCAACCGAGTCTGCAGCCTACCTCTCCCTCCTGCTTGTACCGTTGGGCCAATCTCTTCCTCAGAGCTGCTCCCACCACCTTCCTGTTCCTCACGCCATGTTGGGTCTTGGACCTCATCATCTCCACTACCCTCTTCCAACACCTGCTGCTGTTGGGTGGTCTGGACAGCACCATGCTCAACAGAAACTGGCAACTGAGTCTCATCATCATCAGATGCGTTCTGCGGTGTGCTGACCATCGGCACTGGCTCACCCGCCTCTTCAGATTCAGAGAGACACAGCTGTTGCGCATCACTGCATACTCCCTCTTCTTCAAATTCCAGAATGCTGCTTGGCTGGGCCCCTGTTTGCAAGCCAACAGATTCTGAGAACAGAAGCAGAGACTCAGCTGGCTCCAGTTCAGAACTCTCTGACTGCCTGGGCAATTTGACAGGCGGTGAACAGACAGATGGTTGCTCAACAGTGTTGTGGTCCTGAGAGGAGGTGGAAGCAATTGAAGTCGATGCATTGGCTGCCATCCAACCAACAATGGCTTCAATTTGTTCTTCCCGCAGCAGGGGGGTACGCCGAGCTCCTACAAAACTGCACATAAAGGAACGCTCACGGGAAAAACTGGTGGATGCTGTGTCACTGGGGGCGGCAGCAGCCACAGAATCCCCACGTCCTCTCCCTGCTGAAACTCCACGGCCACGACCACGTGCCTTACTCCCTGCCTTCTTCATCTTGGTAGATTGTTAAAGAAAGTCAGAAAAGTTATAAGGCCTAAGTGTGGTTATTACGCAGAGACTGCAGTGAACACTGCACACAACTGTTCACTATCTCTGAAAGGCTCCTTTCTGTAATTCTATAGTGTTTGCAACCAATGTATTGGATACGGATGGAAGCGCGTCACACTAATAGATTTGAGTTATTTGAAATGGAATGGAGCAGCACCAATTAGAGAAAAATGACAAGGATGAGGCAGTGACACACGTTCAGCAGACTACAACCAGCAGTGGTTGAAGAACTAACTGGAGCGTGATCTGCACTCAAAAAAAAAAAAACCTCACAGACTAGAGAGAACACTGAACACAACTGTTCACTATCTCTGAAAGGCTCCTTTCTGTAATTCTATAGTGTTTGCAACCAATGTATTGGATACGGATGGAAGCGCGTCACACTATAATTTCAATTGAATGGAGCAGCAAGAATTACACTAAAGAAAAAAAAAAAGAGTCTGTGAGTGACACGTGCAGATGCCTACAAACAGCGTTGGATGCAGAGCAAACTGCAGCGTCACCTGCACTCTCACACACACACCTTGCACAGAGCTGTTAAAACAACACTGGCAAAAGGAAGCTTTACACAGCGGTTGGTAAACTAGCCTGCCTAGAGCACAGTACACAAAATCGCAATCTCTAACTGTCCCTCAGAGTCAGCACAGCAGCGTTCTGTCCCTTACTGAATTCACAGCACAGTGACGCTAAAATGTCGGCGGCGCCTTTTATAGTGCATTCAGACATCATTTCAGCATCCAATCACAGCCATGCCATTAGTTAACATGACCGCAGCAGTACAGGATGTGCCCACACTTCTTAGGATTCCTCATTGGCTGACTAAAATCACATTGCCTCTCAAAGAATTATGGGAACTTCCGATTCCGGTATACGATATATGGAAAATATCGGAACTAAGTATCGGAATTCCGATACAGCGAATATGGGCCGATACCCGATACTTGCGGTATCGGAATGCTCAACTCTAGTAAGGTCCCAATATTTGCTAGTTTGCAAGCATACAGTGACAATTACTGATCATGGAATCCTATATTTTAAAAAGTTATCTACTGCACAGAACAGTGACATTTTCTGTGCAGCAAAAATAATGTTTACAATCCCTTTTGGTCAAGCAAATTGTTAACATGCAAAGGGTTAAACAACTAAAATCAAAATTCTGTCTCATACAGCTGATAGTTACTAACAGTACAAATGATGCCCCAGTCTCAGTCTGATTTCGAGATGCACAAAATGACAGTTCAGCCCAATCACAGGTACCCAGTGCATGCTTGATGTTACTGAGCACTTCAGTACAAGCGGTTTATTTAAGCCAGAGCTGTCAGTCATTGAATAGACTGTCAGTCAAGTAGGGGGGGTGATGCACTGAAGTGTTTGGCCATGCCAAAGATGCAACAAAGATCTGTGCTTGGTTTGAACAGTCATTTTGTCCTAATAGACCGTTTATTGCCACTGTTTGAGAAGAAAATTATCTTAAAGGTCTACAACCCCAATTCAAATAAAGTTGGGACATTGTCTAAAATGAAAAAGACAACTAGAATGCAATGTTTCTGAAATCTCTCATAGCCATATTTTATTTACAAGAGAACATAAAATACAAATCAGAAGTTAACAGTTAGACATTTTGCCGTTTTCTTTGAAAAAATTAATTCTTTTAGAAATGGATGGCAGACATGCATCTCAAAAAAGTTGGGACAGGGCCATTTCTACTAGGGAAAGGTCAGGACTGCAGGCGGCCGGTTCACCATTCGATCTCTTCCTCTATGAAGCCAGGTTGTTGTGATGGATGCAGTATGGGGTTAATAATATTGTCCTGCTGAAATATTCAAGACATTCCCTGAATAGAAGTTCTCTGGATGAGAGCACAAACCTCTACATAATGCTTAGCATTGATAGTGGCTTTCAGTAAGAGTAAGCTGCCCATGCTTTAGGTACTAGTATAAAACCATAATATCTGAGATGCAGGCATTTGAACTTTGCACTAATATGCTGATGGTTCTTCTACTCTTCCTTCCGCAGGGCACAACATCTGTGGTTTCCATAAAAAATTTCAAAATTTGATTAATTTGTCAACAGAACAGTTTTCCATTTTGCCTCCGTCATTTTAAATGAGCTTTAGCGCAGAAAAGATGGCAGCATTTCTGAATTGTGTTGATTTGTGACATCTTCTTTGCATAACAGAGCTTTAACTTATATTTGTAGATCGCACAGTGAACTATGTTCACAGACAAGTATTATTTGATCCCATGACTGGTCTAAATGCAGTGCCATCTGAGATGCTGTAGATCATGGAAATCCCATATGTGCATATGGATTTATAATTGCAGTGCAAATTTGTACCCTAAATGGTGGAATATTCAATGTATTAGCAATTTTATGCTCAAGAACATATTTCTGACATTGTTCCATTAAGTTGTTCACAGATTGGTGTTTTTCATTTGTACCTTTCTTTTGTAAACTAAACTAAAGTGTTGCTATCATCAGTTTCTAAATGAGTTAATTTTTTTTCATATGAAATGGAAAAATGTTTAACTTTCAGCTTTTGATAAACTGCATGTTCTGTGTCCTGCTGTAAATAAAATATGGCTATAACAGATTTTCATTGCATTGTTTTTTTTTTTTTACATTTTTCACAACATTCCAATTAAAAAAAAATGGTGCTGTAAAATAGCAATATAATGTATACCGTATATACTTGAGTATAAGCTGAACCGAGTATAAGCCGAGGCACCTAATTTCACCACGGAAAACTGGGTAAGCATATTGACTTTAACCCGGGTATGCATTGTCCCCACATCCCTGTCCTGCTATGCGTGGCTCCCCCTATCCTGTCCTGGTTTGTGGCTCGCCATCTTCTCCTGGTATGTGGCTCCCCAGTACTGTCCAGGTATGTGGCTCCCCACTCTCTCCTGGTATGTGGCTCCCCCCTCCTGGTATATGACTCCCCCATCCAGTCCTAGTATGTGTGGCTCCCCCTGTTGTATGCATGGCTCCCCCAATCCCGCATGGCTCGACTCACCTTGTCCCATTGTGCATGGCTTGGCTCCCCTCCCCGGTCCCATCTTGCATGCTTGGCTCCCTTCCCTGGTCCCATCGTGCATGGCTTGGCTTATCTCCCTGGTCCCATCATGCATGGCTCAGCTCCCCCCTCAGTCCCATCATGCTTGACTCGGCTCCCCCTCCTCGTCCTACTCACCCTCAAGGTGCCATCACTGGATCTCCATCCTTGCATCTCCATTGTTCGAGCGCCGGCAGCTTCTTCCTGTGCTCAGAGGTCACGTGGTACTGCTCATTAAGGTAATGAGCATGCGCTCCACACCTATGGGAGTGGAGACGCATGCATATTCATTACCTTAATGAGCGGTACCACGTGACCACTGAGCACAGGAAGAAGCAGCTTGCCCCAAGACAACGGTAATGCAGGTACTTGCAGAGACAGCGCCAGGAGGGTGAGTATGATGTCACAGCTGCCGGCTCCTGCCGCTGCACTGCTTCCACCCCTGCCGGCTTTCTGGACAAAGACTCATGTATAAGCCGAGGATGGCGTTTTCAGCACAAAAAAAGTGCTGAAAATCTTGGCTTATACATGAGTATATATGGTAGTTTAAATAGCATAGAGTTTAATTCATCCAACAGACTGGTTACTATTAAAAATGTGTCTTACAGCCACATATAACAGCATGCCTGTCATGTGTGCATCGCCACGAAGATCGTCGCGGTTGCACATTCTGACTTCTCACAGCTGAGTTGCTGTTTCTTTGTGTTTGGCAGTTAGGGAGTTAATTCTGTCTGTGCTCAGTTCTGGGACTGGGTGCAGTTTCTCCCGGCTGCAATTAATTATTTGTTGATTGGTTTCCTTTAAATCTCTGGTTGTCTGTGTTGGGAGTTGCCAGTGAAATTCTTCATGCAGACCACAGATAGGATTGTATCTGTATAGACTTAAGTTAAAGAGCTCCTTAGTTGTTTTAAGCTCACCTTGCTTAGAGTTTAATATCCCAGATCATTTATGTTCCTTCTGTGTTTGAGTGTGTATGCAAGTCTGTGTTTTCTCCAGTCTGTCTTATATGTCTACTCTGTGTATTTAGCAGAGATCAGCCCATATCCCTTTGGTGGTAATCAGTATCCTTCTTAGGACTGATTACAGGGTTCAGGGACTGATAGGAGACAGGGTTAGGCTGGAGACTTGGACCTCTGAACCATTATCAGTACCTCCAAGGTGAGGGATTAGTTAGGACCCCAGTTTAGGGTCAGGTTAGACCCCCGGTCCTCCTCTTTCCTGTGACAGTGTATCAAGTCCTCAAGATTAACCCTGAGTTCAACGGATATCGTGTCAGGTAAATCTATTCTATATTTACATGCTGATGTTGCTAATCTATATGTTGTATAGAGTGTTGTTCTTTTAAGAATAGTTTACTGACATCGTACACATATCATAAGACCGCGTGACATTTTCACTGGCCCATAAAATTATTCCCAGTTGCCATGGATCCAGTAGCCCAGCTGGCTCTGCAGTTGCAGGGATTATCCATGGAGCTGACGGACATTAAGTCCAAAGTTTTGTCTCCCTCGGAGAAAACCAGATTTGAACCTAAAGTAGCTCTCCCGGACAGGTTCACTGGTGGGCGAGACAAATTTTTTACCTTCAGGGAAGCATGTAAATTGTATTTTCGGCTTCGGCCTCGATCATCAGGGAGTGAAGAGCAGAGAGTGGGAATTGTTATCTCGCTCCTACAAGGGGACCCTCAATCCTGGGCCTTCTCCCTTCCTCCGGGATCCCCGGCTCTACAGTCAGTAGATCGATTTTTTACTGCCCTGGGTTTGGTATACGATGACCCAGATCGGGTCTCTCTTGCTGAGACAAAATTACGTAAGATACAGCAGGGAGATCGTCCGGCGGAGGAATTTGCTTCTGAGTTCCGTAGATGGGCCACAGATACTCAGTGGAATGACCCAGCTCTTAGAAGCCAGTTTTGTCATGGGCTTTCTGACAAATTAAAGGACGTTTTGGCTCAGTATGATTCTCCTCCATCACTGGAGGCTGCTATGGCCCTAGCTATCCGTACTGATAGACGGCTCCGGGAGAGGTGCGAGGTAACTCCGCCCCCTGTTGTTACTCCACCTACTACTAAAGTCCCTTATGTTGAGGTTCCCCTTGTCTGTTCGGAGGAGCCTATGCAGTTGGGAGGGACATCATTTCGTAGGAGGGGATTGGCGGTACGCCGCAGGACTAGAAGGTGTTTCTTCTGCGGGAAAGAGGGACATTTTGTTGGGGGATGTCCATCCCGTGCCTTGTTGAGCAAAAAGTCGCCGGAAAACTGTTAATCCCAGGTTGTGTGATGGACGACAACCTGGGAGTATGTATTTCGTCCGCTAGTTCTTCTCAGTTCCTTGTACCAGTGGAGGTGGTGGTTGGTACGAGAGTGGAGAGATTTTCTGTTCTTCTTGATAGTGGGTCCGGGGCTAATCTGGTTGACGCTCAGTTTGCTCAGGCTCAAGGTATGCATCTGAGTGTATTGGTCAAACCGATCCCTATATTCTCCATTGACGCCAGGCCTCTCGACCAAGGTAGCTTTGTTCATGAGGTTCATAACATTGACCTTCGGGTAGGGGCAATACATAGGGAACTATTATGTTGTTATGTGTTGGAGGGTCTACCTACTCCTATTGTGTTGGGACTTCCTTGGTTGGTTAAACATAACCCTGTGATTAATTGGCAGTCCAGAGATATAAGCCAATTGGGGGAGTTTTGCAAAAGTAACTGCATGAACACAGTCATCAGTGCGGTCGTGCCTAGTACTTTGCCTCCTTTTTTGGAGGACTTTGGGGATGTGTTCTCTGAGGAGGGGTGTCAGGAGTTGCCTCCTCATCGCGTGTATGACTGCTCTATTAATTTACTTCCTGATGCTAAGTTACCTAAAGCTAGGTTATATAACCTTTCTGGTCCTGAGAGGCAGGCTATGAAAGATTATATTTCGGAAAGTCTGACCAAAGGGCATATTAGACCTTCATCTTCCCCAGTGGCCGCGGGGTTCTTCTTTGTGAAGAAAAAAGATGGAGGCCTACGCCCTTGCTTGGATTTCCGCGAACTTAATCAGATTACTGTTCGAGATCCGTATCCACTCCCTCTGATTCCTGATCTCTTCAATCAAATTGTTGGCGCCAAATGGTTCTCTAAATTGGATCTCAGGGGGGCGTATAATCTGATTAGGATAAAAGAGGGGGATGAGTGGAAAACGGCGTTTAACACGCCGGAGGGACATTATGAGAACCTTGTCATGCCTTTTGGTCTGACTACTGCACCAGCAGTATTCCAACATTTTGTTAATGACATTTTTCGTCATCTGGTGGGGCTGTTTGTGGTCGTATATTTGGATGACATTTTAATTTACTCGCCAGATCTTGTGTCTCACCAGGAGCATGTGAGACAGGTGTTGCAGATCTTGCGAGACAATAAACTATACGCCAAACTGGAAAAGTGTGTATTCGCCGTACAGGAACTTCAGTTTTTGGGTTTCTTGGTGTCAGCCTCCGGTTTCCGTATGGACCCTGAAAAGGTGAGAGCAGTGCTTGAATGGGATCAGCCAGAGGATCTTAAGGCTCTGCAGCGTTTTCTGGGGTTTGCTAACTACTACCGGAAATTTATTTGTAATTTCTCATCTGTTGTCAAACCTCTCACTGACATGACAAGAAAAGGGACGGATTTTTCTAAATGGTCGGACAAAGCTTGCCAAGCTTTTTCCTCTTTGAAAAAATGTTTTGCTTCGGCACCCGTTCTCATCCAACCAGATGCATCACAGCCGTTCGTTGTGGAGGTGGACGCGTCTGACGTAGGGGTGGGTGCAATATTGTCCCAGGGTCCGTCCCCTGGTAAATGGCATCCGTGCGCTTTCTTTTCTAAAAAATTGTCGTCCGCCGAAAGGAATTATGATATCGGCAATAGGGAACTTTTGGCCATTAAGTTGGCTTTTGAAGAATGGCGTCACTTTTTGGAGGGGGCAGTCCACCCGGTCACCGTCATTACTGATCACAAGAACCTGCTGTATTTGGAATCTGCTAAGCGTCTGAATTCCAGACAAGCTCGATGGTCGTTGTTTTTTACCAGGTTTAATTTTGTTGTCACTTATCGCCCTGGATCTAAGAATGTTAAGGCGGATGCCTTGTCTCGCAGTTTCTCAGGGGCCGGGAAAATGGATGACCCGATTCCTATCCTTCAGGAGGGGGTGGTAGTGTCGGCTGTATGTTCTGAGCTTGAGGAGGAGGTGTTAGAGGCTCAGGGGGACGCCCCTGCAGGACCTCCAGGGAGACTGTTTGTCCCAAATCAGTTGAGACAAAAGGTTATTGAGGCACATCATAATTCTGCTTTAGCAGGACATCCAGGGAGTAAGGCTACTTTAGATCTCCTTTCTCGCCGGTTTAGGTGGCCTAACGTTAATAAAGATGTTTTAACTTTTGTCGCGTCCTGTGGGGTTTGTGCTCGCTCTAAGACCCCTCATACCCGTCCGTCTGGGACCCTCTTACCCTTGAAACTTCCGGAGCGTCCATGGACTCATTTGTCTATGGACTTCATCACGGACCTTCCTCAGTCGTCAGGGAAGACTGTCATACTGGTGGTTGTTGACAGGTTCAGTAAGATGGCACATTTCATTGCTCTTCCTGCCCTCCCTAATGCTAAAACTCTGGCGCAGGTGTTCATTGGGGAGATTGTGAGACTTCATGGGTTGCCTTCTGATGTGGTGTCAGATAGGGGGTCTCAGTTTGTGTCCAAGTTTTGGAGGGCATTTTGTTTACGTCGGGGGATGCAATTGTCATTTTCCTCGGCTTTTCATCCGCAGACCAATGGTCAGACAGAGCGTCTGAATCAAAGCCTAGAGACTTATCTTCGGTGTTTTGTCTCAGAGAACCAGGAGGACTGGTCTTCTTTCTTGCCTCTGGCAGAGTTCGCTCTTAACAACAGGCGGAGCGAGTCCACTGGTAAGTCCCCGTTTTTTGGGGCATATGGTTTTCATCCCCAGTTTTGTACATTCAATGGGGGGGGCCCTTCTGGGGTTCCTGAGGAGGAGCGTTTCTCGTCGTCACTTGCTTCAGTGTGGAGAGGTGTATTGAATAATCTGAGTGCTATGGGGAACCGTTATAAACGTATGGCTGATAGGAGGAGAGTTTCTGGTCCAGATCTTAATGTGAACGATCTGGTATGGTTGTCTACCAGGAATATAAAACTTAAAGTTCCCTCCTGGAAGCTGGGTCCCAGATTCATCGGGCCGTACAGGATCAGTTCCATAATTAATCCTGTGGCATTTCGTCTGGACCTCCCTCCTACGTTTAAAATCCACAATGTGTTCCACAAGTCATTACTTAAGAGGTACGTGGCACCAGTCATACCATCACCTCTACCTCCTCCTCCAGTGGTGGTCAATGGTAACTTGGAGTTTCAAGTGTCAAAGATCATTGACTCACGTCTGAATCGCCGGTCCCTTCAGTACTTGGTGCATTGGAAGGGGTATGGTCCAGAGGAGAGGACGTGGGTTCCTGCGTCTGACATTAACGCAGATCGTTTGGTGCGGACCTTCCACAGAACTCACCCGGGCAAACCTGGCCCTGAGGGTCCGGAGGCCCCTCGTAGAAGGGGGGGTACTGTCATGTGTGCATCGCCACGAAGATCGTCGCGGTTGCACATTCTGACTTCTCACAGCTGAGTTGCTGTTTCTTTGTGTTTGGCAGTTAGGGAGTTAATTCTGTCTGTGCTCAGTTCTGGGACTGGGTGCAGTTTCTCCCGGCTGCAATTAATTATTTGTTGATTGGTTTCCTTTAAATCTCTGGTTGTCTGTGTTGGGAGTTGCCAGTGAAATTCTTCATGCAGACCACAGATAGGATTGTATCTGTATAGACTTAAGTTAAAGAGCTCCTTAGTTGTTTTAAGCTCACCTTGCTTAGAGTTTAATATCCCAGATCATTTATGTTCCTTCTGTGTTTGAGTGTGTATGCAAGTCTGTGTTTTCTCCAGTCTGTCTTATATGTCTAATCTGTGTATTTAGCAGAGATCAGCCCATATCCCTTTGGTGGTAATCAGAATCCTTCTTAGGACTGATTACAGGGTTCAGGGACTGATAGGAGACAGGGTTAGGCTGGAGACTTGGACCTCTGAACCATTATCAGTACCTCCAAGGTGAGGGATTAGTTAGGACCCCAGTTTAGGGTCAGGTTAGACCCCCGGTCCTCCTCTTTCCTGTGACAGTGTATCAAGTCCTCAAGATTAACCCTGAGTTCAACGGATATCGTGTCAGGTAAATCTATTCTATATTTACATGCTGATGTTGCTAATCTATATGTTGTATAGAGTGTTGTTCTTTTAAGAATAGTTTACTGACATCGTACACATATCATAAGACCGCGTGACACCGCCAAAGCGTCGTCATTCCATTTGGTCAGGACTGCCCACCTACGGAATCTCTGACAGTATAACTCAGCGTCATCAAGCCCCTGATTTAATGCCAACAAGGTTTTTTCAGCTTAATCAGTGACATTAGGCTCATCGTACAATAACCCCAAAGCCTGAAAAAACGCATCAACATCACTCAAAACAGGATCCCCAGGTATCAGGGAAAAAGCCCAATCCTGAGGATCTCCGCGCAGGAGAGAGATGATAATTTGAACCTGCTGCGCTGCGTTTCCTGAGGACTTAGATTTTAAGGCAAAAAACAATTTACAATTATTTTTGAAATTCTGAAACTTAGCTCGATCCCCCAAAAACAAATCTGGCATGGGAATCCTAGGTTCCACAACAGGCAACCTAGCAAGATATGCAGCAATACTCTGAACCTCAGTGGCAAGCTGATCCACACGGCCAGACAACCGTGCAAACTCCATTGGGAGAAAAGATCCTCCCCAGCACCCAGAGATACAGAGGGAAAAAAAAAAAAATGCAACAAACAGAAAAATATCTCTGACAACTCTGACAACCTTTTTTCTTTCACAATATTTTTCCCTTCTGTGAGTACCATACAATTTTCAATTTTTTAGGCCGGTGATACTGTTATGTTTCGGTAGCTGAGGAGAGCAGGCAAAAAGGCAATACACCAGAGCAGTTGGAATCTATGAGATTGCAGTACCCTGACTAACCACCACAACTAGAGGCAGCCGTGGAGCGTTCCTACGTTGGTCCTAGACGCCTCGTCACAGCCTGAGAAACTAACTACACCTAAAGACAGAAACAGGAAAGCTATCTGCCCCGGAGCAGAACCCCAAAGATAATAGAAAGCCCCCAAACATGTAATGGCGGTTAGACAAGAGGAAATACTGACACAGAAAGAAAATAGTATGAGCAAACGCTGGGGCCCAAACTATCTAAATAGAAAAGGATAGGAAGGGTACTTACTGCAATCCCAGAAAACCCTGAAAAGCACCAACTCTACTAATTTCAAAATAACCTGAGATCACACGACCTCTACCACCTAAATTAGTTCTCTGGTGTAACAAAATCAAAACAGCAGCCACTGAAAAAACTGGAAAAAGCAAAAGAACAAAAACTCAGTGGCTGAACTAAACTGAGAGGGCAGAAGCCCCCAGAGGGGACCCCGAAGGCCCCCAAAGAAGTGCAGTACAAAATGCAAAAAATATAGCAAAAACACAAAAGAAGACAAAGTCTTATCTGTTAGCAGGAGATGCAGACACGACACAGCAGGCTACAAGGGAAACTGGAATGAAGGATTCAGACCAGAACAATTGATCACCGGCAATCCTGATGGGAAAATGACTCCCTTATATAAGACCAGTCAGTAACACCTGATTCCCAGTCCTCACAATCTTCACTAGCACCGCTTGTAACCACCAGAGGGAGCCTCTGCTCAGAACTCATCTCAAACCCATTCACAACAGTGTGCTACCTTTTTCTCTTGTATGTATATGAGTTGGTGACTCTAGGTTTAGCACCTGTTCACACTGAATCTATGTTTGGATGTGCCGGTCAGTTTTTTGATATGTATTCATTTACCTTCTACCTGAGCACTCCACCTGGTGGTCACAGGCTTTTTAATTACAACAGGTTCATCACCCCTCCACAGAGATGTAGATTTTAGTCTGAAGAGAGGATTCATACGTTCCCATGCAGACAGACTTTTCTAAGCGAGGATAGGCATTAGTTAAGACCTGATATACGAGAAGAGCCTTGATGTGGCTATCAGGCTCACATAATTTGGCCATCTTATGCGCTAAGACTTCTCAATTTTTCATATTTCTAAGGTAATGATGCAATTCATTTTTCATATTTTTCATATTTCGTGTTTGCAAGCTATAGCGCTACAGTGTGCTACCTTTTTCTCTTGTATGTATATGAGTTGGTGACTCTAGGTTTAGCACCTGTTCACACTGAATCTATGTTTGGATGTGCCGGTCAGTTTTTTGATATGTATTCATTTACCTTCTACCTGGGACTGAAAGAAGAGGCCGGCTTTGATAGAAGAAGGGAGGCGCCGATCCAGACGGCGACGCCCATCGGACCGGACGGCAGACCACCCCTGGGTGAGTATAATCTAACTCGTTTTTCTTCTCTTTCAGGTGACATCGAGGGTTATCCACAGCATTACAGAATGCTGTAGATAAGCCCCTGATGGCGATGGTCGCATCTCATAGTCCAAAAATGGGGTAACAGACTCCCTTTAAATACAATAAGGTTAAAGAATAAGAGGGGCCACCATATAGGATTAATCTGGAGGAAAGACAATTTAAATATATATCTTTATATAAAAGGTGTCATAATAAGATATATCCCTATTGAGATCTTAATAAAGACCTGTTACCTACCTGGCCACGGAGGTTAGCACCCTAATGATGAAGCGGCGCCCCCACTCAAAAGAGGCTATCCCGAAAGACTTTCCCTATAAACAAGGCTTAATAGACATTAGCTATTAAATTGAACATTTGAATAGAATCATATTCAGAGCTATGATAGTGTAATCACTTAGCTATAATCCCTGCTGCTCTGCATAAAACCCATGTCGTTATGTAAGGGGCAATTATCCCGTTATCTTAATGATCCCGGTCCCTTCATGTCCGAATTCACGGTCCCAACACATTTTTCTCTCATTTGGTTGCGAGGGTTCCTAAGGAGCCACTGGCCCTGAGGAAGACACCAATAGGTGTCGATACGCGTGGGTCCTTTGTCTTTGGTTCCCATATGGTCCACGGTGTGCACTGGCTTTCTTGATACAAATTGGGGTAAGGATTCTCCTGTTTGGGTAAACATCTAATGAATTGCAGCACTACTAGTGGGAGTTTGGTATGCTATAACTTGAGTATTATAAGGAATTGGAAGAATTTTTTCCAGCTTATATCGGCTTATTTATAATCAGCATACACTCCAGTTTAGTCCATTTTATATGGACTTTTTTGCCCTAATTTGGGATCGGATACCCCATGAGAAGGGGAAACATTACTGAATGTATAGATATTGCTTAGGATTGGATACCCCGTGTGAAGGGGAAATATCATTGAATGTATATGTAATGTCTTATATGTAATGTTTTACACACCTTACGATTTGGACATATGGGACCAATTTTTTCAATCAATTCTGAGATTGTATTCTGATATTTGTCTGTTTGACAGGGACGATAGTTTTAAATGTTTTTAATACAGTGTACTGTGTTTAGTGTGGTGTTTTGCTAAATAAAACTGATTTTTTTGATCTCATATGTGTTTTTGGTGATCCCTATTGGACATATGCATACACTTTTTCTTCTCTTGTTGTTTATATGAGAGCTCCTAAGGAGACAATTATCTAGCCTAATCGCCCATCATGCTGGCCTAAATATAATAATGGCAAGTTCATTGTGCCATCGCTGATATTTAAATGATTATACCGGAAATGCATCAGCAATATGGATATCCAGTTTTAGGGCATGTGTGTTCCCGTTTACATACAATTGAAGGGCAGATTGCGTTCCACCATTGAAAAATTCATTTATGGGTTAAGTTCACATGATCTCTTGCCCAAACCTATTCATATATGAGCTACATTAGGATAAATTAAACTGGCAAGAAAATGAGAACCTAAAATAGGTAGTGTGCATTGTAAACTAAACAAAATATGGTACATAATATTTGGTCCATATTGTAAGGAAGATGCGTATCACATGTATAAATAAGTAATAAAA
>JARQOD010000001.1:261628418-261710221 GCA_033576555.1 Oophaga sylvatica
AACCCACAGTCCAAGGGGGTGCTTGTCCTATTAAAATCCGGAAACACCCTTCTTTTACATTCCCGCAGCCCACATAGGAAGACCTAAACGGGCAGGCACCATTGGATTGCATGAGTATCCTTTCCTGTATTTTTCTGCTAGACAGATGGGCCCCCAGAGTTTGCTCATTCTATTTTCTGTCTGTGTCCGTGCTTCCTCTTGTCTAACCGCCATTCCCTGTTTGGGGGGCTTCCTATTTTCTTTGGGATCTGCTCCGGGGCAGATAGCTTTCATCTTTCTGCCTTTAGGTGTAGTTATCTCTCAGGCTGTGACGAGGCGTCTAGATCAACGTAGGAACCCCTCCACGGCTACCTCTAGTTTGTGGGTTAGTTCAGGTTACTGCAATCCAATAGGTTCCAGCCTCTCTGGTGTATTGCCACTTTTGCTTACTCTCCTCAGCTCCCAAAAAACATAACAGTATCACTAGCCCAAAACTGAAAATTATATGGTACTCACAGAAGAGAAAAAATAGTGTGGGAAAAAAAAATTGTCAGAGTTGTCAGAGATTTTTTTTTTCCCTGTTTGTTGCATTTTTTTTCTTCCCTCTTTTTCTCTGGGTGCTGAGGAGATTTTTTTTCTCTCAATGGAGAAAGCACAGTTGTCTGGCCGTGTGGATCAGTTGCCCTGAGGTTCGGAGTATTGCTACCTATCTTGCTGGGTTCCCGGGTTGTGGAACCTAGAATTCCCATGCCAGACTTGTTTTTGGGGGATCGGGCTAAATTTCTGAATTTCAAAAATAACTGTAGTTGTTTTTTGTTTAAAAGGGCCTAAGTCCTCAGGGAACGCAGCACAGCAGATTCAAATTGCCCATCTCTTCATGCGCGACGATCCTCAGGTTTGGGGCTTTTTCAGTGACACCTGGGGATCCTGCTTTGATGATATTGAGCATTTTTTCTGGCTCTGGTGTTATTGTGCGATAAACCCTAATGTCATGATCAGCTGAAAAAACCTTGTTGGCATTAAATCAGGGTCTTGAAACGGGATTTGTTACTGTCAAAAAATTCGGAAAGTGGGCAGTCCTGACCAAATGGGAATGATGTGCTTTGGCAGCCCTTTTTCGGAAGGGGCTGTCAGAGAATGTAAAGGAAGTTATTTGGGGGGATTCCCTGCTCCCTCTGGTCTCAATGATTCTATGTCATTGGCCCATTCAAATTGACAGACGTTTGCGTGAACGCAGAGGTATGCGTGAGAAAGTGTTGCCTTGTGAGCCAGCTTCTGAGCCCATGCAGTGTGATAGAGTGACTTCTGGGGCACAGCATTATGAGTTTCAAAAGCGCAATGGGTTATGTTTCTACTGTGGTAACGCCTCTCATGCTATTTCAGTCAGCCCTAAATGGGGAAGACATTTTGCATGCTCAGTTGTGTTGGGTAGTGTTCAGACTAAATTTCTGTTGACTGTTACCCTGATTTGCTCCCTGTTCACATTTTCTGCTCAGGCTTCTTTTGATTCAGGAGCAGCTATTAACCTGATGGATTTTGACTTTGCCAAACGTGGGTTTCCCATGATACCCCTGCGGAAGTCTATTCCCCTACTGGGCATTGATTCTACCTCTTTGGCGGAGAATAAACCACAGTTTTCTACTCAGGTGATAATGAGGGTTGAACCAGATCATCAGGAGAGTTGCAAATTTCTGGTGCTGTATAATCTGCATGACATTATTGTACTAGGTTTCCCTTGGTTACAGTCTCATAATCCTGTTTTGGATTGTAAATCTGTGTCTGTGACCAGTTGGGGCTGCCAATGTGTTAATGCCGATAATCTTGTTTTTTCTGCCTCTCCTAAGTCTCCGGATGTTCCTGACTTTTTGACTGATTTTTCAGATGTATTTAGTGAAAGTAAATCTGCATCCTTGCCCCTCACAGGAGCTATGATTGCGCTATTGAATTAGTGCCTGGCGGTAAATTTATTAAAGGTCACCTTTTTAACTTGTCTGTACCTGAACACGATGCTATGCGATCTTATATCAAGGAGTCATTGGAGAAGGGTCATATCAGACCATCTTCTTCTCCCTTGGGTACCGTTTTTTTCTTTGTGGCCAAAAAGGATGGTTCATTGAGGCCGGGTATTGATTATCGTCTCTTGAATAAGATCACTGTGAAGTATCAATATCCGTTACCCTTGATTTCTGACCTGTTTTCCAGGGTGAAAAGTGCTAGTTGGTTTACCAAGCTTGACCTCAGGGGGGCGTATAACCTTATTCGCATTAAGCATGGGGATGAATGGAAGACGGCGTTTAATACCCCTGAGGGGCATTTGGAGTACCTAGTGATGCCCTTTGGGCTCACTAACGCTCCTTCCTTCTTCCAATCCTTCATGAATGATATTTTCAGGGATTTTGTGGATAAATTTCTGATTGTTTATTTGGATGATATCTTGATTTTTTCCAATGACTGGGACTCTCATGTGAAACATGTTCGGACTGTGTTCCAGATTTTGAGAGAGAATGCACTGTATGTGAAGGGATCAAAGTGTCTTTTTGGTGTACAGAAGGTCTCATTTCTGGGATTCATTTTGTCTCCGTCTGTTATTGAAATTGACCCGGTCAAGGTTCAGGCCATCTGTGATTGGGTCCAACCTACTTCATTAAAGGCTCTTCAGAGATTTTTGGGTTTTGCCAATTTTTATCGTAAATTTATTGGTAATTTCTCCGGTATTGTTAAACCATTGACTGATTTGACCAAAAAGGGTTCTGATGTGGTGAAATGGCCTCCTGAGGCAGTCTCTGCGTTTCAGGAACTTAAGCAGAGATTCATTTCTGCTCCTGTTCTATGGCAGCCTGATGTTTCTCTGCCGTTTCAGGTGGAGGTTGATGCCTCTGAAATTGGGGCAGGTGCCGTTTTGTCCCAAAGAGATCCAGAGACCTCTAAGAGTAACCCTTGTGCATTTTTCTCTCGAAAATTTTCTCCAACTGAACGTAATTATGACGTGGGTAATCGGGAGTTATTGGCCATGAAGTGGGCCTTTGAAGAGTGGAGACATTAGCAGGAAGTAGCCAAACATCAGGTGGTGGTCCTCACGGACCATAAGAATCTGGTTTATCTCGAATCAGCCAAGCGACTTAATCCTAGACAGACCAGGTGGGCCTTGTTTTTCACACGTTTTAATTTTGTGGTTTCTTTTCTTCTGGCACTTAGAATGTTAAGGCGTATGCCCTCTCGAGGAGTTTCTTTGCGGACTCTCCTGAGTTATCTGATCCTACTGTTATTTTGAAAGAGGGTGTAGTTCTTTCCGCCATCTCGCCCAATTTGAGACTGGCACTGGAAGTGTGTCAGGAGGATAAACCTGAGCGCTGCCATATTGGGAAATTGTTTGTCCCAGACCAGTGGAAGAAGAGTGTGATGTCAGAGATTCATTGTTCCGCATTGGCTGGTCATCCCGGGATTTTTGGTACCAGAGACTTGGTGAGTCGGTCCTTTGGTGGCCTACTTTGTCTCGTGACGTCTGGGAATTTGTGCAGTACTGTGGGACTTGCTCTCGCTTTAAAGCCTTGCTCTCGCTCTAGTTGTTTGTTAATGCCATTACCTGTGCCCAAGAGGCCATGGACCCATATCTCTATGGATTTTATTTCCGACCTCCCTGTTTCAAAGAGAATGACCGTTATCTAGGTAATCTGTGATAGGTTTTCCAAGATGATACATCTTGTGCCATTAACTAAGTTACCTTCCTCCTCCGAATTCGTGCCTTTTTCCTTCAGCACGTGGTTCGGTTACATGGCATTCCGGAGAACATTGTGTCTGACAGAGGAATCCAGTTTGTTTCCAGATTTTGGAGGACATTTTGTTCTAAACTTGGTGTTCAATTATCTTTCTCCTCTGCTTTTCATCCTCAGACCAATGGACAAACCGAGAGAACAAACCAGACCTTGGAGACTTATTTGAGATGTTTTGTGTCTGCTGATCAAGATGACTGGGTCTCTTTTTTGCCTTTAGTTTGCTCTTAATAAAAGGGCTAGCTCTGCTACCTTGATGTCTCCATTTTTCTGCAATTTTGGGTTTCATCCTCGATTTTCTTCGGGACTGGCGGAGGCTTCTGTCTGTCCGGGTGTTGACTCTGTTGTGGATCGAATGCAGCAGATTTGGGACCAGGTAGTGGAAAGGTTGTCTCCCTCTCAGGAGAAGGCCCAACGGTTTGCCAACCGGCATAGGACTGATGGTCCTCGGTTTAAAGTGGGGGACTTGGTTTGGTTGTCCTCAAGAAATATCCCTATGAGGGTTGCATCTCCAAAGTTTAAGCCTAGGTACATTGGACCTTATAAGATAATGGAGATTCTTAATCCTGTTTCCTTCCGTTTGCTTCTTCCAGGGACATTTAAGATCCATAACGTGTTCCACAAGTCCTTATTGAAGAGGTTTGTCGAGCCAGTGGTTCCAGTGGCTGCGCCTCCTGACCCTGTTTTGGTTGAGGGCAATCTGGAGTATGTGGTTGAGAAATATTGGATTCTCCTTTTTCTAGACGGAAACTCCAGTATTTGGTTAAGTGGAGAGGTTATGGTCAGGAGGACAATTCTTGGGTGTTTGCTTCGGACATCCATGCTAGGAAACTGATCCATGCCTATCACCGAGCTCATCCTGATCGACCTGGTTGCACAAGTGTGGGTTCGGTGACCCCTCCTCAAGGGGGGCGTACTGTTGTGAATTTTCTAAAAATGGTTTCTGAGAAGAGGCTCCCTCTGGTGGTTACTGACAGTACTGAACCTTTCAGCGACGAATGGCAATCTGGGATCACGGACTGGTCTGATATAAGGGAGGTTCCCTCCCATGATGTTTGCCGGTGATCAATTGTTCTTGTCTCAATTGTGGTTCTGGTTCATTTGGAAGCTTGCTGAGTCTTGCCTGCATCTTCTGCTATCAGATAAGATATTTTCTGCTTTTATTTTTGTGCTTGCTTTTTGCATTGTTCACTGCACTTCTGTGGAGGTCAGTCAGGTCCCCCCCGGGGGGCTTGTGCTCCTCTCAGTTTATCTGGAGCCACTGTTGTTTGTTCATTTGCTTTTTCCTGTTTTTTCAGTGGCTGCGGCTTAGTTTTGTTACACCAGAGAACTGATTTAGGTGGTAGAGGTCGTGTGATCTCAGGTGTTTTTGCAATCAGTAGAGTTGGTATTTTTTAGGGTTTTTTTGGATTGCAGTGAGTATCCTTTCCTGTACTTTTCTGTCTAGACAGATTTGGGCCCCAGCGTTTGCTCATTCTATTTTCTGTCTGTGTCCGTGCCTCCTCTTGTCTAACCGCCATTACATGTTTGGGGGCTTCCTATTTTCTTTGGGGATCTGCTCCGTGGCAGATAGCTTTCATCTTTCTGCCTTTAGGTGTAGTAATCTCTCAGGCTGTGACGAGGTGTCTAGGATCAACGTAGGAACGCTCCATGGCTACCTCTAGTTGTGTGGTTAGTTCAGGTTACTGCAATCCAATAGGTTCCAGCCTCTCTTCTGTATTGCCGTTTTTGCTTACTCTCCTCAGCTACCAAAACATAACAGTAAGCGTTCACAGGTCCATGTGGAGGTAGACCGTGACGGCTCCTGCAGCGATGATTCTGAGGAACTGGAGTAGGAGGAGGAGTCAATGTGTACAGACTGGATTTCTGCAATCCTTGGAGTTCGCAGCGCCACACGTACAGCGCCACTCTCAAGATCTGTACCCGGCTCCACAACATTGACCCAATGGGCAGTGAGGGAAAGGTATCGTCCCTGTCCATGGGTACTGATCCACGCATCGGTGGTCAGGTGGACCTTGCTACTGATGGCATTTAGTAGCGCATGTTTAATTTTTCCCTCCACATGCTTTTGCAGGGCAGGGACGGCTTGCCTGCTGAAATAAAAGCGGCTGGGCATGTTGTATTGTGGGACTGCCAATGCCATGAAGTTACGGAATGTGTCAGTCTCCACCAACCTGAATGACAGCATTTCAAGGGACAGGAGTTTTGCAATGCCAGCATTCAGAGCCTGTGCTCGGGGATGGTTTGCCGAGTAGGGCCGCCTTTTCTCCCGTGCCTGTGCTACCGATGGCTGTACAGTGGCCTGGGAGTGTGAGGATGACAGGGAACTTGGTGCTGTGGGTGGAATTACACTGGGTCTCTGTACACCAGTGACAGAGGTTTTTCCATGGTGATCCTGTGTGGAAGCCGAAACAGCTGTGTGTGAGCTGGAGGAAGAGGCTCCAACACGAGCTGAAGATGTAGGTGGTGCTGTAGGTTGGCCTACGTCTCCAGTGTGTCTTTGTAACTCCACCACGTGCTTGGTCCGCATATGTTTCCACATATATGTGGTATTGAGGTTGCTGACACTTTTACCTCTTTTGACTTTTTGATTACACAGCTTGCATTTGACATAGCAAATGTCATCTGCAACTGTGTCAAAAAAGGACCACGCACTGCAAGTCCTGAGAGCGCCCGTTTTGGCTTTTGGAAGAGAACTGCTCCGAATGGGTGCCAAAGTGGAGGCTACAGGCAACCGAGTCTGCACTCTACCTCTCCCTCCTGTTTGGACCGTTGGGGGAATATCTTCCTCAGAGCTGCTCCCACCACCTTCCTGTTCCTCACGCCATGATGGGTCAAGGACCTCATCATCTCCACTACCCTCTTCAAACACCTGCTTCTGTTGGGTCGTCTGGCCAGCACCATGCGCAACAGAAACTGGCACCTGAGTCTCATCATCATCAGATGAGTTCTGCGGTGTGCTGACCATCGGCACTGGCTCACCCGCCTCTTCAGATTCAGAGAGACAAAGCAGTTGTGCATCACTGCATACTCCCTCTTCTTCACATTCTAGAATGCTGCTTGGCTGGCCCCATCTTTCCAAGCCAACAGATTCAGAGAACAGAAGTAGAGACTGAGCTGGCTCCTGTACAGAGCTCTCTGACTGCCTGGGCAATTTGGCAGGTGGTGAAGAGACAGATGGTTGCTCTTCAGTGCTCTGGTCCTGAGAGGAGGTGGAAGCAATTGAAGTCGATGCGTTAGCTGCAATCCATCAATTTGTTCTTCACGCAGCAGGGGGGTACGCCGAGCTCCTACAAAACTGCACATAAAGGGCCGCTTACGGGGAAAACTGGTGGATGCTGTGTCACTGGTGGCCGCAGCAGGCACAGAATCCCCACGTCCTCTCCCTGCTGAAACTCCACGCCCACGACCACGTGCCTTACTCCCTGCCTTCTTCATCTTGGTAGATTGATAAAGATAGGCAGAAAAGTACTAAGACCTTAGTGTGCTTATTCCTGAACAGCTGCTAACAGGTATAAGAAACACTAAGTTTATTAAGTGTGGACTACACTTTAATATCAGCTAATGTGGCCTAGCAAGTGTCAAGTGTAGTGTTTGCTGAACTTTATTAACTTTTTGTGTTTTTCACCAAAAAAAACAAAGGTTGCGATTGAGACAAAAGATGTACAATCGATAGTATCACTCACAAAGCTTTTGTAGCTATTACAATAAAGGAAACTAGAATGCAATAGATAAGGCTACAAAAAATAGGGTAATACTAATCTGGCTGGTCCTGCAGGCCGCAAACCAGCCAGTAGGCTCCTCTATCTACTCCTATCTAGTGTTTGCAACCAATGTATTGGATACGGATGGAAGCGCGTCACACTAATAGATGAGAGTTAATTGAAATTGAATGGAGCAGCACCAATTAAAAAAACAATCAAAGGATGAGGCAGTGACACACTCTTAGCAGACTACAACCAGCAGTGGATGCAGAACTAACTTCAGCGTGAGCTGCACTCACAAAGAGACCTCACAGACAGCCGTGAACACTGCAGACAACTGTTCACTAGCTCTGAAAGGCTCCGCTATGTACTTCTATAGTGTTTACAACCAATGGATTGGATACGGTTGGAAGCGCGTCACACTAATAGATGAGAGTTAATTGAAATTGAATGGAGCAGCACCAATTAAAAAAAAAATAAAAGGATGAGGCAGTGACACACGCTTAGCAGACTATAACCAGCAGTGGATGAAGAACTAACTTCAGCGTGAGCTGCACTCACAAAGAGACCTCACAGACAGCCTTGAACACTGCAGACAACTGTTCACTAGCTCTGAAAGGCTCCGCTATGTACTTCTATAGTGTTTGCAACCAATGTATTGGATACGGATGGAAGCGCGTCACACTAATAGATGAGAGTTAATAGAAATTGAATGGAGCAGCACCAATTACAAAAAAAAATCAAAAGATGAGGCAGTGACACACGCTTAGCAGACTACAACCAGCAGTGGATGAAGAACTAACTTCAGCGTGAGCTGCACTCACAAAGAGACCTCACAGACAGCCGTGAACACTGCTGACAACTGTTCACTAGCTCTGAAAGGCTCCGCTATGTTTTTCTATAGTTTTTGCAACCAATGTATTGGATACGGATGGAAGCGTGTCACACTAATAGATGAGAGTTAATTGAAATTGAATGGAGCAGCACCAAATACAAAAAAAATCAAAGGATGAGGCAGTGACACACGCTTAGCAGACTACAACCAGCAGTGGATGCAGAACTAACTTCAGCGTGAGCTGCACTCACAAAGAGACCTCACAGACAGCCTTGAACACTGCAGACAACTGTTCACTAGCTCTGAAAGGCTCCGCTATGTACTTCTATAGTGTTTGCAACCAATGTATTGGATACGGATGGAAGCACGTCACACTAATAGATGAGAGTTAATTGAAATTGAATAGAGCAGCACCAATTAAAAAAAAAAAACAAAGAATGAGGCAGTGAAACACGCTTAGCAGATTACAACCAGCAGTGGATGCAGAACTAACTTCAGCGTGAGCTTCACTCACAAAGACACCTCACAGACAGCCGTGAACACTGCACACAACTGTTCACTAGCTCTGAAAGGCTCCGCTATGTATTTCTATAGTGTTTGCAACCAATGTATTGGATACGGATGGAAGCGCGTCACACTAATAGATGAGAGTTAATTGAAATTGAATGGAGCAGCACCAATTACAAAAAAAATCAGAGGATGAGGCAGTGACACACGCTTAGCAGACTACAACCAGCAGTGGATGCAGAACTAACTTCAGCGTGAGCTGCACTCACAAAGAGACCTCACAGACAGCCGTGAACACTGCAGACAACTGTTCACTAGCTCTGAAAGGCTCCACTATGAACTTCTATAGTGTTTGCAACCAATGTATTGGATACGGATGGAAGCGCGTCACACTAATAGATGAGAGTTAATTGAAATTGAATGGAGCAGCACCAATTACAAAAAAAAAAGGATGAGGCAGTGACACATGCAGCTGACTACAACCAGCAGTCAATGCAGACCAAACTGCAGCGTCACCTGCACTCACACACAGACCTTGCAGAGAGCAGTGAAAACAGCACTGCAAGGCAAAAGGAAGCTTTACACAGCAGTTTGTAAAATAGCCTGCCTACAGAACAATTCACAAAATCGCAATCTCTCACTGTCCCTCAGAGTCAGAAGAGCAGCGTTCTGTCCCTAACTGAATTCATAGCAGAGTGAAACCAAAATGGAGGCGGCGCCTTTTATAGTGCATTCATGACATAATTTCAGCAGCCAATCACAGCCATGCCATTAGTTAACATGACCGCAGCATTACAGGATGTGCCCACACTTCTTAGGATTCCTCATTGGCTGAATAAAATGACACTGCCTCTCATAGCATTATGGGAACTTCCGATTCCGGTATACGATATGGCAAAAGTATCGGAACTCAGTATCGGAATTCCGATACCACGAATATCGGCAGATACCCGATACTTGCGGTATCGGAATGCTCAACACTAATTGTAATGAATGAGGAATACGGTGTTTTAAAATTCGCACTGCACAAATGATCCAAATGATCATTGTGGTTTGTCCTGATGAAGAGGTTTCGAAACCTTGAAATGTGTTGACAAATAAACCACATTCATTCTTCACCTCCGTGTGTGATCGCATCTTTGGAACCTTTGGGCAGAATGGATTTTAAACCACCGTATTCCTCATTCATTACATTGTCTCTCCTTTGTGGTCCTGCTGCAGCCTTTACATACTTCTATAGGTGTTGTGACTGTCACAACCCTATCAGGTGAGCATACCTATAAAATCTTATACCTCTTGACTATCAGATCAGACCCTATTTGTGCTTTTTGTTTCTCCTGCTTCACTTTTTGTTTTGGTCTTCTTATTGTGGCATACTGAATTGTGCAATTTTTTAAAACTTGTTTGCAATTTGTTTTTTCAATGCATATTTTTATACAAATCTCAACACAAAACTATTGGTTTTACTAGTTGGATGTGCCATCCTTCAAAATAGTTTGTTCTTTTGTTTCCAAAATTTAAATATGTTTTACTATGCAGTGTGCACTCTTTATTATTGCAATGGTGCACTCTTTATTATTGCAATGGTGCACATTTAATCATATTATTTACAAGAGTCTGAAATATATAATAAATATAACAGTTCAAGTAAAGAAAACAGTTTTGGTGAAAAATGTACCAGAAACTCCCGTACATTTTGATTTATGAATCTCTCCTAATGTGTTTTGGCTTTCTAATTAAAATGATTGTCCAATGCGAGTGGGAATCACAGGAACACGAGCGTTGACATATCTGGAACGCCAACACAGGAAGTGAATATAATTATTTTATCTTATCGGCAACAAACTTTCAGATCAAGAAAGGATTTTCCTAGTAGTGGTCATCCTCTTTAATGCATGCATCAAGAAATTCTCCAAAGCCTGAACTTACAAAAACCCCTAATGTACGCAACTGCTATAAAGCCTATTTTACAGAAAAATGTATGTGCCTCTTCTGTTTAAAAAAATGTATACCTTGCAGAGTAAAATTTGCATGTAATATTTTTGTCTTGAAAAGCATAGCTGACTGAATTTTCTAGTTCAATTACCACCAGAAAATATGGCAAAATTACACTCTTTTTCATATGTCACATCCGTGAAACCCTATGGATGCTTTTGGCAGAATGCACAAAATTTGAGCAATGCCTAAATATAAATTATACATAAAAATAAATAAAATGTTCAAAGCTCTATATACAGTATATGTAACTACTTGAAAAATTATAAAAAAAAGTGTGTAAGTACAACGAAGTACTTGCTATTTTACAGTACATTGCTAGAAAGAAACTGGATATTCTCTGTAAAAATATCTGTCATTGTTAGATGTGAATGGTCACTCTTACTTGAAGTGTTTTTTATGGTAACTTTAAAAAATATCGCAACCTTGAACAGCGGTGTACTTGAATCTGTATTTTTTATTTGAAAAATGCATTAGCTAACAATTATTTGGAATGTGTAAAAAGAAATTGCTTCCTTCTATTCTCAGCTTATCTTTAATGATCATGTAGGTCACAACCATGTCAAGGATGATAGTACCAGCAAAGAACTAGAACAGTGAGCTCTACAGATACACTATCTGTAGTCATGACTTGTCAAGATGGCATGGGCTTTCATACTTTATTTATTCATCCAGGTAGTAAGATTGTTAAGTTGACTTTACCTTCAAAAATCTAAATAATGCATAATACTTTCCTAACAAGGTCAATACACTGAGCTAGAAAGATAACACTCTGGATCATGCTTGTATATTTGATAAAGCAATCAGTTAAAAAGATTCTCCAAGGTTGAAAGATTGGGGTCTGACTGCTAGGACCCTTGAAATCTGAAGAGCAGGACTCTGCCGAGCCCAATCTGACTGGCGTGGCAATCCAGCATGTGTAATTTTATTCCTATGTCTTTGTTTAGGGGAGCATTGGAAACATTTGAGCACTGTCCTTTGCTTTCTCTAACGGTCCTTTAGGTAAAGAATGTGCGTTTGGGGCGGTAGCCACCGGTGATGCTCTCATTGTTTCCTGACAAACCAGTGTGCTACATGAAAGTGTGGGTACTGTTAGGGTGTTGGTGTTATGAGGATCTTGTACCCATGCAGACCACCTGTAGACAATGGTGTTGGCTGGCCAGGACCACGAACTAAACAGAATAATAAAAGAGACCTCCGTTGAAATATGGGGTCTTTACTGAATGTGATAAGGATTATGAACAAGGGATAGTGGGTACACAGTCTTAAGCACAATTTTATCAAAGTAAGAAGCCTTTTCACATACATTTTTTCCTACTGTATCCTCTCTCTATTATTTTACTCCAGGGCTCTGCAGCTTGTCTGTTTCATCCTATTTTGCCACAACCCAGATTCCATGCCAGTCTTGATCAGTGACCCTTTGCACTCGCTCAGTTGCTCTGCGTCCTATACCTGTAGATGTCTTGGATCTATTGCTTGGGAGCTCCCACTAGTCTCATACTCTCAGTAATGTTTAAGTATATTACCTTAGGCATTAGCAAGCTCTCAGGTTTTTCTGGACTTGGCATCTTATTCGATAACGCCTTACGGGAGGTCACTCAGCCTCATCAGTAATTCTCTTCAGAATATCACTATCCTTGTCCGTACATCTCATTATACTTGGCAGCACTGCACACTTGTTAATCTCCAAACTCTAATTCCTATCTGACTATCAGGAAGTAGTCTGCTTTCCCTGACTCTAGACCATCCCACTGTGGGCTAATCCCAACTCTTAATTCTTACTTACACTATTGTCTGTTGCTGGGCAGAACTTCACTACAAAACACTATCTTACAGACGACTATCTGATGACACTATGCACTACATTATCCAACATTGCTTTGCTGCACACTATACACACTATATTATACTATCAATACTTATAGTATACCTTACTCTATCACTTCCTATATTACTATACATTATGCATATTACATTTCAATACTTATCACACTCTATGTCATAAACACATCACACCAAAAAAGATCACATGATACTATATTTACAAAAAATAAAGGGAACACTTGATCAACACGATATAACTCCAAGTCAATTACACTTCTGTGAGATCAACCTGTCCAGTTATGAAGCAACACAGATTGTGAATCAGTTTTTCCTACTGTTGTGCAAATGGAACAGACAACAGGTAGAAATGATTGGCAATTAGGAAGACACCCCCTATAAAGGAGTGGTTCTGCAGGGGGGACCACAGACCATTTCTCTTTTCTCATCCTTTTTGGCTGTTGCTTTGGTCACTTTTGCATTTTGTCATTGCTCTCATCCTTACAGGTATTGTACAGTAGCATGAGGCAGTGTCTACAACCCACAGAAGTTGCTCAGGTAATGTAGCTTATCCAGGATGGTACATTAATGCAAGCTGTGGCAAGAATGGTGGCTGTGTCTGTCAGCGTAGTATCCAGAGGATGGTGGCACTACCAGGAGACAGGCCAGTACACCAGGAGATGTGAAAGGGGCCGTAGGAGGGCAACAAACCAGCAGTTGGAGCGCTATCTCCTTCTTTGTGCAAGGAGGAACAGGAGGAGCACTGCCAGAGCCCTGCAAAATGACCTCCAGCAGCCAACAAATGTGAATGAGTCTGCACAAATGGTTAGAAACCGACTCCATGAGGATGGCCTGAGCGCCTGACGTCCACAGATGGGGGTTGTGCTAACAGCCTAACACCTTGCAGGACACTTGGCATTTGCCACAAAACAACAGGATTGGCAAATTCGCCACTGGCGCTCTGTGCTCTTCCCAGATGAAAGCAGGTTCACACTGAGCACATGTGACAGACGTGACAGAGTCTGGAGACGCCGTGGAGAGCGATCTGCTACCTGTAACATCCTTCAGCATGACCCGTTTGACAGTGGGTCAATAATAGTGTCGGGTGATATTTCTTTGGAGGGCCGCAAAGCCCTCCATGTGCTCCCCAGAGGTAGCCTGACTGCCATTAGGTACCGAGATGAGATCCTCAGACCCCTTGTGAGACCATATGCTGGTGCAGTTGGCCCTGGGTTCCTCCTAATGCAGGACAATGCCTGACCTCATGTGGCTGGAGTGTGTCAGCAGTTCCTGCAAGATGAAGGCATTGAAGCTATGGACAGGCCCGCCCATTCCCCAGACATGAATCCAATTGAGCACATCTGGGACATCATGTCTCGCTCCATCCACCAATGTCACGTTGCACCACAAACTGTCCAGGAGTTGGCGGATGCTTTAGTCCAGGTCTGGGAGGAGAACCCTCAGGAGACCATCCGCCACCTCATCAGGAGCATGCCCAGGCATTGTAGGGAGTTCATACAGGCACAGGGAGGTCATACAGGCACATAGAGGCCACACACACTACTAAGCATCATTTTGACTTGTTTTAAAGACATTACATTCCGCTTTAATTTTGTGTGTGACTCCAAATCTAGGCCTCCATTGGTTAATAAATTTGATTTCCTTTGATGATTTTTGTGTGATTTTGTTGTCAGCATATTCAGCTTTGTACAGAACAAAGTATTCAATGAGAATATTTCATTCAATTCAGATCTAGGCTGTGTTATTTGAGTGTTCCCTTTATTATTTTGAGCAGTGTGTATATATATATATATATATATATATATATATATATATATATATATTTATTGTGGTACACCAAAGGGGATCTTACTGGATGGGAGATATATTTCTTCTAGCAGACTGAAGTTTGGTCAGGATTTTCCATGATCACAAGGACCTGTGATGAGTTCATAGTCACGTGATCAGGTCAGCTGATGGGTACCTCACCTGAGAGTGTGGACTAGGCCCATAAAACAAGGGGCTGTTGTAGTTGGTGGGTGTGGAAGGAAGGAGTTTGGCTGGAGTCAGCCTGGAAGATTGTTTTTGTTACAGTGTGTCAGTCTGCGCCAGGAAGCGAGTACCAGACCACCCGGGAATGGCACCTGGCGGTCTCTGCGGACCTGCAGCCGCTTAGTTAAGCCCATCCCAAGCAAGGGTGAGTCTGGGACCAGTGGTTCTCCAAACTGGAGTGATTTATGTTCTGTTTTGATTTTGTTATCTGGACTTTTTGTTGAACACGTTATTAAAACCACTGAATTTTGAACTAAAAGCCTGTGTGTATCCTCATTACTGTGGCCCGGCCCCTGCCTACCAGAGCGGATCCCTACAATTGGTGGCTTGAATGCGGGCATCGCAGTGAGGTCAGGCTGTTTTTTTTTCCTGCATGACAGTAAATGTCCTGGGTGAAGAAAGTGACGCAAAACCCGGTGGATAACTGTCCGGAGATGGAGAGCACAGTAAAAATGCTGGTGGAGGCCATGCGACAGCAGCAGCTGGCTATACAGCAGCAACAGCAGGCTATGCAGCAGCAGCAGGCTATACAGCAGCAGGCTATGGAGCAGCAACAGGAAACCAACAGTCTACTGATGCAGCACATCACAGCGCCGCAGACAGCAGGAGCTGCCCCGGGACGTCAGGATGTCCGGAAAGCGGTACGCACAGCGATTCCGAAAATGGAAAAGTCAGATGACGTCGAGGTGTACCTGGAGATGTTTGAAGGCGTGGCTGAGAGGGAGAGACTACCCTGGGACCAGTGGGCCGAGATCGTGGCTCCGTTTTTGGCTCCAGGACCTGCGAAAGCCTACAGAGACCTACCCCCCGAGCACCAGAGGGACTACGAGATCGTCAAGGGTGAGATACTCGCACGTCTTGGGGTAAATGTGTTAGTCCGGGCTCAGCGGGTACACCAGTGGAAGTTTTCCCCTTCCGAACCAGCTAGGTCCCAGTATTATGACTTGATACACCTGATAGAAAAGTGGTTGCAGCCGGAAGTGTTGTCACCCCGCGCTATGCTGGATCGTATAGTGACTGATAAATTCTGGAGAACTTTGCCCCACACCCTTCAAACATGGGTTGGTCAGGCAGCCCCTACTGATGGCCTCCAGATGGTAGACCTCATTGAAAGATATGGGGCTACCAAGGAGATACAGGGAGAGACTACACGGAAGGTAATGAGTAAATTCCCCAAACCTTCACCCGCCGTTCGGCGAGCAGAGACTCGGAAGGCCGCCCAGGACACGTCTGGGGACGAAAGGGGTCCCATAATCTGTTGGCGGTGCCAAGAACCAGGACATGTGAGAGCTGATTGTGCCCACCTGACTGAGCCCATGGACACAAACTATGGGTACTATCAGTCTCACTATGCCGAACACATGTGTGCAGTGGGTAAACCAGATGAACCCAATATGAATCATTTGTGTAAAGTGGATGTGGAGGGTAACCCTGCTATGGCTCTACTGGACTCAGGGAGTCTCGTGACCATAATAAGAGCAAGCCACGTCCAAATCAGCGAGTATACTGGTCGGAAGATGGGTGTGTTGTGTATACATGGGGACCTAAAACATTATCCTACCGCCCTGGTGATGATAAACACGCCAGCGGGGAGGAGGTGCCACGAGGTGGGGGTGGTGGTGAATTTGCATTATGATGTAATAATGGGGAGAGATTTTCTGTTATTTTCTGTGCTTTGGCCTGTAATTACCCCTCCCACAGAACAGTCATCGGCACCAGTGGCAACCAGGTTGCATCCTCCAGAAATCGGGCATGAACCTGGTGGCCCAGAGGAAGATGTGCTGGCGGTAGGAGTACCTTTGCCTTCGGTGGAGGAGGAAAACCCCTCTCCTATAGAAGTGTTAGCTGGGGAGATGGAAGATTTGCCACCGGGACCAGAATTGTCAGACTTAAATGTGGCAGGTGACAATTTTGGTACGGTGCAACTCCGGGACCCTACGTTGACTCGAGCCTGGGAAAATGTACTGGTTGTCAATGGGGAACCCCAACACCCCGGGGCAGCTACAGTATTTCCCCGATTCGAGCTGAACCAAGATTTGCTGTATCGGGTTGAAAAAATACATGGGGAAATTGTCGAGCAATTGCTGGTACCGCAGTCATATCGGAGGTTGGTAATGGACTTAGCGCATGCGCATGTACTAGGGGGACATTTGGGCCAAAAGAAAACCCTAGACAGAATTCTACAGCGGTTTTACTGGCTAGGGGTCTATGAAGAAGTTAAACGGTATTGTAACTCTTGTCCCGTGTGCCAGGTAACCAGTCCGCAGCCTCATTTTCGGAGTCCCTTGGTGCCATTACCAATTATAGAGGTCCCGTTTGAGAGAATAGCCATGGATCTGGTGGGGCCGGTTAATAAATCAGCAAGGGGTCACCAACACATCCTCGTAGTTCTGGATTACGCTACCAGGTATCCTGAGGCTATTCCCCTGCGACACACCTCGGCCAAACTGATCGCAAAAGAACTCATGGGTATGTTCTCTCGGGTGGGAATCCCTCAGGAAATCTTAACAGATCAGGGGACCCCCTTTATGTCAAAAATCATGAAGGAACTCTGCCACTTGTTAAGTGTTAAACAGTTGCGCACATCGGTCTATCATCCCCAAACAGACGGGTTAGTAGAAAGGTTCAATAAAACCCTGAAGAATATGTTGAAAAAAGCAGTCTCTAAAGATGGTAAGGACTGGGATCTCTTGTTGCCATACCTGATGTTTGCAGTGCGGGAGGTGCCCCAGGCATCTACGGGGTTCTCGCCCTTTGAACTATTATATGGCAGACATCCCCGTGGCTTACTCGATATAGCTAAAGAGGCCTGGGAAAACCAACCAACCCTCCACAAAAGTGTGATAGAACATGTGGCCAAAATGCAAGAGAGAATGGAGACAGTGCTACAATTGGTCCGAGAACACATGGAAGCAGCACAAAGGTCACAGAGGCAGGTCTATAACCGGGAGGCACGGGTAAGGTCCTTTAACCCTGGGGATCGGGTGTTGGTACTTGTGCCTACAGTGGATAGTAAGTTCCTTGCAAGGTGGCAGGGACCCTATGAGATTATAGAGAAGGTGGGTCCAGTAAACTATAAAGTACACCAACCAGGGCGGAGAAAGCCAGAACAAGTTTACCATGTGAATCTGCTCAAACCATGGAAAGACAGAGACCCACTTGGTGAGGATTGTCCAAGGCCTGCATTTCCAGTAGAGATGGCTTCCTTGCCTCAGGAGAGGGCAAGAGAAGTCCTCTCTGACGTCAAAATAGCAGACACTTTGTCGCCCAGACAAGTTTAGGAAGTCCGAGAGTTTGTTAGCCGAAATACATTTTTTTTTTTTTAACTTCCTGGTCGTACCTCCCTAATACAACATGACATTGTCACTGAGCCGCAGGGCAAAGTACGATTAAAGCCATATCGGGTGCCTGAGGCCCGGCGACAAGCCATCTTGAAAGAGGTCAAGAAGATGCTGCAGTTAGGGGTCATTGAAGAGTCCCAGAGTGAGTGGGCCAGCCCAATAGTCCTAATACCAAAGCCAGATGGGACACTAAGGTTCTGTAATGACTTAAGAAAACTGAATGAAATTTCTAAGTTTGACGCCTACCCCATGCCCCGGGTCGATGAGTTAATAGAGCGGTTTGGGCAGGCCCGGTATTTTTCAGTCATTGACCTCACAAAAGGGTATTGGCAGGTGCCCCTAACAAAAGCAGCGAGAGAGAAAACGGCTTTTGTAACACCCGAGGGACTGTTCCAGTATATAGTCCTACCCTTCGGGTTGCATGGCGCTCCAGCGACATTCCAGAGGTTAATGGACGTTGTTCTTCGTCCTCATCGCCGATAAGCCGCTGCCTATCTGGACGATATTGTGGTGTACAGTACAGACTGGGAAAGTCACTTAGCCAAGGTACAGGCGGTGATAGATTCCCTGAGACAAGCAGGGCTAACTGCCAACCTAAAGAAGTGTTCCTGTAAGGTTCTGTGTACATGTTCCTGAAACTCAGTTTGTTCGTCAGCCATTTTACTTTCTGTCTTGCTGCAGCTATCTGCCCTCAGTCAATATGGAGTTTCCAGCTTGCATGTTCCCGCCCTGATTCTCTCCTCTTGCTTCTTAAGCAGCCACAGCTGAGCAATCAGTGCTTCAGAATCAAGCCTGCAGTGAACCTGTGACCTGACTCCTGAAAGCCTTGGACTTGTACTCCAGTTATTTCCTATTGTGGAACTTTGGAACACTCGTGGACTTTGGAACCTTGCTATTTTGATAAATCACGTTTGCATGGACTTACGGTAACAGAGAAGAGATCCTGAACCTGTTGTGGAGAGTGATTGCTGAGCTTAAGTTACTCTGGCCTGCTGTGTCTCCTGCTTTTGTATCTGCAAACTGTGTGACTATTATTGCCACTTGTATGAAGTAATACAAGACCTTCTATATCAAACCTGTGACTCCTGTGTTTTCATCGCACCCAAGCACAAGACACTATATGAACTGTACTACTTACATTACAAGATTCTGAAGCCAAACGTTAGTGTCTGCTGGGTCTGGAAAGGCTGTGTCTGCTGTAACTGTGGATATCGGATGTCCGGTTGTACTTTCTGTGATGACAGTGGTTGTGACTTCTCACAACCATTCCAGGTGAGCAATTCCCTTAAGTTTTTTTTTTCTGCAGTGTTACCACAGGTAAACACTATTGTTTTTTTTTTTTTTGTTCTCTTTTTTGTCTGCTGTAACTGTGGATATCAGATGTCCGGTTGAACTTTCTGTGATGATAGTGGTTGTGACTTCTCACAACCATTCCAGGTGAGCAGTTCCCTTAATTTTTTTTTTCTCTCTGCAGTGTTACCACAGGTAAACACTATTGTTTTTTTTTTTTTTTTCCTCTCCTCTCCTTCCAGTACTCCTGTCTTAAAAGATCTGGAAAATGGAGGCCCGCATAAAGGAACTTTGCGGAGTGACTGATAATATCCTTGCAGATTTGCAGAATATAAAGACCCGTTTTACAAACCTACAGGACCTCACTAATCACAATTTGCAAGTGTTTGGACAGACTGCCCAGGATTTGCGAGCCAGGATTGAGGTTCTAGAGGAGCGAGTCCAGGCTCCTGCCATAGCCCCAAGTTCTGGGATTCCCAAGTTGCCCCCTTTTCGTTTTGGCGGTGAACGTGAGAAATTCAGGGTATTTATTAATCAATGCAATCTTTTTTTTTCTGCACATGCTTCACAATTTCCCACTGAACGATCTAAAGTGCTTACTATAATTATGTTGCTTACCAACAAGGCTTTGATGTGGGCAAACCCTCTGATTGAGACTGAGGATGAATGTTTGGATCATCTTGATGCTTTCATTTCAGCCATGGGGCAGGTGTTTGATGACCCCAATCGAGGTGCAACAGCTGAAGCAGCCATGTTAGCTTTGCGCCAAGGTAAGCACTCGGTAGCTGAATATGCCTTGGATTTCAGGAGATGGGCCCTTGATACCACCTGGGACAGTTCCGCCAAAAAATCTATTTTTCGAAAAGGGTTATCTCCACTGATTAAGGATGAACTTGCTCGTGCCGACCCTCCCACTGCGTTAGGTGACTTTATTAACTACTGCATCCGTATTGATACTCGTCTGACTGAACGCAGGCAAGAGAGATGGTTCGAAAGCAATCGCACTAACCTTTTCCTACCTTCCTCTCCAGCTAAGGAACCTTTGAGTAGGATTACACGGGAACCTGAACCTGAACCCATGCAGGTAGACTCTTTACAACGACGGGTTAGTGATGCACGCAAGGAACATCGTTTTAAGGAGAATCTATGTTTCTATTGTGGTAAGTCAGGGCACTTCATTATAAACTGCCCAGCCGTTCTCGTAAGACTACTGCAGCACTCATTCATGTGAGTGTTGCGAGAGGGGATCTGTCAGGTCCGAGCCTCAGGCTCCAGAGAGATCTGCAGCAACAGATCTTGATTTCTCGGACTTAAACTCCGTTACCTCTGAGGACGTTGACTGTGTAAACGCTGCCATTTTTCAAGTTTCCTCAGCGGTGTCCCAGCTGAGTTGTAAGAAAAATAATTCTCATTGCTTTCTTTCCATCAAACTCTGGGTTGACTCAGCTTGGGTGTCTAGCTCTGCTATGATCGACTCAGGGGCAAGTGGAAATTTTATGGATGTCTCCTTTGCTCTGAAACAGGGGATACGTTCAGTGAAGAAGGCTACTCCAGTACAGATGGAAACTGTGGATGGCTCCCTGCTGACCTCTGGACCAGTGGATCAGGAAACAGAGCCTTTGAGGGTTCTTATGGGTAAAGATCATCAAGAGAAACTGTCCTTTATGCTTATTTCTTCTCCCCACTTTCCCATTATTCTAGGGCTACCATGGCTGCAGGCTCAGAATCCTACCATTAACTGGGAGACCAAGGAATTACACTTTCCAGAGAAACAGATGAGTCCAAAAGTTTCAGCTTGCACTGTTCCTAAAGGAACCATGTCAGTCCCTGAACTACCAGCTGTATACCAGGACTATGTGGATTTATGTGACAAGAAGAACGCTGACCAGCTTCCTCCTCACCGTCCATATGATTGTCCAATTGAATTATTGCCTGGAGCAGAGATACCTTTTGGTAAGATCTACCCCCTGGCGGGGCCCGAGCTAAAGGCTTTAAAGGATTACATAGACGAAAATCTAGCCAAGGGCTTCATACGCCCCTCTTCATCTCCTGCAGGTGCACCCATCTTCTTTGTAAAGAAGAAAGATGGATCTCTGAGACCCTGCGTAGACTATAGGGAACTCAATAAGGTTACTATTAGAAACCGTTATCCATTGCCTTTAATCCCTAAATTATTGGAGAGAGTGCGACATGCCAAAATTTTCTCTAAACTAGATCTTCGTGGGGCCTATAACTTAGTCCGTATTAGACCTGGGGATGAATGGAAGACTGCATTCAGGTCACGCTATGGACACTTTGAATATCTAGTTATGCCTTTTGGTCTGAGTACCGCCCCAGCCACTTTCCAACACTTGGTGAATGACATCTTCAGGGATCTCCTAGATACATTCGTGGTGATTTATTTGGATGATATTCTAATTTTTTCTAACTCCACAGAGGAACATCATGGACATGTGAGAATGGTCTTGGAACGTCTAAGACAAAATCATCTTTATATCAAACTTGAAAAGTGTGAATTCCATAGGACCGAAATTAAATTTCTGGGGTATGTACTGTCTACACAAGGAATTAGTATGGATGGAAGCAAAACCCAAGCCATCAAGGATTGGCCAAGTCCTAGAAATGTGAAGGAGGTACAGCGCTTCATCGGGTTTGCCAACTTCTATAGACGTTTCATTAGGAATTTCTCTGAGGTAGTGTCACCTATCACCAACATACCCGGAAAGAGTCTAGGTTCTCCTGGACTCCCCAAGCCCAGGAAGCATTTTCCCGTCTAAAAGATAAATTTACCACTGCACCTATCCTAGTACATCCCAACCCCGAGCTTGCCTTCATAATAGAGGTGGATGCTTCAGACTGTGCCGTTGGAGCTATACTCTCTCAGAGAACAGGTGAGAAGAATGTCTTGCATCCCTGTGCCTTCTTTTCCCAGCAGTTGTCTTCGGCTGAGAGGAACTACGATGTGGGCAATAGAGAGTTGTTGGCCATTATTGCCACCTTCAAAGAATGGAGACACCTTCTTCAGGGTGCTGCACAGCAAATAGTCGTCCTGACAGACCATCGTAACCTTGAATTTATCAGGTCGGCTAAGTGCCTGACTCCTCGCCAGGCTCGCTGGAATCTTTTCTTAAACCAATTTAATTTTATCATTTCTTATAGACCAGGATCGCGCAATGGAAAGGCTGATGCACTCTCTAGGATTTACTCAGCAGAGACACGTCCAATTACTCCTCCTAAGACTATTCTTCCTGACTCTAGATTCCTGGGAGTGATTCATAATCAAGACCTACTTAAGGACATCAAGGAAGCATACCATGCGGATTCCTTTTTGGCACAACCCCCAAGGGACGTAAGTCTTGTCTTTAAGAATGGTGTGTGGATTCAGGGACAACGCCTGTATATTCCTGAAACAGTCAGATTGAGAGTATTGCAACTCATTCACGATTCCAAGATAGTGGGCATAGAGGAATTCTAAAGACACAGGAATTTCTTTCTCGTTTCTTTTGGTGGCCCACTTGCAGGAAGGATGTTTTAAACTATGTCACTTCATGTGAAGTCTGTGCAAGATGCAAAACACCTCGCTCCTCACCAACTGGTCTGTTACAACCTCTTCCCACCCCGTCCCACCCGTGGGGATCCATTTCTATGGACTTCATTGTGGAGTTACCAACCTCTCAAGGGAAAAACACCATTCTAGTGGTGGTTGATCGTTTAACAAAGGCAGCTCATTTTATTCCTTGTGTCGGCTTACCCACTGCAAAACAGACATCAGATTTGATGATTAAAGATGTGTTTCGCTTACATGGAGTACCGGATGAGGTTATTTCGGATCGAGGGGTGCAATTCACTTCTAGGTTTTGGCAAAATTTCTGTGCAGCATTGGACATTAAAGTAAACCTTTCTTCTGCTTTTCATCCCCAGACTAATGGACAGACCGAACGAACCAATCAAACCCTGGAGCAGTATCTCCGCTGCTTTATCTGCCACCTACTGGATGATTGGGTGGATCTACTTCCATTAGCTGAGTTCTCTTATAACAACTCTCAGAGTGCCTCCACTAAGCAGTCTCCTTTTTACTCTAATCTAGGTTATCATCCTAACATTCTACCACGATTTCCCATAGAAACGCCTTTACCAGCAGTGGCTGAAAGAATCACGTCTTTACAGAAGAATATGGATCTTCTAAAGGAGAATCTGGAATCGGCTCAGGAAAGGTACAAGAAAGCAGCAGATAAATTTCGTAAACCTGCACCAGCTTTCAAGGTAGGAGACCTGGTCTGGCTGTCAACCAGAAATCTTAAGTTAAGGATTCCATCGTCTAAGTTGGGACATAAGTACATTGGACCCTATAAAATCAGTAAAATTATAAGTGCCGTTGCTTGTCGTCTTCAACTGCCCAGAACTATGAGAATCCACCCTGTCTTTCATGTATCCCTACTAAAGGCTGCGACACCCAATACGTTTCCTGGACGTTCTTCTCCTTGCCCTGACCCAGTGCTAGTCGATGGTCAGGAAGAATTTGTGGTGGAAAGGATTTTAGATTCCAGGTTGTATAGAAATCAGTTACAATATCTGATTAAATGGCAGGGCTACCCAGTGGAGGACAACTCATGGGAACCGGTCAATAACGTTAATGCTCCTCGCTTGCTCCGTCAGTTTCATCAGAGGTACCCACACAAGCCTGGTCTGAGGTCATCGGAGGTTGTCCCTAAGGGGGGAGTAATGTAAGGTTCTGTGTACATGTTCCTGAAACTCAGTTTGTTCGTCAGCCATTTTACTTTCTGTCTTGCTGCAGCTATCTGCCCTCAGTCAATATGGAGTTTCCAGCTTGCATGTTCCCGCCCTGATTCTCTCCTCTTGCTTCTTAAGCAGCCACAGCTGAGCAATCAGTGCTTCAGAATCAAGCCTGCAGTGAACCTGTGACCTGACTCCTGAAAGCCTTGGACTTGTTCTCCAGTTATTTCCTATTGTGGAACTTTGGAACACTCGTGGACTTTGGAACCTTGCTATTTTGATAAATCCACGTTTGCATGGACTTACGGTAACAGAGAAGAGATCCTGAACCTGTTGTGGAGAGTGATTGCTGAGCTTAAGTTACTCTGGCCTGCTGTGTCTCCTGCTTTTGTATCTGCAAACTGTGTGACTATTATTGCCACTTGTATGAAGTAATACAAGACCTTCTATATCAAACCTGTGACTCCTGTGTTTTCATCGCACCCAAGCACAAGACACTATATGAACTGTACTACTTACATTACAGTTCCATAGGGTTGGAGGAAGCTCGGTACCTGGGGTATGTGATTGGGAGAGGAGTTATCAAACAACAAATAAACAAAGTGGAGGCAATCCAAAACTGGCCCCGTCCCCTCACCACAAAACAAGTGAAAGGGTTTTTGGGGTTAGTGGGATACTACCTGCGGTTTATTCCCAATTTTGCAACCCTGTCGGCGCCGTTAACTGACTGCCTAAAAGGGAGGAAGTCAGTAATGGTGCGATGGAATGATCAGCTTGAAGAAGCGTTTGTAAAACTAAAAGGGGCACTATGTGGGTCACCAGTTTTGATCACACCCGACGTCAAAAGAGAATTCATTGTCCAGACTGATGCGTCAGAGGTAGGTCTGGGTGCCGTGTTGTCTCAGGAGGTTAGCGGGGAGGAGCATCCCATTAGTTTCCTGAGTCGAAAGCTTACTCCAGCTGAAACCAGATACAGCATTGTAGAGAGATAGTGCCTGGCGATCAAGTGGGCACTGGAGTCATTGCGCTACTATCTGTTGTGGAGAACATTTCGGTTGGTAACTGATCATTCCCCTCTGACTTGGATGAGTCAAGCCAAAGAGAGAAATGCACGAGTCACCAGGTGGTTTCTGTCTCTACAAAATTTCAAATTTTCAGTAGAACATCGGGCAGGCAAATTACAGGGGAACGCAGATGCACTGTCCAAAGTTCACTGTATGTCCTAAGGTTGAACAAAGGGGGGAGGTATGTGGTACACCAAAGGGGATCTTGCTGGATGGGAGATATATTTCTTCTAGCAGACTGAAGTTTGGTCATGATTTTCCATGATCACAAGGACCTGTGATGAGTTCATAGTCACGTGATCAGGTCAGCTGATGGGTACCTCACCTGAGGGTGTGGACTAGGCCATAAAACAAGGGGCTGTTGTAGTTGGTGGGTGTGGAAGGAAGGAGTTTGGCTGGAGTCAGCCTGGAAGATTGTTTTTGTTACAGTGTATCAGTCTGCGCCAGGAAGCGAGTACCAGACCACCCGGGAATGGCACCTGGCGGTCTCTGCGGACCTGCAGCCGCTTAGTCAAGCCCGTCCCAAGCAAGGGTGAGTCTGGGACCAGTGGTTCTCCAAACTGGAGTGATTTATGTTCTGTTTTGATTTTGTTATCTGGACTTTTTGTTGAACACGTTATTAAAACCACTGAATTTTGAACTAAAAGCCTGTGTGTATGCCTCATTACTGCGGTCCGGCCCCTGCCTACCAGAGCGGATCCCTACAATATATATATACATATATATATATATATTATATATATATATACATATATATATATATATATATATATATATGCAGGTGCTTCTCGCATTATTACAACATCAAAAAGGTAATTTATTTCAGTTCTTCAAAACAAAAAGTGATACTCATATATTATATAGAGTCATTAGAAACAGAGTGATCTGTTTCAAGTGCTTCGTTTTGTTAATGTTGATGATAATGGCTTACAGCTAGCGAAAACCCAAATTATCTCAGTAAATTAGAATAATTAAGAAAAACACCTTCTAAAGCTTCCTAAGCATTTAAAAAGGTACCTTAGTCTGTTTCAGTAGGCTCCACAATCATGGGAAGACTGCAGACTTGACAGATATTCAGAACGCAGTCATTGACATACTCCATAAAGAGGGTAAACCACAAAAGGTCAACTCATTGCTAAAGAAGTTGGCTGTTCAAAGAGTGCTGTATCTAAGCATATTAATAGAAAGTTGAGTGGATGGAAAAAGTGTGGTAAAAAAGATGCTCGAGCAACCGGGATAACCACAGCCTTAAAAGGATTGTTAAGAAAAGGCCATTCAAAAATTTCAAGGAGATTCACAAGGAGTGTACTGCTGCTGGAGTCTTTGTTTCAAGAGCCACCACACACAGACATATCTAGGACATGGGCTTCAAGTGATGGATTCCTTGTATCAAGCCATTCCTGACCAATAGACAAGGCAAGAAGGTTTTACCTGGGCCAAAGAGAAAAAGAATTGGACTGTTGAGCAGTGGTCCAAGGTATTGTTTACAGATTAAAGTAAATTTTGCATTTAATTTGGAAATCAAGGTCCCAGAGTCTGGAGGAAGAGTGGAGAGGCACAAAATCCAAGCTGCTTGAGGTTTAGTGTGAAGTTTCCACAATCGGTCATGG
Source organism: Oophaga sylvatica (assembly GCA_033576555.1). Taxonomy (NCBI): domain Eukaryota; kingdom Metazoa; phylum Chordata; class Amphibia; order Anura; family Dendrobatidae; genus Oophaga; species Oophaga sylvatica. Next base: position 261,655,121 of record JARQOD010000001.1, read on the forward strand.
TTTGGGGATCCATGTAATCTGCTGGTGTAGGTCCACTGTGTTTTGTCACAGGGAGCAATAGGAAAACAGGAGATGAGTAACCTGGGCCCCTGAACTTCCCCTCAGACTAGGGGGAGCCCTGTCTTTCCTTAACTTAGTGGTACCCTTGATGGTAGGGAGGCCCAAGTCACCGACCTGTCCCTATCTCTTCTTTAGCCCTGAGCCAAACCCCCACCCCAAGAGGTGAACAGTAGTGAAAACCACAGGAATAGAATGACAGTGAATAAAGTAAACTCCTGCCACAAAGCAAATTAACAGAATAGCACAATGTGTGTGTGTGCGGGGAACACAATGCCATTAGGGAAATAATAACTTAGCTTTCTCTACTGCAAAGCACTGCACAGCAGAATAACAACGGCAACTAGGCTCCAAACACCAGAGGTGGCTGACACCAGAGAGCTGCTCCTGCTAGGCTGGTTTCCAGATAGGACCTGTATCACCCAGTCAGCTGATGCATCAGGTGACCTTTTAAAGGATGGTGGAATGGTCATTACCTGCATCAGCTGACCCAGCAGAAATGCAGTAATACCTGATTGCCAGCGGGGGGAAAATTTACTTTAACCCCCAATGGCCCAAAAGGAAAAAGTTTTAATTTAGTGGAACCAGAGCTGCCACAAATCCAAAAATTTAATCGTGACAGTTTTATCAAGACCAAAGTCAGTGCAGCCGTCTACCAGGAAATTTTAGAGAACTTCATGTTTCCTCTGCTGACAAGCTTTTTGGAGATTGAAATTTCATTCTCCAGCAGGACTTGGCACCTGTCGACACTGCCAGAACTATCAATACCTGGTTTAAAAACAACAGAATCACTGTACTTGATTTGCCAACAAACTCGCCTGACCTTAACCCCATAGAGAATCTATAATGTATTGTCAAGAGGAAGATGAGCGACACCAGACCCAACCATGCAGACGTGCTGAAGGTTGCTATCAAAGCAACCTGGGCTTCCATAACACCTCAGTGGTGCCAAAGTATCCTAATTCACTGAGATAAGCCATAATCATAAACATAAACAGAAATAAACACTTGAAATAGATCACTCTGTTTGTAATGACTATATATAATATATGAGTTCCAGTTTTTGTATTGTAGAACTAAAATAAATTACCTTTTTGATATTCTAATTTTGTATATATATATATATATATATATATATATATATATATATATTGTGAGACAGTGAAGGGGTGTGTGCTGGACGGCGTGTATATCTCCCCCAGGTTTCTTAGCTGGGGCGCATAAAATAGGTTGTCAGTGCGGTGTTCATTCCATTCCTATCTGGGACAGGTTTTCAGTGCAACCCGGAGTGAACACAGCTGCTTAATTAGGCAGCCATAAGTACCTGCTTGAGAAGTTCAGAGGGGGCTCTATCTCTCAGTCTGGATCTGACTTCAGACGCCATTGGAGCCTCATGTGAGCTGCACGCTGGTAACTACTGAACATATGTGTTGTTTTGGGCACAGGCTATTAGAGTCTGGACCCGGATAGAAAGGGTAATCTATCTAAGTGTAATTAGTGGCGGGACACGCCTAGGCTTTATGTTTATGATTTTGTTTTAATTTATGTTCTGTTTGCTGTGGACTTTAATAAAACTGGTTGCGGCCAGTTTTTAACAGAACCACTGTCTGTGAATGGTCTCTTTATGCCACTCTGTCTCCCCAAGACGGCGATCCCAGAGCTAAATCCCCTGAAAAGCTTACAATTGGTGCTTGAATGCTGGGGCAGCACAGTGGCTGAAGACTTTGAAAAAAAAAAAAAAAAAAAGGTGTCTGCACCGCAAAACTGAACTTATTGTGGAGAAGACTGTGAAGTGTATATGTCTTGGGTGAAGGCTGTGAAGCCCAAGATGTCCGGCAGTATGGAGGAGCTCATTAAGCAGTTGGCCCAGAACCAGCAGGCCATGCAGCAGCAACATCAGCAGGCCATGCAGCAACATCAGCAGGCCATGCAGCAACAACAGCAGGCCATGCAGCAACAACACCTAGAGGCCCAGCAGAGCCAGCAGCAACAGCAGGAAACCAACCGGTTGTTACTGGAGCAGGTTGCAGCACTAAAAAAAACTCCTAGCACCTCGTCCCCGAATGAAGACGCCGGGTTACCGGCATTATCCGCTGTAAAGAAGGCGGTAAAACAGACTCTGCAGAAGATGACGCCTCATGACGATGTGGAGGCATATCTGGCTATATTTGAGAGACTGGCAGAGAAGGAGAATCTGCCACAATCTGAATGGGCTATGGTGGTCGCGCCCTATCTGACTGGGGAACCCCAAAAAGCCTATTTTGACCTCAGCGAGCAGGACAGCAAAAACTATACTAACTTGAAAACGGAGATTCTTGCCCGCCTGGGTGTGACGAGGGCAGTCCGTGCCAGGAGAGTCCATAACTGGAGATACAGGCGAGACAAGCCTGCTCGCTCACAAATGTATGACTTGATTTCTTTGGTAAAAAAGTGGTTGGAACCTGACGTTAGCACCCCTGCCCAAATGGTTGAAAAGGTGGTGCTGGACCGGTACATCTGGGCCCTTCCCCCTGAGGTCCAGCTCTGGGTCGGACAGGGAGACCCCAAAGATGCCGATCAACTGGTCAGCCTAATAGAAAGGTATTTCGCCACCAAAGACTATCTACGTGACCAGCCGTCCGAGCGATCATCAGTTCGGAATACCCGGCCTCCGTCATCTTCCGGTAAGAGGGTTCCAGCTGTGGGGGCAAGGGGGGCTGTTGATAGTCCGGGTCAGCCCCGAGGGGACATGTATGAGCGGAAGGGTGATACTTACCTACCAGGAGAACCCAGACCTAGGAAGGTCTCCCCGTCTGAACACCCTGACCTGAGACAGTGTTGGAGATGCGTGAACAAGGTCATATTTCAGCCAATTGTCCACTAGTGGGGGAACCTATGGACTGTGACGCTGGACAGTCTCTCTCGTTCCTCGCCGAGCCCGTGTGCGTGGCCACCCTAGTCGAGGAGACTGGCCCACAGCTGTGTCAGGTCGTGATAAATGGGTGCCCAGTACAGGCCCTACTCGACTCAGGAAGTCGAGTGACTCTAATACATGCTAGTCTGGCTGATGGGAACTTCGTCACAGATAGGTACCTAAGCGTGGTGTGCATACATGGAGACGTCAAAGTCTACCCAGTAACCTCCTCAGACTTCGTCACAAAACTCGGGGAGATCTCATATGAAGTGGGGGTAGTGAAGAACTTGATGCATCGCGCCATATTGGGTCGTGACTTTCCCCTGTTTTGGGGTCTTTGGAAAAAAAATGTTTCTGCTGGACAGTGTGATGAAGCTCCTACTGAGGGTGCGCAGTCCCGAGGGGCGGAACACAAGGCTAGTGGGCCGTTAAACTTATGTGATGACCATGATAATGATGATGACCATGATAATGATGATGATCATGATAATGATGATGACCATGATAATGATGCTGATGCTGATAGTAATCATAATAATGATATTGATAATGATGATGACTGTAAAAAAAATGATGAATTTCCATTTCAGGTGATGTTGGGGGAGGGGGAGGATGTTTCTCTAGAACAGAATGTCCCTGACCTACCGGTGTCCCGTGGCAATTTTGGGAGTGAGCAATTGCAAGACCCCACTCTTAAACATGGCAGGGAGAATATAACTGTTCTGAATGAGATCCCACAAGAGCCCGGCTCTGATGAAAAATTTCCCCATTTTGCCATGAACAATGACCTGCTGTATAGGGTCACTAAAGTAAAGGGAGAGGCCGTGAGTCAGCTCCTGGTACCTAAGTCATATAGAAGTATGGTGTTAGGTTTGTCCCATAACCACGTGCTGGGTGGGCACCTGGGGATGGACAAAACCCAGGAAAGAATTCTTCAGAGGTTTTACTGGCCCGGGGTTTATCGAGATGTGGAGGATTATTGTAAAACCTGCCCCTCGTGTCAGATAAATGCTCGGTGTCTCACTTCCGGAGTCCATTAATCCCGCTGCCGGTTATAGAAATCCCCTTTGAAAGGGTAGCAATGGACTTGGTAGGTCCTATTGTAAAATCAGCCAGGGGACACCAATACATCTTAGTTGTCCTTGATTATGCAACCCGGTACCCCGAGGCGGTCCCTTTAAGAAATATGGCATCTAAAAATATTGCACGGGAACTGTTTCATATGTTTTCCAGGACAGGAATTCCTAAAGAGATCCTCACGGACCAAGGCACACCTTTTATGTCCAAAGTGATGAAGGAACTGTGTAAGTTGCTTAAAATCTCGCACATTCGGACATCTGTGTATCACCCCCAGACGGATGGGTTGGTTGAACGTTTTAATAAAACATTAAAACATATGTTAAAGAAAGCAGTAGAGAAAGATGGGAGGGACTGGGACTACCTGTTACCCTACTTATTGTTTTCGGTCAGAGAGGTTCCCCAGGCCTCTACGGGATTTTCTCCCTTTGAGTTGGTGTATGGTCGGCATCCGCGGGGCTTGCTGGACATAGCCAAGGAGGTTTGGGAAACCGAGACAACTCCATACAAGAGTGTTATAGAGCATATTGCCCAGATGCAAGAGAGGATGGCTAAAATTATGCCATTGGTGAAGAATCATCTGCAGAGAGCCCAAGAAGCTCAAAGCAGAGTCTATAATCGGTCAGCAAAAATTAGGTCTTTCAATCCCGGGATCGAGTCCTAATTCTAATTCCCACGGTGGAAAGTAAGTTTTTGGCCAAGTGGCATGGTCCATACGAGGTCGTACAAAAAGTGAGCGAGGTTACTTACAAAGTACACCAACCCGGGAGACGGAAGCCCTACCAGATATATCATATCAATCTGATCAAGCCCTGGAGGGACAGAGAGGCATTGTTGGCCTCGGGTGAAGTAGAGAAAGGGGTAAAACCATCTCTACCTCCTGTGACCATTGGTGAGACATTGTCCGTGCACCAAAAACAGGAAGTACGGGAGTTTCTGCAGAAAAATCGGCAGAGGTTTTCTGACTTGCCCGGCCGGACTTCTCTCGTAAAACACCATGTCGAGACTGAGCCCGGTACTAAGGTCAAAATAAAACCGTACAGAATTCCAGAAGCCCGCAGAAAGATAGTCTCTACTGAAATCAAACGTATGCTAGACCTCGGGGTCATTGAGGAGGCCCAAAGCGAGTGGTGTAGCCCGATTGTTCTGATCCCAAAACCTAATGGAACCTGGAGGTTCTGTAATGATTTCAGAAAGTTGAACGAAGTGTCAAAGTTTGACGCATACCCGATGCCACGGGTAGATGAGCTAATCGAGAGGTTAGGGGGTGCCCGTTATATTACAACCCTCGATCTGACAAAAGGGTACTGGCAGATACCCCTATCTGAGGAGGCAAAAGAAAAAACGGCCTTTGCAACCCCGGAAGGTTTGTTTCAGTATCTGGTGATGCCATTCGGGTTGCATGGAGCCCCAGCTACCTTTCAGAGGCTTATGGACCAGATCCTACGCCCGCATCAAGCCTTTGCAGCTGCCTACCTGGATGATGTGGTAATTTTCAGTTCTGATTGGGAAGCCACCTCGCTAAGGTACAAGCCGTCCTAGACTCGATAGGCGGAGCTGGGCTGAACATAAACCCAGAGAAATGTGCAATTGGCCTAGAAGAGGCCAAGTACTTGGGCTATGTGATTGGCAGAGGGCTGATCAAGCCACAAATCGATAAAGTAGAGGCAATTCGAAACTGGCCTGTACCCCTCACAAAACGACAGGTCAAAGCATTTTTGGGCATCACTGGGTACTATCGCAGATTCGTACCAAATTATGCCTCCATTGCTGCCCCATTGACTGACCTGACAAAAGGGGGGAAGTCCAAAATGATAAATTGGAATCCGGAGGCAGAAAAAGCATTTCTGTCGTTGAAAATGGCTTTGTGTCAAAGACCAGTTCTGGTCACCCCTAATTTCAGGGAAAAGTTTCTTGTTCAAACTGATGCCTCTAATGTGGGGTTAGGGGCGGTGTTATCACAGGTCGTGAAGGGTGAAGAACACCCAGTCCTGTATCTAAGTCGAAAAATGACACCGGCTGAACAAAATTATGCCATTGTGGAGCGAGAGTGCCTCGCAATCAAATGGGCGCTGGACTCCCTACGGTATTACCTCTTGGGTAGGAGATTTAAATTGCAATCAGACCATGCTCCTCTGACATGGATGAAGCAGAACAAGGAAAGGAATGCCAGGGTGACAAGGTGGTTCCTTTCACTTCAAGAGTTCAATTTCTCGGTTGAGCATAGACCTGGGAAATTACAGGGTAATGCTGATGCCTTGTCCAGAGTTCACTGTCTCTTCGGAATTTCTGACCAGTCCTCCGGTCTGGAGAAGAGGGGGGGGATATGTGAGACAGTGAAGGGGTGTGTGCTGGACGGCGTGTATATCTCCCCCAGGTTTCTTAGCTGGGGCGCATAAAATAGGTTGTCAGTGCGGTGTTCATTCCATTCCTATCTGGGACAGGTTTCAGTGCAACCCGGAGTGAACACAGCTGCTTAATTAGGCAGCCATAAGTACCTGCTTGAGAAGTTCAGAGGGGGCTCTATCTCTCAGTCTGGATCTGACTTCAGACGCCATTGGAGCCTCATGTGAGCTGCACGCTGGTAACTACTGAACATATGTGTTGTTTTGGGCACAGGCTATTAGAGTCTGGACCCGGATAGAAAGGGTAATCTATCTAAGTGTAATTAGTGGCGGGACACGCCTAGGCTTTATGTTTATGATTTTGTTTTAATTTATGTTCTGTTTGCTGTGGACTTTAATAAAACTGGTTGCGGCCAGTTTTTAACAGAACCACTGTCTGTGAATGGTCTCTTTATGCCACTCCGTCTCCCAAGACGGCGATCCCAGAGCTAAATCCCCTGAAAAGCTTACAATATATATGTACACACCTGTATATATGTAACGTACAACACTATTCAAATAACGCAATTGATGTCTTCAGGGGTAGGAACGTGCTAGTCATTGTCCACCACCCTGACATATTAACATATGCAAAATCAATCTCCTATCCATTCCGACAAGGCTCTGTTTTTTGGGACTTCTGGGGACCAAATGGTTATACCTCTTGTGATCAGTAAGTTATTTCCTCTCCTGTAGATAATAACTTTACATTTCAGAAAAAAACAGATTTATCAAATAGTCTCCATGCAAACCCCCTGCGTCATCCAAAATAAGTGTAACAAACATGCTGGCATCACTGCATGGCCTCCCATCCCCCACATACCAGCTTACTTATTTCTCCAGGCTATGCTGTGATTTCTGTCTGCTGCCAGCTCCATGCTCTGTGCCTCTTGTCTCCTATCTGCTCTGTGCATATTTCCTGGGTGTATGCATAGGGGGGTAGCACCAGAACTCTCTGGTTCTTATGGAGTCAGGATGCACCTGTCTAATGTGTCCCTGACCAATTACCAAGAGCCCTCTAGTATTTAGGGCAGCTGCACCCTGTGGATCTTGCCTGTTCAATGTTTAACTCAGTTAGTGACTTGCTACTGAGCTGCAGGTCTTGCTCTGTGTTCCTCCTTCTCTGGAGGCTCTACTCCTTTCTTTGCTTGCTACATCTCTGTCTGCCCTCCAGGAGGCAGTATGCCCTTGTCTCTGTGTCTTTGTTCTAGCCTTGCTTTGTACCTGTGTATACTCTGGTAACTGTGTCCTTGGTCTTGTCCCTTGTCTCATACTGTCACCCTGTCTGAACTCTGTCCTACCTCTGTCTGCCTGTCTCCATGTCTTTGGCTTCTTTCCCTGCTGTGTTTTTCCTTTTGTCCTCCCTGTTTGCTTGTGTTCTGCAATTTTGTGGCTCTGTTCATGCTCCGCTCTCTTGCAACTCTGCCTGCTCTGCACTCTTTAGGCTCTGTCTGTGCTCCATACCTTTGCGGTTCTGCTGGGTTCTGGTTCTGCTGCTTCAGAACCTCTTGCTGCTCTGCTACTCTTCTCTGCAGTCTTGCAGCTCTGCTCGTGCTCCGCTCTCTTGCGATTCTGCCTGCTCTGTACTCTTTATGCTCTGCCTGTGCTCTGTACTCTTGCGGTTCTGCTTGGTTCTGCTGCTGCTGAACCTCTTGCTGCTCTCCAGCTCTTTTCCGCAGCCTTGCGGTTTTCCTCCTGTGTGAACAGGTCCAAACCTGTTCCTTCATTCTCCACTTCTGCCTGTCAGTACCCGTACCTGCACCTCCTGTGTGAACAGGTCCAAACCTGTTTCGTCATACTCCACTCCTTCCTGTCAGTACCCGTTCCTGCACCTCCTGTGTGAACAGATTCAAACCTGTTTTGTCATACTCCACTCTCTCCTGTATGTTCCAGTACTAGCACCCATTATGTGAACAGGTCTCTACCTGTTTTTCATACATCACACCAGCCTGCCCTGTCTCAGCCGTACCTGCCTACCATATGTCTCAGCCGTGCCTGCCTGCCATGTGTCTCAGCCATGCCTGCCTGCCCTGTGTCTCAGCCGTGCCTGCCTGCCCCATGTCTCAGCCGTGCCTGCCTGCTCTGTGTCTCAGCCATGCCAGCCTGCCAGTGTCTCAGCCGTGCCTGCCTGCTCGTGTCTCAGCCGTGCCACCGTCTCCCCAAGTAGGATCAGCAGCCACAGCCAGACACCACCCTGGAGTGGCACCTGGCAGCTGCCTGCTGCACAAGACTGACCTCACCATCAGAGGCTCCAGTGAAAACCAAGGCAGCTGTCCTAGTCATGCGCCTTCCAGGGTTGTCTGGTTTGTGGCATAGTGGGGCCACAGCCCCCTGGCTCACGCCCACCAGTCAGGGTGTGAGCGTGACAATCGGGCATGTGTCCTGAACTGCCCTTCTCTATGTTAAGGTCAGCTGACACAAGGTAAAGTTTTAATACTAGAAATATGACCATCCTGATGGGTACACCTTGTCATAGTGGGATGGCTTTCACTCTTGTTTTAATCAGAATAGTGTTAGCTGAATACCCAATGTTTTTTATATGTACTATTGTGATGTACTTATTTAAACTACATACTACAGACCAAATACTACTTATACTGTACTACAGGACATTTGCTCAGTTTGTTTTATTTGGGGGGTTTGCTTAGTGAAAAATAGTGCAAAGCTTTTTTATATTATTTTGAAATAACTTATCCCACTACTTGTATATATTTGAACACATTACCATTATGATATCCTTCACGACAGAAACTCATAGAGCTTCTTATATTCATCGAACTACCATAAGATGTAAGCATCACTATTAGAAAAAAAAAACTACTCAGCTACATACTTTTCAGTGAAGCTTCCATCTGGTGAAGCAGCTGCTGAATTACAGGTAAGGCAATTCATAGAAATGACCAAATTTAGCACTTTGTAAAAATAGACTCCCTTGTGTTTATTGAAGAGGTAGGAAACATTTATAGCAGAATTATGTTATATGCCATAATATGCAAAAAATATGAAATTCCTCCTTTGGAGTGCTCCAATCCTTATCCCAAATGAAGTGACAGCTTCTTATTGAGAAATAGGGGTAAAGAATAAACAAAAAGCTGTGTGCACGTGTGGCCATCTCACTCCATCCATTAAAGGGTCCCTCATTTTTATAGCCAATAAATTCTATGTATACAGCTATGAGCTGATGTTAACAGTCTGGGAAGCTCCATGAGTATTACCTCTTCCCAGACTATAAACATTTGCCCTCAGCCATTGGCTTTCCCTCTGCTGGTTACGAAAATTGCACGGGAGCCCACGCCATTTTTTTTCCGAAAAATAATCATGTCCAGTAATTTGCACTCACACTGTACTAATTGTATTTGTCACTGATATCTATACAGTATATCTACCTATTCTATTTGTATTTACTGTTTTACTGTATGCAATCCTTCTCTTCTACCCTGTCGGCAACTGCATCGATTTTACAGAACACGGCAGATGACTTGCCGGCTTTTCTTCTATCTACCTATCTATGCAATATAAATACATTTATATATATATATATATATATATATATATATATAATTATATATGTGTCACTGACATCTATATATATATATCTATCTAATCTATGTGTATATATCTATTCTATCTAATTGATTCTAACCTGTCAGTATGATTTTATTGTATGCGGCACATGAATTGCCAGCTTTTCTTGTATCTATCTATGCAATATATATATTCTTATGTGTGTGTCACTGACATCTATATATCTGTGTATTCTATGTGTATATATCTATTCTACCTATTCTATTCTAACCTATCAGTGTGATGTTACTGTACTCGGCACATGAATTGCTTGCTTTTCAAAGGACACCAGTGCGTAAAAATCGAACAGCACTAGCATGGTCCGCGTGCTGTGCAATTTTTTTCTCACCCCCATAGGCTTGCATTGGAGAGTCTCGGCCGAGTCTCGGTGACACTTGCAGCATGCTGCGATTTAACACACACGCTGAATACGCCCGAGAAAATAAATGATGATGTGAGCTACCCCATAAATTAACACTGAGCCGAGTGCTATGCAATGTTTTCTCCATAGCATTTGACCGTTTTCTATGGTAGTGTGACACCGGCCTTAAATCACACCCTTCATTTTTACATTCTCTGCACTAGTAGATGAGAAAAATTTTTTGAGTGTGCTGAAGTGGTGAAACAATGGCAATTCCACTAAGTTTTGCTTTTTTAAGGGCATACATTCCATGGTAAAAATGACTCTGAATTGTGGGTCTGGAAGTAAGTATGAATATGCCATTGCCAAACTTGTGTAGATTTTTTTTTTCATTTGAATAAAAAAATCAGAAAATTGTAAAAAAAAAATATTTTTTTTGTTTGTCAAGCCATTTCCAAGACCCATATCAATTTTACTTTTTCAACCATTGAGCTGGTTGAGGGCTTATTTTTCACATAATAAGCTGAGAGTTTTATTGATACCAATCTGATGTATATATGACATTTAAAACTGTTTTTATTTCATTCTTTTAGGGAGGAGTGCTGAGCAAAATCTGTAATTCTGGCTTTTTGATTTTTATTTTTATTTACAATGTTTATTAATCAGGTTAACTAATATTATATTTTGATAGATCAGACATTCCTGAATGTGGTAATACAAAAATGCTTATTTCTTATTATTTATGATTTCTTTCTTTTTAATGGGAGAAAAATTAGAGGTTTTAATACTTATATATTATAATTTTAAACATGTTTTACATTTTCTTACCTTATTTTTTAGTTCCTACAGGGGAATTGAACCTGCAATAAGATTATTTCAGGTTCAGTTCAACTGTAGAAACTAAAAAAATAAGGTAAAACATTTAAAAAAGATTTTAAAAGTATAATATATAATATTAGCTTGGCTCATGCAAAATTTTCACACATTGGTCATAGGGGCGCAGGCAATTTCAGAAAAAGCAAGCTGGTCAAATGTAAATGTACTTCATGAGATGATGAACACAGACCGGTATTTATATGTAGATTGGTAATACAATAAATTGATTTGATCAGTAGAGGCCAAAAAATGTCTTCCGGTTGAGGTGCCACCTGCAGGTCCATGTTTCTTTCTGCAGGTTTATGAAAATAAATTTTTAAACTGTATTTAGTGATAAAATCATGGATGTGTGGTTTGTTTGGCTAATTTCTTGCTGAAGGGAGCAAGTTTACCTTTCAAATGATGTATCATTTGTGTGTTTTTGGGCGAAGTAATCAGCGAAAAAGCAGTGCATGTTTACAAATGTGTTTGCATATGTGACTCACCATTTGTGTTTGTGGGGCGAAGTAATCACCGAAAAAGCAGTGCATGTTTACAAATGTGTTTGCATATGTGACTCACCATATGTGTTTGTGGGGCGAAGTAATCACCGAAAAAGCAGTGCATGTTTACAAATGTGTTTGCATATATGACTCACCTGCAGTGAAGTGTGCAGTCCTCCAATGTGACTGAAATAGGCTGGGCAAGCACTTGGGCAAGCTGAAAAGACCCCAAGGCAAATGTTTGGATTTATTTGTGATGTCTGCAAGCAGCTTTGTAGTAGTGTGCTTTAGGGTAGTGTGCTGCCACCTGCAGGTCATTTGACCTTTCAAATGGTGTATCATTTGTTTCTGTGGGTGGAGTATGAACGGAGAAAGTGTGCATTTCAATAGGCAGTGCATGTTTACAAATGTGTTTGCATACAATACAGACCAAAAGTTTGGACACACCTCATTCAAAGATTTTTCTGTATTTTCATGACTATGAAAATTGTAGAATCACACTGAAGGCATCAAAACTATGGAATTATATATTACACTTTACAAAAAAGTGTGAACCAACTGAAAATATGTCTTATATTGTAGGTTCTTTAAAGTAGCCACCTTTTGCTTTGATTACTGCTTTGCACGCAGAAAAGGTGAACGGATGGACTCTACATGTCTAATTCCCACCGTGAAGCATGGAGGAGGTGGTGTGATGATGTGGGGGTGCTTTGCTGGTGACACTGTTGGGGATTTATTCAAAATTGAAGCGGAGAGCGGTCCAGCTCACCCCAAACCATCTCGATTGGGTTCAGGTCTGGTGACTGTGGAGGACCAGGTCATCTGGCGTAGCATCCCAACACTCTCTTTCTTGGTCAAATAGCCCTTACACAGCCTGGAGGTGTGTTTGGGGTCATTGTCCTGTTGAAAAATAAATGATGGTCCAACTAAATGCAAACCGGATGGAATAGCATGCTGCTGCAAGATGCTGTGGTAGCCATGCTGGTTCTGTATGCCTTCAATTTTGAATAAATCCCCAACAGTGTCACCAGCAAAGCACCCCTACACCATCACACCTCCTCCTCCATGCTTCACGGTGGGAACCAGGCATGTAGAGTCCATCCGTTCACCTTTTCTGAGTGCAAAGCATTAATCAAAGCAAAAGGTGGTTACTTTGAAGAACCTAGAATATAAAATATATTTTCAGCTGTTTCCCACTTTTTTGTAAAGTGTAACGTATAATTCCACATGTGTTAATTCATAGTTTTGATGCCTTCAGTGTGATTCTACAATTTTCATAGTCATGAAAATACAGAAAAATCATTGAATGAGAAGGTGTGTTCAAACTTTTGGTCTTACTGTATGTGACTCACCTGCAGTGAAGTGTGCAATCCTCCAATTTAGCTGAAATAGGCTGGGCAAGAAGTTTGGCAAGCTGGAAAGCCCCCAAGGCAAATGTTTGGATTTGTTTGTGATGTCTGTAAGCAGTTTTGTGGTAGTGTGGTACCACCTGCAGGTCATTTTTCCTTACAGCAGGTTTATGAAAATTAATGTCTAAACTGTATTTTGTGATGAAATCGTGGATGTGTGGTTTGTTTGGCTATTTTCATGCTGAAGGGGGCAAGTTTACCTTTCAAATGGTGTATCATTTCTGTGTGTGGGTGCAGTATGAACGGAGATACAAAGTAATCACCGAAAGCAGTGTTTAGAAATAATAGAATAGATACTATGAAATATATATTCAAACCTCAATTTTTTCACCCATGAAAAAGATAGATTCTACTATAAACTTCACTACTATAGTATTGCATAATGTTGTATAAATTTCAGTCTACTTTCAAACTTGGCATATAGTTGAGCTTCAGAGGAGGACAAAGATAGAGGCCATGAGCATGCCCCATCTATCATAGTAGCCCATCAATGTCCCACTATCATGTCATGGTATGCCATAGTGAGATGGTAAGGCCGGGGTCACACTTGCGAGTGTGATGCAAGAAACTTGGGCATGTCTGTCACAACAATACCTGGCTCTGCTGCCGGCACTCAGGACCGGAGTGTGCAGCTGCATGTATTTCTATGCAGCCACACACTCCATTCCAAGTGCTGGCAGCAGTGCCAGGTGTTGATGTGAGAGACTCGCGCGAGTTCGCATCACACTCGCAAGTGTTACCCCCGACCTAAGAGTGCTTTTCATTTAAATGCTGCTCTAAGAGATTGACAGTAGAGTTGAAATGGTTAACACCAATGGCAGGAGCTCAACTATTAAAATAGTTGGTACCTACTACATGTGGAGATAGAGTTCAGTTTCTTAGCCCACCCGACATGCAATTGCACCCATAATCACGTACCAGTATGTGATATTGTGTTCAGTAGTTAAGGAGCAATAGTTTCATTTTTATGCTTTCTTTGGCCTTTGGAAGCTAATGACAACATATTAGTAGAATCATGATACTTTTAGATGCAATCTCCTGAGCCCCAATTATGTGTTCCATCTTTTAGCATTCACTGTAAGTAATTATCAACTGATATTGCTGTCACTTACTTATTACAGATGGGACAGCTTTAATTAGGTTTAAAACATTACTTTTCAACATTGTTGCTATGTGCAAATCTATTTGAAAGGATGGTGTTCCAAATTCCATGACTCCATTCCTGTGTTGTCCATCACTGCTGAGTAAATGTTCAAAACCACTAATTGGGTGAATACTGCTGACATTGGGGGGAGCGCAGCTGACTTCATTGCTAAGATTTGTTCTTGCAGCTGAGTGTCTCATTAGAATTAATGTTGTATTCAGTATTTTATTTCAAGTATGTTAGGTCTTGCTGACTGGCCAACTGCAGGCTGGTGTATGGTGCCCTATGGCATAGTACAGTGCCCTATTTAAACTTCCCCTTGTTATCCTGTCCCTTACCAGTTATATGCATTTGTTCTGTTCCCAGTGCTAGATTCCTGATCATTTATCTGAACCAGTTCATTAACTATTACTATACTGTCTAATCTAGTGTAAAAGGGTAAAGAACAATGTGTTCCTTGGAACCTGATAAGCAGAGAGGCTAGTGCAAAGGCAGGCATGGATGCCTAATTATGGTGGCTCAGTGGATTGCACTGCAGCCTTTCAGTGCTGAAGTCCTGGGTTCAAATCCCACCAAGGACAACATCTGCAAGGAGTTTGTATGTTCTCCCCGTGTTTGCGTGGGTTTCCTCCGGGTACTCCGGTTTCCTCCCACACTCCAAAAACATACTGATAGGGAATCTAGATGATGAGCCCCATCGGGGACAGTGACGATAATGTGTGCAAACTGTAAAGCACTGCGGAAAATGATAGTGCTATATAAAAATAAAGATTATTATTCTTATTAATTAAAAGTAGCTATAAACCACATTTAGCTTGCTACATAAATAACACAGAGATGTTTCAAATTAGTTTTTTTTAAGCAAGTAGATGAGTGTTTAACCCCTTACTGCCATACACCATACATATATTTAAAAAGTCGATAGTGGGTGTATGGGGTGTATGGAGTGGGCTCATGAGATGAGCTTGCCCATACATGGCAGGTGTCATGGCTGTGTGTTGCAGCCTTCTCCTGCCTCTATCAATAGCAGGAATAAATAATATAATATATAATAGCAAAGCGCCATGCACGACTGTTAACCTGTCATTTAACAGTAATGCCACTGTGAAACACTGACAGCGGCATTAACAACACGGAAAAAATTCATGAACGCCAAAATTATCGTTTGATGGAATCTGAAATACAAAAATAATGCTGTAAGAAGTGAGCAAAATGTCATATCAATTAAAAAAAGCTGCTTGCCTCACAAAAAAGCCTTCACGCATTACCATCGACTGAAAACTTAAAACATCATGGGTTTTGGAAAATGCAACACAACCTAAAAAAATTTTTTTTTTCAAACTTCTAATTTTTTTACCATTAAAATAATAATAAAAAAACTTGACATGTTTGCAATTACTGTAACCATACTGATGAGCAGAATCATATTGCAGGGTCATTTATTCCACAAATTGTACACTGTGAAAACAATTCCCAAAAAACAATGTCAGAATTGGGTTTTTTTTTCATAATTTCACCAAACTTGCAATTTTTTACCGTTTTCCAGTACATTATGTGGTAATAGCAGTGTTGTCATTATAAATTACAACTCATCTCGCAAAAAAAAATCTCTTGTATTTGTATACAGGCAGAAAAATAAAAAATGTATGGCTCTCAGAAGAAGAGGAGAATGAAACAAAATGCAAAAATGCAAATTGGCTGTGTCAGGAAGGTGTTAAAATATAAAATTAACTTTTCTTGGATTCAAGGTGTTGCAGGCAGCTATATGAAAATTATCTAGTTCACAACATTTTTTGACCTTAATAAATTAAAAATTATTGCGTGCACACATACTTTTTACTAAATCTCAACAGAATTTTAGATACTGATAGAAACATTTGAAGCAGATCGATTTCCATTGATATTTTTATGCAAGTTGCGAACATCTTTGGCTGCGTATTGATATCAGATAGAGAAAATGTAATGCAATATTCTCCTGGTGGCATCTTTAAGTGTAATTCGACAATCCATGTCTGGTCTATTCAAAAGGCTCCAGTATTGTATTCATTATATTTTCTGAATTAGAAGGAAAGGAAATATAGAGATTTTGCAAAAGATTTTATGTCTATTTTAAAAACATTTAATATAAGAATCAATCTTAATAAAGATGAAGTGAAGCAAAGGTCAGTCCATTAAACAGCAGAGAGGCGTCTAAATAGAACAATAGGAAAAATATGATCTGGGAAGGAGAATAAGATTAAAATTTTGCATTGAATAGATGAATTATCTGTTATTAACAGTTATGATTACTTTCAAATTCCGATAAACTAGTCCATAGTTACATGTTTTACAAATACACATTTATGGAAGTTCTTGCTGATAATACTGTATCATATTTAAACTTTGCAATATACTTTTTATTAAGTAAGAAATACTGTGGGTTTTTAGGGGCTCTTTGACTGAAAGAGGTTTTCTTGGTACAAAGACAAAATAACGCAGACTGTCTCTGTAATCAGTCTCGAAAATAAGGAATATTCTTCCCTAGAACCAGTATGGTATTTTTGCTATTAAGCTTTTACAGGAATGTAGTTTTTATGAATTTACACTAATATGCTCATACATAATAACACTAATAATAAATAATTACCGTATATACTCTTCAATAAGCAGAGTTTTTCAGCACAATTTTTTGTGCTGAAATAGCCCCCTTCGGCTTATACTTGAGTGAGGGTCCTAGAAGATGGAGGGGGTGCGGCAGCGTCAGAGCAGTGGGTCACATGAGCAAGGAGCCGGCTGCTGTGGATAAAGTCTGTGCCTGCTGCTCAAGAGAAATAAATAAGTACAACCAGGTATTAATCCAAATAATTATATAAGATAGTCTCACAACATAAATGTCCCAAACAAAATTCCAATAAGACTTGCTTCTTCAATGGAAATAATGAAAATAGATAAAAGAACTGGTCTATAAATAGCAATTAATAATTACAAATTAGTTGCCAGTGCTTTGTTTCAGTCCCATTAGATATACTAGCGCTATCTTAACAAGGGTGGATATTTCAGCAAGACAAATACATAAAGGAAACTCTCAACCAGCTTCAGAAAACAAAAACAAAGACCCTGGAATGGCCCACTCATTCACCTGACCTGATTCTAATAGAACATTTGTGAAAGGAACTAAAGCACAGACTTCATAGAAAGAACTCACAGATCCTTCAGTGTTTTTGGTAAACAATTGACACAAATCACATCTGAGCAATCCATGCAACTAGTTTCTGCACAGAGGAGGAATCTTGAAGCTGTCATGACCAACAAAGGATTTTTTTTACAAGGATTAATTACATTTCAGTAAGAGTGTTTAATATTTTTTCTCTGTGTCATTTCTCATTATTACACACAATTTAAGGACATCTATGATTTGATTTATTTGCCTGAGTGGATTGTATGGGTTGTTACCTACATTTGGTGAGAATTTCATGTCAATAGCATACTTATAAATATATTTACTTAGAAAATTGGTGACGTGCTCAACACTTATTTCACACTCTGTAGCTGTGTGAGGACTTGTTTTTTTATATCATCTTGGGGTAGATTGTCACGATCCATTTTTGTATTTGTAGCGGCTCTGGTTCCATCCGATTTGAATGTTGCTTTTTTCCTTTCGGCCATCGGGGGTTAATGTCAGTTTTTACCTGCTTGCAATCTGGTTTAACTGCAGTGCTTCTGGGTCAGCTGATGTGGGTGGTGAACACTCCCACCATCTTTTAAAGGTCACCTGATGCATAAGCTAACTGTCTGTGTTAGAGCAATCTTCAGTGACCAAGCTGAGTAAGGAGCTCTCTGGGTGCAGTGGTGCTTCTGCTGGGTGCCTTTATTCTGTGGTGCAGTGCTTTGCGGCAAAGAAAGCTAAGTGTTTGTTTCCTCATCCTTTCTTGTTCGTCACTTTCTCTTGTGTGGAAATATCTGCAGTGGTGGTGAGTAGTGTTGAGCATTCCGATACCGCAAGTATCGGGTATCGGCCGATATTCGCTGTATCGGAATTCCGATACTTAGTTCCGATATTTTTCCTATATCGTATACCGGAATCGGAAGTTCCCATAATTCTTTGAGAGGCAGTGTGATTTTAGTCAGCCAATGAGGAATCCTACGAAGTGTGGGCACATCCTGTAATGCTGCGGTCATCTTAACTAATGGCATGGCTGTGATTGGCTGCTGAAATGATGTCAGAATGCACTATAAAAGTCGCAGCCGCCATTTTAGCGTCACTGTGCTGTGAACTCAGTTAGGGACAGAACGCTGCTCTGCTGACTCAGAGGGACAGTTAGAGATTGCGATTTTGTGTACTTTGCTTTAGGCAGGCTAGTTTACCAACCGCTGTGTAAAGCTTCCTTTTGCCTTGCAGTGTTGTTTTAACAGCTCTGTAAAAGGTGTGTGTGTGAGAGTGCAGGTGACGCTGCAGTTTGCTCTGCATCGAACGCTGTCTGTAGGCATCTGCACGTGTCACTCACAGACTCTTTTTTTTTCTTTAGTGTAATTCTAGCTGCTCCATTCAATAGAAATTATAGTGTGACGCTCTTCCATCCGTATACAATACATTGGTTGCAAACACTATAGAAGTACAGAAAGGAGCCTTTCACAGATAGTGAACAGTTGTGTTTCAGTGTTCACTGCAGTCTGTGAGGTATTTTTTTTTTTTTTAAATGCAGATCACGCTCCAGTTACTTCTTCAACTAATGCTGCGTGTACTCTGCTGAGTGTCTGTCACTGGCTCATCCTTGTAATTTTTCTAAAATTGGTGCTGCTTTATTCTATTTTAAATTTTCTAAAATCTATTAGTGTGACGCTCTTCCATCAAAATACAATACATTGCTTGCAAACATAATAGAAGTCCACAAAAAGGCCTTTCACAGCAAGTGAACAGTTGTGTTCAGTGTTCGCTCTAGTCTGAGGTTTAAATTTTTGGTAGGAGTGTAGATCCCGCTCCACTTCCTTCAACCACCGCTGCGTGTACTCTGCTGAGTGTCTGTCACTGGCTCATCCTTGTAATTTTTCTAAAATTGGTGCTGCTTTATTCTATTTTAAATTTACTAAAATCTATTAGTGTGACGCTCTTCCATCAAAATACAATACATTGCTTGCAAACATAATAGAAGTCCACAAAAAGGCCTTTCACAGCAAGTGAACAGTTGTGTTCAGTGTTCACTCTAGTCTGAGGTTTAAATTTTTGGTAGGAGTGTAGATCCCGCTCCACTTCCTTCAACCACCGCTGCGTGTACTCTGCTGAGTGTCTGTCACTGGCTCATCCTTGTAATTTTTTTAAAATTGGTGCTGCTTTATTCTATTTTAAATTTACTAAAATCTATTAGTGTGACGCTCTTCCATCAAAATACAATACATTGCTTGCAAACATAATAGAAGTCCACAAAAAGGCCTTTCACAGCAAGTGAACAGTTGTGTTCAGTGTTCACTCTAGTCTGAGGTTTAAATTTTTGGTAGGAGTGTAGATCCCGCTCCACTTCCTTCAACCACCGCTGCGTGTACTCTGCTGAGTGTCTGTCACTGGCTCATCCTTGTAATTTTTCTAAAATTGGTGCTGCTTTATTCTATTTTAAATTTACTAAAATCTATTAGTGTGACGCTCTTCCATCAAAATACAATACATTGCTTGCAAACATAATAGAAGTCCACAAAAAGGCCTTTCACAGCAAGTGAACAGTTGTGTTCAGTGTTCACTCTAGTCTGAGGTTTAAATTTTTGGTAGGAGTGTAGATCCCGCTCCACTTCCTTCAACCACCGCTGCGTGTACTCTGCTGAGTGTCTGTCACTGGCTCATCCTTGTAATTTTTCTAAAATTGGTGCTGCTTTATTCTATTTTAAATTTACTAAAATCTATTAGTGTGACGCTCTTCCATCAAAATACAATACATTGCTTGCAAACATAATAGAAGTCCACCAAAAGGCCTTTCACAGCAAGTGAACAGTTGTGTTCAGTGTTCACTCTAGTCTGAGGTTTAAATTTTTGGTAGGAGTGTAGATCCCGCTCCACTTCCTTCAACCACCGCTGCGTGTACTCTGCTGAGTGTCTGTCACTGGCTCATCCTTGTCATTTTTCTAAAATTGGTGCTGCTTTATTCTATTTTAAATTTACTAAAATCAATTAGTGTGGCGCTCTTCCATCAAAATACAATACATTGCTTGCAAACATAATAGAATTCCACAAAAAGGCCTTTCACAGCAAGTGAACAGTTGTGTTCTGTGTTCACTCTAGTCTGAGGTTTAAATTTTTGGTAGGAGTGTAGATCCCGCTCCAGTTCCTTCAACCACCGCTGCGTGTACTCTGCTGAGTGTCTGTCACTGGCTCATCCTTGTAATTTTTCTAAAATTGGTGCTGCTTTATTCTATTTTAAATTTACTAAAATCTATTAGTGTGACGCTCTTCCATCAAAATACAATACATTGCTTGCAAACATAATAGAAGTCCACAAAAAGGCCTTTCACAGCAAGTGAACAGTTGTGTTCAGTGTTCACTCTAGTCTGAGGTTTAAATTTTTGGTAGGAGTGTAGAGCCCGCTCCACTTCCTTCAACCACCGCTGCGTGTACTCTGCTGAGTGTCTGTCACTGGCTCATCCTTGTCATTTTTCTAAAATTGGTGCTGCTTTATTCTATTTTAAATTTACTAAAATCTATTAGTGTGACGCTCTTCCATCAAAATACAATACATTGCTTGCAAACATAATAGAAGTCCACCAAAAGGCCTTTCACAGCAAGTGAACAGTTGTGTTCAGTGTTCACTCTAGTCTGAGGTTTAAATTTTTGGTAGGAGTGTAGATCCCGCTCCACTTCCTTCAACCACCGCTGCGTGTACTCTGCTGAGTGTCTGTCACTGGCTCATCCTTGTAATTTTTCTAAAATTGGTGCTGCTTTATTCTATTTTAAATTTACTAAAATCTATTAGTGTGACGCTCTTCCATCAAAATACAATACATTGCTTGCAAACATAATAGAAGTCCACAAAAAGGGCTTTCACAGCAAGTGAACAGTTGTGTTCAGTGTTCACTCTAGTCTGAGGTTTAAATTTTTGGTAGGAGTGTAGATCCCGCTCCACTTCCTTCAACCACCGCTGCGTGTACTCTGCTGAGTGTCTGTCACTGGCTCATCCTTGTCATTTTTCTAAAATTGGTGCTGCTTTATTCTATTTTAAATTTACTAAAATCTATTAGTGTGACGCTCTTCCATCAAAATACAATACATTGCTTGCAAACATAATAGAAGTCCACAAAAAGGCCTTTCACAGCAAGTGAACAGTTGTGTTCAGTGTTCACTCTAGTCTGAGGTTTAAATTTTTGGTAGGAGTGTAGATCCCGCTCCACTTCCTTCAACCACCGCTGCGTGTACTCTGCTGAGTGTCTGTCACTGGCTCATCCTTGTCATTTTTCTAAAATTGGTGCTGCTACATTCAATTTCAAATAATTCAAATCTATTAGTGTGACATGCTTCCATCCGTATCCAATACATTGGTTGCAAAGAATATAGAATTACACAAAGAGGGCTTTCACAGCTATTGAACAGTTGTGTGAAGTGTTCACTGTAGTCTGAGGTTTTCAGGTATTATTATATTTACTTGTATGCTTTTATTTAAAAGCCAAGAACAATGAAGGCAAACATTCGCACTGCAGCTGTTGTCAAAGTTCAACCCACATTATGCACTTCCAACATTGCAGCTTTTGAGGCATGATGTGAGTTTGATTTGCCTAAGTTATGGAGTGACAAAATGGCTCAGGGAACAAAACATAGAGATTTTGGGTCCATGGGCTGGAAATTCCCCAGATCTTAATCCCATTGAGAACTTGTGGTCAATCTTCAAGAGACGGGTGGACAAACAAAAACTTAAAAATTCTGACAAAATGAAAGCATTGATTGTGCAAGAATGGACTGCTATCAGCCAGGATTTGGTCCAGAAGTTGATTCACAGCATGCCAGGGAGAATTGCAGAGGTCCTGAAGAAGAAGGGTCAACACTGCAAAATTAGACTTGCTGCATTAACTCATTCTACTGTCAATATAAGCTTTTGTTACTCATATGTTTGCAATTATATTTCTGTCTGTGATAAAAATATCTGTAAAACACACATAAAAACCAGAGGGCAGCAGATCATGTGAAAATATCATATTTGTGTCATTATCAAAACTTTTGGCCATGACTGTACAGTTCAGGTGGTAGAAAGATGAACATAACAGGATACATGTATAACGTTGCCAACCAGTTATTTAATCGGAAACAGGACAGGCAAATTCATGCGTGATCCATGCCTTGTTCATTTTCAGCAAAGTAAGCGGTCTACATTATCGGAGGATAGTCGCATGCGACGGTCTGTTAGTACACCACCTGAAGCACAAAAGACGCGCTCCGATAATACACTGCCAGCAGGGCAAGCCAGCACCTCCAATGCATACTGGCTAAGCTCTGGCCATGTATCCAGCATAGAGACTCAAAACTTGAATGGGGAAGAGCCATCTGGGAGTACACTGAGTGGGCAAGACATGTCATCTGTCACCATCTTACGGAAACGTTGCCTCCTGCTGACTGGAGCCGTCTCGGATGGTGTAGACATTGGTGGC
This sequence comes from Oophaga sylvatica, assembly GCA_033576555.1. Classification (NCBI taxonomy): domain Eukaryota; kingdom Metazoa; phylum Chordata; class Amphibia; order Anura; family Dendrobatidae; genus Oophaga; species Oophaga sylvatica. Next base: position 261,677,963 of record JARQOD010000001.1, read on the forward strand.
GCTGCCACAAAACTTCACCACATTTGGAACATACTGGTCTTGCCCTGTGCAGAGGCGCTGCTTGTGCTCCCTCTTGTTGCAGAGCTGTCTCCACTGCCTCGACGCACAGAGCTGCTTTGTAAAGCAGTAGCAGCAGCAGTGCTCTCGGCTGGAATGGAGAACATTATGGATTCCGACAAGCTTACAACCTGCAATGATCCTCAGTGTACTCAACCATCGTACGACCAGCTCTACCCTTTCCTATTGCATTCTCACCCATCCCTGCAGACTGTGAGCCCTCGCGTGCAGGTTCCTCTCTCCTTCTGTACTTGTGTGTCCCTTGTCCAGCACATCTTTATTGTACCTGTCTATATTTTTCCCTTGTCATATGTAAAGCGCCATGGAATAAATGGCGCTATATAAATGTATAATAATAATAATAATTGCAGCAGTGTGTCTTGTTACTCCCGCATTTTACGCTCCCGGTTCAACGGTCTGATGAGGCTTTGAAAGTTGTCCCGGTAGCGAGGGTCTAGGAGGGTGTACACCCAATAATCAGACGTGGTGTGAATGTGTTCGATGCGGCGGTCGTTTCTCAGGCACTGCAGCATGAAATCAACCATGTGCTGCAGACTCCCAACTGGCCAAGAAGCGCAGTCCCCTGCAAGAGGCGTCATCTCTGCCTGCTCTGCATCACCCCACCCTCGCTCTACATACTGACTAGAGCGTTGTGTACCTCCCTCTGGAGCGATGTCTTCCTCCTCCATTGACTCCTCCTCATCCTCCTCACAAAGTCCTTCAAATACATAAAAATTTACAAAATTTAAAACTCATCAAAATTTAAAAACATTGTATCATAATTCTGTAACATCACTTCATGGAAACACAATAGCATTACAAAAGGATAGACAAAAACTGTACATTATGTGCTTTGTAAATACATTAAAAGTTTGGAATGGTTATGAAAATATAGACAGCGAATCTGGAGGTTCAATTGTTGATACAGCATGGTACTTTGAAAGTCCTCCAGCCTTTGTGAGGAACCACGTTGCGCTGACTGTCCAGAAGGTGATGGAATTTGTGACTCCTCATCCTCCACCTCTTCCAAAACCTCATGCCTTAGTGCTTGCAGTGTTTTTTGAAGCAGGCAGATAAGGGGGACAGTCAGGCTGACTAGTGCATCATCTGCACTCGCCATCCGCGTTGACTCATCAAACGCACGCAAAACGTGGCAGATGTCCTTCATAGAGTCCTTCGCCACTCATTACACTGGCTGCCCATTCATTATAGGATACAATTCTAATTACTGGTTCTCACCAACAAAGCTCTCCACAGTGCAGCACCCCCCTACATCTCCTCCCTCATTTATATTTATTGGCCTAACCGACTGCTGCACTCTGCAAACGACATTCGACTAACCTCTGCACTAATCCGTACCTCCCACTCCCGACTCCAAGACTTCTCCCGCGCTACGCCAATCCTCTGGAATGCTGTACCCCAACAAATTAGGACTATCCACAATTTGCATGGTTTCAGGCGCTCCCTCAAAACACATTTGTTCAGAGCGGCCTATCACATTCACTAATCAAAGTCATTCTATGTATTCTGTGTAAGTGTGTATGTGTGTGTGTCTCTAGCCCATTCACTATCTCCATCCCTCACTCCCTTAAGATGGCTGGACCATCATTGTAAATGCACCATTGTATATAAACACCTATACTTTGTTTCTCCCCCACCTCATTGTACATTGTAAGCTGTCACGAGCAGGGGCGACTTATTTAGCTTACAATTATTGTATTGTTAACGTTGTTACTTATGACTTGTGTTCTTAAACTGCAAAACTGTAAAGCGATGCGTAATATGATGGCGCTATATAAATTAATATTATTATTATTAGGATTCCTCTGAGCTGCTCCACCACCTTCCTGTTCCTCACGCCATGTTGGGTCTTGGACCTCATCATCTCCACTACCCTCTTCCAACACCTGCTGCTGTTGGGTGGTCTGGCCAGCACCATGCTCAACAGAAACTGGCACCTGAGTGTCATCATCATCAGATGCGTTCTGCGGTGTGCTGACCATCGCACTGCTCACCCGCCTGTTCAGATTCAGAGAGACACAGCTGTTGCGCATCACTGCATACTCCCTCTTCTTCACATTACAGAATGCGCTTGGTGGCCCCTGTTTGCAAGCCAATAGATCTGAGAACAGAAGCAGACCTCAGCTGGCTCCTGTACAGAACTCGCTGACTGCTGGCAATTTGCCAGGCGTGAAGAGACAGTTGTTGCTCAACAGTGCTGTGGTCCTGAGAGAGGTGGAAGCAATTGAATCGATGCATTGGCTGCCATCCAACAACAACGCTTCAATTGTTCTTCCCGCAGCAGGGGTACTCCGAGCTCCTACAAAAGTGCGCATAAAGGAACTCTCACGGGAAAACTGGTGATCTGTGTCACTGGGGGCCGCAGCAGCCACAGTATCCCACGTCCTCTCCCTGAAGAAACTCCGGCCACGACCACGTGCCTTACTCCTGCCTTCTTCACTTGGTAGATTGATAAAGAAAGTCTGAAAAGTTATAAGGCCTAAGTTGGTTATTCGCAGAGACTGCAGTGAACACTGCACACAACTGTTCACTACCAACGCGTCTCAGCAGGAAGGCAGTCTGTGCGTCAAAACAAAGGCGCAAGCATACATCCACGTACCCTGTTTATAAGCTATATAAAAAAAACTGTAGTAGTGCGCACACTTTATTGAGTGTACAACTCGCCATTCACCATCTGTGCTATGCAGTTCATCTATATATACCTTATCTATCCGTTGTCATGCTTGCAAGTCGACAGTCAGCATAAATAGCAATTTTCACTATGCCTATGCACTTTTAAAGGTTATGTTGTTAATAAAAATGTTTATTGCCACATTTATGAGTATTACATGATGGAAATTTATAATTTTGTAAAACTGTTGTGCATTATTCAGCAAATGTAACATTTAGTAATGTCACAGATAACTTGTAATGCGGGATGATGTTTTGAAGTCAGACATTCATTGTCTATACAATAAAAAGTGTACACTGTTACTTATCCATCATTAATGGATTCAGATATGTACTTGTATGCTTTTATGTACAACCGATAGCAGATTCCTTAACTAATTTATTTGGTTTGCATTGCGTTCAACATGTTAATGTATGTGTTTATGTTTGTCAATCTTATTTATCTCGATATGTTTAATGAAATCATCATCTTATGGTAGTAAAGGTTATCTTTCTCTGTTTGAAGTATAGACATTTAAAATTGACAGGTAACAAGAATTATTGATCTAGTATTAAACATCCTCCTTGACCTGGCTCCAACACCGCCGTTGTGACCGCATGCCTGCTGTAGATCATGACAACTTGTCCTGTGTCATGAGGGTTCAGTAATGTCTCTGCATGTTCCCTGCTGTGTGAAGGCAAAAGTCCTGCTGCCTCCAACGGTTCTCTTCTCATCCTGGGCTCAACACCGACAGTTGTTGCTGAGTGCCCATGCACGGTACTCACCCTGCCCGACTGTTACAGCACGCCATCTGTTTCCTGTCAGTTAAACGTCACTTAGCCTCCAATAAGTTGTCCTGTCGTGTTGCGGTCGGGTTAGCCGACTCTATGGTGCTGGAGTTTAGGTGCTTCTATGTGTGCTGCGGATATGCAAATAAAGGCTGTTTCCGTTGTGACAATAGAAATCACCACTGTAGTACTGTGGATTCGTAACTGCGGCCGGCTGGCCTGTCACTAAATTTCCATGGTACCTTCTGCTACCGTCCCGGGTTCCAGTACCTCAGCTGGTTCTCCGCAGTGCCTTTGGCCTAGGCCTCATCTCGGTATCCGAGTTCCAGCAACGTCTGCTGGTCCTTGTAGTGCTTTGAGCACAGGTACCTCCTGCTTAGTAACCGTGTCCAGTAACGTCAGCTGGTCCTCGGTTGTGCCATGGCTCTTTTCCTTCTGCTGCCCCTCCGGTTCCAGCACAGTCAGTGGTCTCGTTACTGCATTGGCTCTTGTACCTTCTGCTACCCGTCCGGGTTCCAGTACCGTCAACTGGTTCTCCGCAGTGCCTTTGGCATAGGTGCCTCCATCTCGGTATCCGAGTTCCAGCAACGTCTGCTGGTCCTTGGTAGTGCTTTGGAGCACAGGTACCTTCTGCTTAGTAACCGTGTCCCAGTAACGTCAGCTGGTCCTCGGTTGTGCCATTGGCTCTTTTCCTTCTGCTGCCCCTCCGGTTCCAGCACAGTCAGCTGGTCCTCGTTACTTGCATTGGCTCTTGTACCTTCTGCTACATTTACAAATTTAAGATTTTTTAAATGTTTTTTTGGGTAATCACTCTGGATCTCCAACAATGAAGACGACGACCCTGATGACCACCCCGAAGGAGATGAGGACCACAAGGACGACGAGCATCAAGCCAACCAGCCTAAACACCATCACAAAGAAGAAATAAAAGATTACCCAACAGGACTAAGAAGGTTAAGACAAACTACAAGATACAGAACAAGAGACTGAAGAACAATTAGCAGAAGATCAAAAAGCAGAAGAACATGAAGTATAAGACCAAAATGAAGAGCAAAATATATGCTCTAAATTATAAGCAGAAGAAGACTAAGCAGTGTATGGGGGTGAGTCCGTTCCTCCTCGTGGTGCCCCTGGAAAATGCCTGCTGCTGCAGGCTAAACTGAACACGGACAAATACTGTTGTAATTTAAATCTTTGTGACAGCAAGAACGGAAGGATGAAAAATTCATACTTTGACAGATTACAAGTACAGGAATCTCTGTCCAAAATAAGAATATGATGAAGAAGATGAAGATGAAGTAGAATATGAAGAAGAATAATAGTTTAATAAGAACAATATGAGTAATGTTAACAAAAAGATGAAGAGCAAGAAGTTTAAGAAGAAGATAAAGAAGGTGAAGATGAAGAATAATTTGATGGAAAAGATGATGCTGCTGAAGATTATGAAGGAGAAAGTGTGTCAAAAGTTGAAAAGGTGAAGAGCATGGAAGTTGTGAAATATACATATTTGCCAAAATAGAAAAAACGTTAACAACATTGTCAATTTCTTCGTCAATCCGAACATCTTTAAAAAAAAAATATTTATGCTATTCCATTTGATTGGGTTAAACATCTATGCCTTAATGTCTCCTCAACCTTCCCCAATACATTCTACATTACTCTTTGTTGTTTTCCTTCATGTACAATTAACCAACAAGGCAAGAATGGGTTTTTTTTAATTCCGATATTTTGTTCCCATAGACTTACATTGGATTTCCGGTATCGGTATTGGGTATCGCCGATATTTTTGGGGTATCGGCGATACCATTCCGATTCCGGTACTTTTGTATATCGGAAAGTATCGCTCAACTCTAGTGTTGAGGCAAGACCCCTCGCCGGCCAGTGCACTAGCCAGGGCAGTGTTAGGTGACAGTGAGGGATGAGGTATCCTGATGGCAGTGGAGGGAAGGACCCACTTAGGGAGTTAGGGGAGTGCAGGGACAGGCTCAGGCTTGCGCTCAGGGGTGGCCACATTCTTCATTTCCCTATTGGTAGGGCCTTCCTCTCCCCTTTTCCATCCCATTGTTGGTGTGTTGTTCCATCCGCTGACCAACCACCAGTTAGGTCGTGTCGCACCATGAAATAGAAACAATGTTTTTAGCACCTCTCATTACATTTTTTTTGCAGCTGCAAAAACATAATTCTGGCATTTTGATTTGTTTTCACAATATGACGTTTACAAGTTGGATTAATTTATTTTAATTTTTAAATAATCAGACTTTAGAGTACTCGAATCTGCAATTGTTTGATTGCTCTATATATATATATGCCAATACCACAGTATTTTGGGATATAGCAAATATCATGGTCTCCTTTTGAACGCCAGCCTAGCTTTCATAGATATACCATCATAACAGTCAAGAGTGTCTTCAGCAAACTGCTGGCCATTATGCCAACCCATCAGTGCCCTCGATCACATCACGGGAGTACCAATGGCTCATTGAATGACCCGCCCCTTCCAGCACACTGTAATGCACTGTCACAAATTGACATGTATTTTACAGGTTAACAGCCACAGGCAGAGCTTTGCTTCACCCATAGCTGTTTGTTAGAGGCAGATGATGGCTCTTTATTACAGCAATCATCTGCCGACAAAGATGTGGGCTCGGTTTGCGAGTCCACATCAAAATCAGAAATGCAACATATGATTTACCTAGTACATTATAGGTATATAAGTGGTTAAACAGCTTTGATAAAATAGGAAGATGAAGCTACTTCTAGATGATTAATTGGAAAGATGAGTGCATACCTGCTTGTAAAAGGTTAATCTGCAAAAGAAGAAATCAGCTACACATAAAGGGCAAAACCCATGGTGTCACTGCCAATTTTGGCTTTTTGACAAATCTTTTTTTTCTTTCACTTTTTATTGTTTTGTTACAAGAATTACAACTTTTATATATATATTTTGCAAAAAAGTCATATGAGGACTTGTTTTCAGGATGGGTTGTATTTGTCAGTAGCATCAATTTGGGGTACATATAGCTGATTTAAAAACATTTATAAAAGTTTTATACAAAAGAATGTAAGAAACCAGAAATTCTGACCAATATTTTTTGCATTTCAAATTTTATGATATTTCTCTTTCTTTGCAAATAAATTAACTTTATTTTGTAGGTCAATACAAATATAGCACTGCCAAATCTATATAGTTTATTTATAATACATGATTTTTTCTCAAAAAATACAATCTTCAAATAAAGATAATTTGCTTTTGTGTCATTAAATTCGAAGAGTATGTGCACACGTTGCGGATTCGTCTGCGGATCCTCAGTGGATTTGGTCCTGCGTATCCACAGCAGTTTTCCAAGGGATGTACAGTACCATGTTATCCTATGAAAAACAAAAAGCACTGTACACATGCTGTGGAAAATTCAGCGTGGAAACGCAGCGGTTTATTTTCTGCAGCATGTCAATTCTTTATGCGGATTCTGCAGAGTTTTTACACTATTCCATTATAGGAATCCACAGGTACAAACAACTTCTGATCAATTTTTATTACATTCTTGGAAAGGCAAAATGAGTAAAAACCAGCAATTCTCTATTTTATTTTTAATTTATTCACTATTAGATATAACAGATATGTTATCTTTATTCTTTAGGTCGAAATTATCACTTCATTACCAACCATATAAGTTTGATGAAGTTCTCCTACTTTTGCACAAAAAAAAAATCACTTTTTAATAAAAAAAAAGTTGGGTCATCAGTGTATTCTGATACACACAAATTTCAGTTTTTTGTTTATGTATCTAACTGAGGGCTTGATGTTTTTTAAAGCAATTGTAGGTTTTCATGATATCATTTTTGGGTACATACAACGTTTTGCTCTCTTTTTAATACTTTTTAAATTTAGAATAGGTAACCAAAAAAATACATCTGCAATTATTTTTAATTGTATTTTACATAGGTTGTAATTTAAATTATTTTAATTTTATTCTGCATGTTAATACAAATACAGTCGTACCCTATTTATAAATGTTTACTTCTTTTGCATAGCAATAGACTTTTTAAAAATAAAACATTGCTTTTTTAGGTTGTCATTTTCTGAGAACCTTAATTTCTTCATTTACTTCTGACAGAACTGTGTAAGGGTTTGAATTACAAGCTTTTACTTTTTATTGATACTATTTTGAGATAAATACAACTTTTCATTCACTTTTTATTTCACTTTTTGTGATGCAAGATAAACAAAAATAGTTTTTCAAATTTATTTTAACAGCATTCACCATGTGGAATAAAAAATTATACAGTGTTATATAGACAATTGTTATGAGTATAGTCATGAAAATATGTTTAATTTTTGCAGGGGTTTTTCTTCACAAATATATCATTTTTTAGTATTAAAACTGGGATTATATTATATTCTTATTTTTTTGCTCTTAAAACACCTTTTTCTTTAACAACACTTACAAGTTCCACATCAAGAATTGAGCAAGTGATCTTTTGATAACATTCCTAATAAGCTGAACTAATTTATTTAGAGCAGTGCATTGCCTAACCTGTCAATGTTTGAGTAACAGGTAACCTATTATACCCCACCTCTAATAGAATGCTATAGCCTGAGGTATTTGGAATACAGTGGATCCAGAAAGTATTGAGACACTGTTAGGGTTGGCTGAATGCATCGAAGAAAATTTATATATATTAATAATAAGGTGCGTTCTCAACCCGGGGTCCACCGTGCAGAGATGGAACCTGCTGCTAAGTAATGGCAGAACAAGATGGCAGTTGAAAGCTGAAAACACGTGGGTTAGATGTCACCCAGTGTGAACAGCAGCAAACTCGGTTGCTCCACAAAGCCGCCGAAACAAACTAATAGAACGATGTTCCCTGTTAACTGTCACAGGACATAGCTGACATAGTGCGAGTGAGGTATCTAGGCTCAATTCCTAGAATGCAGGGATTTGAGTCTGACAGGACCCACAATGCGCATGGTGTCGCACAAGCAATGCCACTACTTGGCGCTGAGTGGTAGCAAAATACAGCAACATAAAAAACAAGAGCAAAAGCTCAACTGACCGTGAAAGGTGTGTGCTGGAGCATGTGGATTGACTGTGCCCTGTAAACAGCCTGTGCTAAGCAGCACAAGTGGCCGAGACAGGCGCTAGGTCAAGCCGAGTAAAAACCTGCCTGATTAAGGTACATTAGATGATCATACAGTGCAGCAGGTTCTCGGCCCAAACACACGTGCATACATAGAGTGGTAATGTATCCACTCGCTCACACACCACATGGTTTATACTAGCGCATTGCCGTGCAATCCTTTTATAACCGCAGCCTTCCAGGACCTTGCTGATGGCATGTGACTTCCCACCACCAATGAGGGTCATCTTACGGGAATGCTCAGATTGAGAAAAGCAGGACTTAGTCGCAGGAGCATCTGCTCGCCGCTGACTAATGTTGGTTGCTATAGCTGAACCTGGGGCGGCAGCAGCAACCAAACGCCTAGCATTAACCTGAGCAAGATGCTGGGACTGCTGTTTCCGCTGAGCAGTATCCTCTGTGGCTGAAGAAGAATGGGAGACCGCAGAGGACATTGCTCAAGATTCCCTCTGTGCAGCGGCAGGATCTTGACGCCTAGCAGACACCTTTTAATTGAACACAGCTTTACTCCAATGAAGGAGTAAGAACCATCTCAAGGAGGATCACAAGGAAATGGACAGCATGTGACTTAAATATGAGTGTCTGAGCAAAGGGCCTGAATACTTATGACCATGTGATAGTTCAGCTTTTCTTTTTTAATAAATATGTAAATATTTCTAAATTTCTGTTTTTTTCAGTCAAGACGGGGTAAAGAGTGTACATTAATGAGAAAAAAATGAACTTTTTTGAATTTACCAAGTGGCTGCAATGAAACAAATAGGGAAAAATCACAGGGCCTATAAAGCAATAAAAGCTAAGGATTTTTTATCCTCTTGGCATATTGCAATCATCATATTATATTATACTATGTACTTACAATTGCTCATTTTGCCTTTTACTCAGATAATTCTTCTCTTTTCAATTGGGTCCATGGCATCACGTGAATAAAGAGCAACTGAGGCAGGACTTAAAGAGAGGAATGATTAATGAGAGACATCGGGTTTATAGATAGAGCAGAGAAAAAAAAGAATTAGCTAATTAGCTGGGTAGAAGACAAAATGAGCAATTGTAAGTGCACAGTGCTGCATAGTATAATGACTGCAAGATATTAAGAGGATGAAAATGTTGATGGGAGTCCTTCTTTAACTACTATTTTTACCATAAATCTAAAACTACACACAAAAGCACACCTAATCTTAAAAATATTCTGGTACCACAGACTAAAGCAACTTCTCAGTCACCTGATTTTAACAAATTTAAAAAAGAAAGCTGTTGGTATCATACTACACTACAAATAAAGAATTCAACATAAAACACCCCTTAAAGCTTCCTTCACACTTAATTGGTGAAGAAATATTTTTTTCTGATAATCAGAAGCAATATCACAGGAACGAAGTGGTTAACATGCTCATGCTCAAAGCACTTTAGTCAGCAAGCACCTCTGATTACATATATATTATATATATACAGTACAGACCAAAAGTTTGGACACACCTCATTTTAAGAATTTTCTGTATTTTCATGACTATCACACTGAAGGCATCAAAACTATGAATTAACACAAGTGGAATTATATACTTAACAAAAAGGTGTGAAACAACTGAAAATATGTCTTATATTGTAGGTTATTCAAATGGGGTTGGGACCATCAGTTGTGCAGAAGTCTGGTGGATACACAGCTGATAGTCCTACTGAATAGACTGTTAGAATTTGTATTATGGCAAGAAAAAAGCAGCTAAGTAAAGAAAAACGAGTGGCCATCATTACTTTAAAAAAATGATGGTCAGTCAGTCCGAAAAAATGGGAAAACTTTGAAAGTTTCCCCAAGTGCAGTTGCAAAAACCATCAAGCGCTACAAAGAAACTGGCTCACATGAGGACCGCCCCAGGAAAGGAAGACCAAGAGTCACCTCTGCTTCTGAGGATAAGTTTATCCGAGTCAACAGATTCAGAAATCGCAGGTTTACAGCAGCTCAGATTAGAGACCAGGTCAATGCCACACAGAGTTCTAGCAGCAGACACATCTCTACAACAACTGTTAAGAGGAGACTTTGTGCAGCAGGCCTTCATGGTAAAATAGCTGCTAGGAAACCACAGCTAAGTACAGGCAACAAGCAGAAGAGACTTGTTTGGGCTAAAGAACACAAGGAATGGACATTAGACCAAATCTGTGCTTTGGTCTGATGAGTCCAAATTTGAGATCTTTGGTTCCAACCACCGTGTCTTTGTGCGACGCAGAAACGGTGAACAGATGGACTCTACATGCCTGGTTGCCACCGTGAAGCAAGGAGGAGGAGGTGTGATGGTGTGGGGGTGCTTTGCTGATGACACTGTTGGGGATTTATGCAAAATTGAAGGCATACTGAACCAGCATGGCTGCCACAGCATCTTGCAGCGGCATGCTATTCCATCCGGTTTGCGTTTAGTTGGACCATCATTTATTTTTCAATTTTTCAATGACAATGACCCCAAACACGCCTCCAGGCAGTGTAAGGGCTATTTCACCAAGATGGAGAGTGATGGGGTGCTACGCCAGATGACCTGGCCTCCACAGTCACCAGACATGAACTCAATCGACATGGTTTCGGGTGGGCTGGACCGCAGAGTGAAGGCCAAAGGGTCAACAAGTGCTAAGCATCTCTGGGAACTTCTTCAAGATTGTTGGAAGACCATTTCCGGTGACTACCTCTTAAAGCTCATCAAGAAAATGCCAAGAGTGTGCAAAGCAGTCATCAAAGCAAAAGGTGGCTACTTTGAAGAACCTACAATATAAGACATATTTTCAGTTGTTTCACACCTTTTGGTTAAGTATATAATTCCATATGTGTTAATTCATAGTTCTGATGCCTTCAGTGTGAATGTACAATTTTCATAGCCATGAAAATACAGAAAAATCTTTAAATGAGAAGATGTGTCTAAACTTTGGTCTGTACTGTATATATATATATATATATATATATATATATATATATATATATATATATGACCATAGCATCATGTGGCATAATCTTTCTCTGTCTTTTCTTTATCCTTCTGTCATGTCAAATCAGCATATTCAGCTGCAAAGACAGCAGGTGATGTTACCAGGATACCTTAGAAGTCAGACTGGAGTCACTGTAGGTACAGTGGCTTGTGAAAATATTCACCTCCCTTGGCATTGTTCATGTTTTGCTACCCCACAACCTGGAATTTCACTTGTTTTTCTGAGGGTTTGGATCAGTTCATGTAAAGAACATGCTTACAACTGGGATCATTTGGTTTTCTTTTATTGTGAAGCAAACAACAAATAGAACAAAATAAATGAAAACTTAAGTGTGCATAAATATTTACACCCTAAAATCAGTACTCTGTAAAGCCTCCTCTTGAGGCAATTACAGCTGCAAGTCACTTTGTATAAGTCTCCATGAGCTTTCCACATCTTGCGACTGGGACCTTTGCCCATTCTTCAATGCAAAACTGCTCGTGCTCCTTCAAGTTAAATGGTTTCCTCTGATAAACAGCAATCTTCAAGTCTAACAACAGATTCTCAATTGAAAAAACTCACTTTTATTTTTTAAAGCATTCCTACCTTGCAGCATTCATTCTACACCTTCTTAAACTTTTTCACAGTACTTTTCTGATTTTTTAAGATATTCTTCAAACATGTGACATTATATAAAAAGTGATTAATGTGATATGAAAGGTCATCGATTAGAAATGTTTAATTAAATTATATTCTTAATATAAAAGATGCCAATTGGTCTATTGACCTCTGTTAAAGTGAACCTGTCAGCAGGGTTGAGCTGAATAACCTACAGACAGTGTCAGGTCTGTGCCGCTACACAGATTAAAATTATACCTTGGTTGATGAAACCTGTCTTGTGGTTTTTGTTTAATCTTTATTTTCAGTTTTCAGTTAATGAGATTCTCGTGCTCTGGGGTGGGCCTGTGGGGGGTCATTATGTGGTGCTCTGCTTAAATTTTTATCTGCATAACTAATGACAGGTCACTGATCCCTCAATGACCTGCCCTTATTTTACATACTGTATATGTTATGGTTTGAAAAAAAAAATTCATTCATCATGCAGGCGACAGAGTCGCCATGGCAAACTCAACTGGGCAGACCCCATTCCTTCTTAATTACGGCCAGCATCCACATGTCCCTATGCCCATGCCCGTGTCATCCACTGACTCTTAGGTGGCAGACTAGGCGGTAGACGGTCATGACATTTGAGACCGCAAACAGGATGCCATGCAGGCCTCAATGGAGAGAATGAGGGTCTCAGACAATGCGCATGGTATCCAGCTCCGATTATTGCACCTGGTGATTTAGTGTGGCTCTCCGACTGTAGCATCAGGCTGCGAGTTGAGCCCATTAAGTTTGCTCCTTGCTACATAGGTCCCTTCAAGGTCCTGGAACAGGTCAACCCTGTGGTCTATTGTCTGGTGCTTCTTCCATGCCTAGGTATCACCGACACCTTTCATGGGTCCCTTCTAAAACACATTCACATGTTCACAGGTTTTCTGAGTCATCTGCCGGAACATCGGGTTCATTCGCAGATGATTAAGAGGTGAACGTCATTGTTGGGTTCAAGGTGGTATGCGGCAAAAAGTTTTATCTGGTGGACTGGAAAGGTCATACCCCAGAGGACAGGACCTGGGAACCTGTTGAACACATTCAGGATCCTCAGCTCATTGCAGCATTTGAGCGTAGCGAGGCGCAAGGAGGGTGGGTAACGTTAGGCGTCGAGATCCCGCTGCTGCACAGGGGTAATCTAAAGCCATGTCCGCTGCGGTCTCCCATTCTTCTTCAGCTGCAGAGGATCCTGTTCAGCGGAGACATCGGACCCAGCATCTTGCTCATGTTAATGCTAGGCATTTGGTTGCTGCTGCCGCCCCAGGTTCAGCTATAGCAACCAGCATTAGTCAGCGGCGAGACAACGCTCCTGTGACTAAGTCCTGCTTTTCTCCATCTGAGCATGCCCTTGAGACAACCGCTCATTGGTGGTCGGAGGTTACATGCTCAGGTCCTCAAGCAGTCCAGATTGGGCCATCAGCAAGGTCCTGGAAGGCTGCGGTTATAAAAGGATTGCACAGCTATGCGCTCGCATAAACCATGTGGTGTGTGAGCGAGTGGATACATGTGTGTTTGGGCCGAGAACCTGCTGCACTGTTGGTGTGTATGATCGTCTAGTGTTCCTTAGTCAGGCAGGTTTTTACTCGGCTTGACTTAGAGCCTGTCTCGGCCATGTGTGCTGCTTAGCACGGGCTGTTTACAGGGCACAGTCAATTCACGTGCTCCAGCAGACACCTTTCACTGTCAGTTGAGCTTTTGCTCTTATTTTTTAGTTTGCTGTATTTTGCTACCACTCAGCGTCAAGTAGTGGCATTGCTTGTGCGACACCGTGCGCATTGTGGGTCCTGTCAGAATCCGCCCATTCTAGGGGTTGAGCCTAGAGACCTCACTCGCGCTATATCAGCTGTGTCCTGTGACAGTTAACAGGGAAAATCGTTCTATTAGTTTGTTGGGCGGCTCTGTGGAATAACCGAGTTTGCCGCTGTTCAAACCGGGTGACATCTAACCCACGTGTTTTCAGCTTTCAACCTCCATCTTGTTCCGCCATTGCTTAGCAGCAGGTTCCATCTCTGCACGGTGGACCCCGGGTTGAGAACGCACCTTATTATTAATATATGTTTCCTTTGGTGCATTAATAATAATAATCTTTATATAGCGCCAACATATTCCGCAGCGCTTTACAGTTTAACAGTTTCAGAACCCAAATCATAAGTAACAACGTTAACAATACAATAATTAAAGCAAAATAAGCCCCCGGCTCGTGAGAGCTTACAATCTACAATGAGGTGGGGGAGATACAGGTGTGTATATACAATGGTGCATTTACAATGATGGTCCAGCCATCTTGAGGGAGTGAGGGATGATGGATGGAGATAGTGAAAGGGCTACACATACACACTTACACATAGAATGATTTTGATTAGTGAATGTGATAGGCCGCTCTGAACAAATGTGTTTTGAGGGAGCGCCTGAAACCATGTAAATTGTGGATAGTCCTAATTTCTTTGGGTAGAGCATTCGAGAGGATTGGCGCAGAGCGGGAGAAGTCTTGGAGTCGGGAGTGAGAGGTACAGATTAGTGCAGAGGTTAGTCAAAACATCGTTTGCAGAGCGCAGCAGTCGGTTAGGCCGATAGGTAGAAATGAGGGAGGAGATGTAAGGGGGTGCTGCACTGTGCGTTCAGCCAACCCTAACAGTGTCTGAATACTTTCTGGATCTATTGTATGCCAAATACCCCAGGCTATAACATTCTACCAGAGGTGGGGTGTAATAGGCTGCCTGTTACTCAATACTGACAGGTTAGGCAGTGCACTGCTCTACATAAATTGGCTCAGTTTTTATGAATGTTATCAAAAGATCACTTGCTCAAGTCTTGATGTGGGACTTGCCTGCTCTGCACCACAATCCCATTTATAACTTCCATATTTTTAATTTAATTAGTGATATAAATTGCTTGAGAAAAAAAAATGTCTGCCTCAAAGTGGTGCCGGCCGTGCCTCTGCAGTAACATACTGTAATTTGAAACGCGATATGCAGTAGCATCTACTGTGTTCCAAATTATGCTACTGCGGCAGGTGCAGCTGGTGCCATTTTGAGGAAGACTTTTTTTTATTAAGCAATTTATATCACCAAATAAAATGCCATTGCCATGCTTCACTGTGAGAATGGTGTTCTTGGGGTTATGAACTGTGTTGGTTTGCAGCCAGATATACTGTAGTGTTTACCTTTGTGTCCAAAAAGTAACATTTTGGTCTCATATGACCACAGTACTTCCTCCATACATTTGGGTAGTCTTCCACATGTCCTTTGGCAAACGCAAAACGAACCTTACAATTTTTGTGTGTAAATAAAGGTTTTTGTCTGCCCATTCTTCCATAAAGGCTACCTCTATAGAGTGTACAGTTTATTGTGGTCGTATGGACAAATTGAACATGAAGAGGAAGCCAAGGATCACCAGCAGCCCGGACTTCCTCTTCATATTCAGTTTGTCTGAAGGTGGAGACAATGATGCCAGCGCTGATTGGGCACCAGCATCATGTGTCAAAACACCTCATCACGACCTTGGGGAGAGCGAGTGCCGACATCACTGGAACGGAGCCAACACAAGAGGTGACTACAGGCTTTATTGTTTAATTAAAGGCCGAACATTTAGTTTAAGATGAGGTTCTCCTAGTAGTGGACAACACCTTTAATTGTCAAAGGCTTTAAGTTCTTTTTTTCTCACAAGAAACTATACTGAAATAGTCACTTATAACAGAAAAAAACAAGAAAAGTGGCAAGATATAATTTTGATGTATAATAGTGATGAACAGTTTTACAAGAGCTTTTATTTCAATGACAGTGGCTAATTAACAATTATTAGTGTTTATATAATACTAATTAAGTTAAATAAAAGTAAATTTTTAAACTAGTGAAGCAATTTTATTGGAAAGTAACATTTAAAACAACAAATCATGTCTTAATTTAGACTAGTGCACCATAATGTACAGAAACAAAATGTGTGACAAAAAAAAATGTAAACTAAGCAAACTGATACATGATTATAAGCAATGGATGATTTAATTGTCTTTACAGTTCAGTTGCGTTATAAACTTTAATATGCTTTAATACGTAACACTGAACTCTACCCATTAACTATAAATTATGACTTGGAAATCAGTGATCAAGCCATTTATGTTTCATGTCTATTATTACACATTTGAACTATTTAGGCACTGAACCAAAGAAATAAGGCTAAGTATTTCATTAAAGAAGTTCTGTAGCAAATTATAAACCTCTTGAATTTTTAATTTTTCAACTTAACCACTTATGTGTAGCTTCAGAGATATATGGTAAAAAATTAACAGTCAATAAAGGGGCCATTACTTTTTTAGTGACAATTAGTGATGAACAAGTGTATTCTCTAATATTTGTTATTCACACAGCATGGTATTCGGGTTACTCATTACATTTCGAGTATTTGTGTACTCGCATCGCTACATTCGGATGTCCTGCTGTGCAGTTTTGGCGCCTCTTTTGCAGCCACTAAACAAGCTGGGCTTCTTAACCAATCACAGTAATGCTGCAGACATCTTGGTTGTGGCATTACTGTGATTGGCTGGCTGCCCAGCGACATAGGGTCTATTTAAGCCGTGCCTCCATCATTTTGCACACATTGCATCCAGAGCTGCGTTCTACAAGCATAGGGAGAGATCGCTCAGCTGCTAGGGAGAGTTTTTAGACTTCTGGAAAACACAAAAGCCCTTTTCAGGGCTACCATGAATGTACATATACCAGGTCAGTGTAGAGTAGGGAGAGAGAGATACTCAAGCTAGGAGAGTTTAAAAGAGCCGGTCACTAACTCCATAATACCACTCTTTTAAAGAGCTGAAGACACAAAACAAAGTAAGAGTACAGGGAGGTAGAGATTATGTATTAGGAAGAGAGAGGTTAAAGTGTTCTTCCAGTGTCCATCTTAAAACAGCTTTTCTTAGAGGCAAAGCAATATTTTTCCAGCATACAGAGTACTAGGATTTAGTGCTGCCTTTTTTTAAAGCACCAGTCTATTTTCCCAGCTGTTTTTGTGATCACAGCCTACTTCTGCTGTCCACATTAGTCCACTTAAAAAGGCGGTTAGTGCCCTGCGCAAAGCAGTAGTCCAAACATTTCCTACTGCCTGCTATCAAGCACGCAACAGGCTATTTTCCCCGCTGTTTTTGTGGTCACAGCCTGCCTTCTGCTGTCCACATTAGTCCACTTAAAAAGGCGATTAGTGCCCTACGCAAAGCAGTAGTCCAAACATTTCCTACTGCCTGCTATCAAGCACGCAACAGGCCATTTTCCCCACTGTTTTTGTGGTCACAGCCTGCCTTCTGCAGTCCACATTAGTCCACTTATAAAGGTGGTTAGTGCTCTACACAAAGCCGTAGTCCAAACATTTCCTACTGCCTGCTACCAAGCACACGCCAGGCCATTTTCCCCACTATTTTGGCTGTGATAGCTATCTAGGCTTGTTCCATCAACATCAGAAAATCTGTGAGCGAAACCCAAAATACCAAAAAATCCTGTTGTTAAGGGACAGGAACGTGGACGTGGTGTCAGTTGTGTGCGAGAAGGCACTGGGTCTGTGTCAGGTCAGAAGAAAATTGATGCATCCACTATGTTCCTGGAAAAATTTCCCTGTCTGGATTGTAAACATGCATGGAAGCCAGAAGAGTGAGAGCAGATTCTGTCTTGGATAGCATACAAGGCCTCTACTCATTTGTCAAGCAGCAACAAATCTTCCACAACTACACAGTCTACTGTTGATACACAAAAGGCTAGCCCATCCAATCCTGAAGCTGGTTCTCCTGCCATTATCAGTCACAGGAGACATATGACCCAAAGCTTGGCCGCTCTGAGGATCTGTTTGCTACGTGTCTTTTGGTTGGCTCTGGCCTATCACCGTGCAGCATTGAAGAGGGATGTGAGGAGGTGGCGTGCATTGATGCTCAAGGACTTGAGGACCTATGGCAAGAAGAAAGCCACTTGGAGGAACATCATTTACTTTCTCCAGAGGTGGAGGCTGATGATGAGACACAGTTGCCATCAGGTCAGCCTACAATGTCAACTGGGAAGGAGAATGAGATGGAAGACGAGGTGTTCAATAATGAGTCCACTGGTCCGACCTGGACCGTTGGCACAGCCTTCACAGCAACACATAGGAAGATGGATAAGCAGCACCAACACAGGCCCCAAGGGGTCATGGTTTCCCCAGAGTGAGAACTGGGTCAACTGTTCCCAAGAGCACCCTTGCTGTGCGCGAAGTCAGGGCAAGACACTATTCAGACGCTGTGTGGAATTGTTTTTCTGAAAGTCCTTCAGAGTAAAACATTGTAGTGTGTAGCATCTGCCATACCAGGTTGAGCAGAGGCCAGGTCAAAGGCAACATGAGCACCACCAGTATGCGAAGCCACATGGCAGCCAAGCACCCCAGCAGGTGGGTGGAACACCAGGGTACCAAATCTGTGTCTGCGGGTCAAACCACTGCCATGTTGCCTGGGCTATGTCCTTCAAAAAGTCCTGTTCAGGAAGGAGGAGCTCATACCTCATGCCCACAAGCTGTGGTTGCTCACACACAAGAAACATCGACCACATTCACTCCTTTGTCCCAGCAAAGTATCCAATTGTCCGTGCCTGAGATCTTGGAAAGAAAGTGTAAATACCCAGCCACGCACCCACAGGCACAAATACTAAACTCGCACATTGCCAAATTGCTAGCTGTGGAGATGTTGCCATTTAGGCTTGTCAGAACACAGTTTCCATGATCTCTTGACTGTGGCTGCACCACGATGCAGTGTTCCCAGCCACCACTATTTTGCCCTGCCTATTCAAGCACATGTTAAACAATCTGAACCGTGCTCACACCAAGACTGTAACTGGGAAGGTCCACCTAACAACAGACACCTGGACAAGTTGTTGTGGACAGGGCCGATACATTTCTGTCACGGTACACTGGGTGAACCTGGTGAAGGGTGAAACAACGACGCAAACTGGAAATCACACATTCTACCCACACCAAGAATAGCAGACCCAACTTCTGTCAGGGTTTCCGCCTCTTCATATTCCACTACCTCTCTCCCTTCCTCCTGCTCCTCATCCTCTGCTGAAATACCCTCCCCATCATTGCCAAGCTGGGACCTGTGCAGCAGGGCATTGGCAAAGCGGCAACACACTCTGCTGAAGCTGATCTGTTTAGGTCATAAACCACACACTGCAGCAGAACTGTGGCAAGCTTTAAAACAACAGATTGCTCACTGGCTCTCCTCACTGCACCTCCAACCCGCCTGGTGGTGGCTTTAAAGTCGACAAGCTGGTACACGTGCAATGCATGACTCATGTGCTGAACCTAGTTGTTCAGAAATTTCTGAAAAGTTACTCTGCCTTGCCGAACCTACTTGAGAAGGTGTGCCGTATTGGTGCCCATTTCTACCATTCCTCTACGGCTTTTGCTGGTCTTACAGCACTGCAAAAGTGCTTGAATTTGCCAAGTCACCGACTCATTTGTGATCTGCCCACGTGGTGGAACTCAACCTATCATGTGTTGGTGAGGATTAGTGAGCAGCAGAGGGCAGTAGCTGAATACCAGCTTCAACATGCCCGTCAGACTGAGAGTCAGTCACCACACATAACAACTGTCGATGGGTGTGGATCGCTGACATTTGTGAGGTTCTTGAGAACTGTGAGTACTGCACCAACCTCGTGAGTTGTGTTCAGGCCATTAACAGCATAACCATCCCGCTGCTGTGTCCCTTGAAAAAATCACTGCATAATCTCAAAGAGGAAGCTTTGAGTGCCCAGCATGTTGGAATGGAGCCAATGGGTGATACTACTCAACCCAGCAAATATTCTGAGGCAACATTGAGTGATGAGGAGGAAGATGAGGAGGATGAAGAGGGAGAGGACTTGTTTTCTGTGCCACTGAGGGGACTCCTAATGCTACAGAGGGGACACTCAACCCAAATTTCAAGTCTGTGCAGCTTGGATGGACTGGAGAGGAGAAGGTGGAGGAGGCGGCGAGTCAGCGTGAGGAGAGGATGGGTACTGTTCCTACTGTTCTTTGGGGACACAGAAAATTTTCCGTTTTGCAGCTTGGCTCACATGTCACAGTTCATGTGTAAGTGTCTGTGGCAAGATCCTCACGTGATACACATTTTATCCAACAACCAATACTGGTTGGCCACCTTTCTCGATCCATGGTACAAGGAGAAATTTCCTTCTCTCCTTTTGGAGTCACCAAAGAGTTTTACAATGGAATCATTCACCCTCACTAACAACTTGTCTGGTACCATGTGCACTCTTCGATTGTTGTAAGCCACCCTCCCATGGCACCCGCCTGTTGGACTTTAGTCTGAAAATTTGAGTTATTGTTATCCCTTAAGCATCCTCATCTGCTTCCACCTCTTCCTCTGGTATCGCTACCTCCTCACGCAGATTATTCAAAGTGTGCTCCAGCATGTAGATGACTGGAATAGAGGTGCTGATAATGGCATCATCAGCACTAACCATATTAGAAGCCATTTCAAAACTGTGCAGAAGGGTGCAGAGGTCCTTCATCTGTGCTCACTCCGCAAGCCTGATTTGCACCATGTTCAGTCTGCGTTGGCACAGGCTATGTAAAAGAACGTACTGCACCAGGCTCATCGCTGCTGCCACAGTAGCTACACATGTGGAGAGTCAAATTCCACCATGTCTGAACATGGCAAATCAAATGTTTATCCGGTAGGCCAAAAGACCTCTGTAGTGATGCAAGTCGATGACCTGTGGGGTGTGATCTTCAGAAGCGAACACACAGTGACTGTGCTTTTCTCTAGCAGCACATCCAGGCCAGGATAGTGGTGGAGAAATTGCTAAATCACCAGGTTGAGGATGTGAGCCATGCAAGGCATGTGTGTGAGGTTGCCACAGCATAGGGCCACCACCAGGTTTGCACCGTTATCAAACACGGCCTTCCCTGGCTCCAGATACAGTGGAGACAGCCATTGCTCTAACTCAGTCTGGATAGCTGTCCACATCTCTTGAGCTGTGTGGCTGCGAACTCCAAGGCATATTTATTTGCTGAGCTATTCATCTGAGTCTCATCAGGATCACCACCACACTTGGTGGTTAACATCTGGTGACGAGGGTCTGGATTCTGCTTGGACCCTACTTCGTCCATCACCAACATGAAAAAATTTTGGGCATCAATACAGATGCTTTCCTCCTCTAAATTCTGTGAATTTTTGGAGCAGACCCTTTATGCCCATGGAACATAATGTGTGAACAGCTCTGCAGAATCTCTGCTCTGTGTTTAGGTGGAAATCTGGCTTTCTGATTTCTCAATGAAACATTGTTTTCTCACAAACAATTTGGATTAGCTAATTGGGCCTCCTGACTGCACCCCAATATTAATCCTAAGAATTTTTAAGGGGAAATCTGGCCTTTTGATTTGTCTCTGATACACAGTTTTAGCACAAGCGATTTGGATTAGCTAATTGGGCCTCCTGGCTTCACACCAATGTTAGTCCTAATGATTTTTAAGTGGAAATCTGGCCTTCTGATTGCTCACTGAAACACAGTTTTATCACAAATGATTTGGATTGGCAAATGGGGCCTCCTGAGACTGCTATACAATTTTTGCACAATCTAGTTAGATGCTTTAAGATCGATTTAACAGAGAACAGATCCTATTTAGCTAACTGACAAATTCACTTGCAACACTATCAGGAGTGGCTTCTTTGCACTGTGAGACAGAGAAAATGATGCCAGCAAAACAATAAGTATGCTTTTTCTATAGCCAGGGTCATGTGAATTCAGCTGCAAATCACAGAAGACCTTGTGCCATGACTTTGCGGATCGTTTCTGTGCCCTGATTGGCTGCCGGAATTAACACACATAAAGTTAAGCAGAAATAAAAGAACGCGCTTCTCTAAACTGTCCACACTCCCCTCAACAAACAAATCCCCCGCTCATGATATAGCACCACTATTCTAAAGTATGCTAAAGTCATAACAAAAGCATGATTGGAAACGCGATAATTTAACGAACTGTGACCGAATTTTGCTGACTTTGAGTAAAAATGCTTGTGAAACCGAACACAATTCTGAATGTGCTACGTTCGTGCTAAATTTGAGATTGGCAAATGTGTTCAGACACTTTTGCTTATCTCTAGCTGCAGCCTCTGTTCCTTTCAGAATAGGTGTGTATATACTGACAGACCATGTGACACTTAGATTGCACACACTAATCATCTGACTTATAAAAGCAATTGCTTGCATCAGAAATTTTTCAGGGATTCGTTGGAAATGGGGTGAATACGTATGCACTTGCCAATTTTTAGCTCTTTGACACTGATTATAAAGTAACAAGATAGGTAAAAATCAAGGAAGTGAATGCTTTTGCAAGTTGCTGTAGATAGATTAATATTATAGATGCATTTTGTAGATAAATATATAGTATAAATGATAGGTAAAAATAATAAATTAGAAATATAAATAAAATACAATACACTGGCACTACCTGGGAGGATAGAGACCTGATAATTGGACCAAAAATATCTGGTGTTTGTGGAGGCTGCTGGAGTTGAGCCAGCTACTGTGCTATCACTGACCCCAAAGTGACCAAGAACGGTACAGATAAATCAGAAATCAAACAACTGACATTTGAGCACATGTTTCACATTGCAGGACCTTTACAGCTATATCCAATTGTTGCTTTCTAATTTAGTGTGGGTATTTCCATTCCTCAATAGATCGCATTGGAGGCGCAGGCAGTTGTTTGATTTCCAAAAATAATAAATTATCAGTCAGATATTTATATTAATAGTCTGAATGTATGTATAAATTTAGTAATACACCTGAGAAAGTAATAATTTAATACATTTTGTAACCCCTTGCTGCTACATGAAGTACTATTACAGTATTACAGCTGAGGTTCAATTACTGCTGTCAGTGCATAGCACCATACGGGAAAAATATTAAAATACCAGAATTGCCACTATTGGTCAAAAATGCAATACACAGCTATTAAAATATAATTTGTACTTCAAAACCCTAACTAAATCATCTGTTCACCACTAAACAAGTCTTCACACTGATCCCTTGAATGAAAAATAAAAAAGTTATGGATCTCAGAAAAAGGTGACACAGACAAAACTTGTATTTTACAAATTTTGCAATTAAAATTAAAAAAATACACATAATCATGCTGACTTTAAGAATCATGTTGCTGTGCCATATATTTTGGTTCCTTCCTGCTTCTGCTTCGGTCATAAGGCACAGCCAGGCTCTTGCAGGCTACATGGGCTGAGAACTCTACTTCTATTTCAATTGGTACCTGTTTTTCTATTTGGTCTGGGAGATTGAGATCGTCTGTTAGTGTTTATACCCTGCTGTTTGCCTGGATGTGACTGCAATCTATTCAAGGTCCTGAAATCCTTATGTCCACTGACAGTGATAATTTGACTAGCTGCAGAAAACTTCTGGTTATTTTGCTTGTATTTCCTGTAGACATTCCTGATTTTGTAGTTTTTTGACTACTCTCCTGCCTTACGATTTTGGCCCTGCACAGACTTCCAAGGTCTGACCCTGCTAGCGGATCATTCTCTTGCTTCTGGTTTGATTCTCCGGTCAGCTACCCTAATGTCAAAGCAATCCAGTGAACCACATTGTATAACTAGATCCCTATATGAGGGTTAAATGGTGGGGGCAGGAATTCCTCTTGAATCTGCCAGAGTGGCTTGTTCCAAGTCTATTTATGGTCTCCATTTGAGGCTGTGGCCTTTGGCACATGTTATAGTTGCCAGGTCATTTTTAGCCCACAATTTATATAGTAAAATCAATATCCAAACAACTATGGCAGAATTGTTTTTATCACCATTTTACCCCAACTGGATTTTTGTTTCCCATTTTCCAGTACATTATATGATAACATAAAAGTTGTCATTCAAAATTTAAACAGCCACTGCAAAAAGCAAGACCTCTCTGAATAAACCAACTGAAAATTAAAATAATTATGACTAGAGATGAAAATCGAATTGCAGCACATTGTATTAGTCACAGACTACTGCATGGCTTTCCCAACATACCTCTCAGTTGTACTATAGCTTCTCTCTATCCTCTAACCCTCACAAAGAACTTAATGCATAGCTAATTCCATGCTAACATCTTTCTTCCTATGTAGCCTATCATTTCTCCTCCACCCTCCAGTTTTGTCAAATTTAGTGATGAGCATATCTATCTTTGGAGGATTAAGTCGAATTTCCTAAAATTTGCGGTTCTGTGTGAATTTGTACACTTTGGCATTCAATTTGCTGTTTGCACAGAAAAACGTAACCCAGCACTATTTCCACACTGCCAAAACATCAGTGAATATGCTAATCTTGTTTTGTGTTCCCTGCAGTTGTTACATACCTTGTGCCATATTATCATACCTTCTACTGTGGTGGTCAGTACCTGGATCATGAGAGATAAGTGATTCCTAGTGGAACAGAAGGGCACAGGACTGGCAGTTTATACAGCAGTCATTTTCCATCCCTAGATTCTACTTGGTAAGTGGGGCATACATATCATATTGTAATCTGTCTCTCTCTCTCTCTCCTTTCCAGTACTGAGATATGCCCAAATGTATTTGATCAAACTTATTAGGACAATTAATCGATGCTGGTTAATTCTAATTTCAAAAGATCCATGCATTCAACTTAACTCATTTAATTGTCATCTTTTATTATTCCTCATACATTTAATTTCATATTACATAAAAAGCCTTCTATTTCACAATGGATTCACATTCACATGTTCATAAAAATCATCAGGATTACCAAAGATTGTTCTATGCTTGAACTCTGCAAGTCTCTCTCATTAAAACAAGCAGCCTATATGACTAGGAAATGGAAATATCTCACTGCTTGACAAATCACTCCAGCACAATTAAACTACCTGCAATTTGAATTATTGATATGAATTAATTACATCAGGTCTGTGACTAAAAATCTGTTTGATTATTTTCATCTGATTTCCATGTATTTTGGTGTGCTGAAAACAAAAAAATATTGAAAAAAATCCTGGACGTCAGGATTTGCCACAAAATGCAAAATTCTCTTCAAATTTAATAATTTTTCTCAATTTTTGGTATTTTTTTTATCTTAGGTTTTTGAAAGTCAAAATCACTATTAATTAATTCACATCAATGCATTGAAGATATACAATGCCAAAAAATATAACTTTCAAAGAAAAGAACTTTCAGAGTGAGCTAATGAAACCAACATCAACATGTTCCAAGCTGAATGAGCGGGCTCTTGACATGCCCGGGGTTGTTTAAATTGTTTTATCTTGGTTCTCGCCTGTTCACACTTTTTCATCTCAGTTCGTGTTAGCTCGACATATTCAACCGTGTTTCCCAAAATTAGCATTATGGCTCAACGGAAGTGTATTAATTCGCTTGACTGTTTCTGTTACATTTGTGGTGAATATACAGTGTTGAAGCAACAGCTGAATATTACAGACTTTGTGAAAAAAGTATACTTGCATATTTCAGACTAAAGCTTGGAGATCAAGATAAAGCTTGGGCGCCTCATAAAGTGTGCAAACGGTGTGTTGAGGACCTCCGAAATTGGTTCAAGGGTAAGAAAAAAGCTTCCCGTTATGGGATTCCTATGGTATGGAGAGAGCAAAAGAACCATAGTGACGATTGTTACTTTTGTTCATGCGATGTGAAAGGGTATAATTCAAAATGGAAGCATTCCATTTCATACCCAATATTCACTCAGCAATTCGTCCCATCCCCCATGGCACAGATATACCAGTACCCAAGGCCCCTGCTACCTTGGAAGAGATACCTAGCTCCGATGAAGGTGGAATCATACCTAAACCAGATGATGAATCAAGTTCTGACTTTGAAGATGATACAAGACCAAAATTGTTTTCCCTGGAGGAGATGAATGATTTGGTAAGAGACTTGAATCTTCCCAAAGATGCCGCTGAGTTACTCCGATCAAGGCTCAAAAGCAAGAATTTATTGTTGCCAGGAGTGTCTTTTTCATGGTTCAGACATCGTGAAAACGAGTTCGTTCCTTACTTTGCCCTGGAAGATAAGTTGGTTTATTGCATCAATGTCGAAGGTTTGATGGGTCAATTCAAAATCCAATATTATTCAGCGCAATGGCGTCTTTTATAGATTCTTCAAAAAGAAGTCTCAAAGCAGTTTTACTCCACAACAGCGGTTTTTATGCTTTCATCCCTGTAGGTCATTCCGTACACCTCAAGGAAACTGTCACGCTGTATAGCAGATATATATATGAGATGTCTGTAATCTATATCAAAAAGGGCAACATACTATATAACATGCGCATAGATATATTATAACATGGATTTACCTGACAGAATGTCCACTGGGTCAAAACGGAATCCGTTATACGCTGTCTCCGGCTAGAGGGTGACCGGGGTCTAAGCTGACCCTGAACTGGGGTCCTAACTAATCCCTCAACCTGGAGGTACTGTTAAAGGTACAGAGGTCCAGGCCACCAGCGTAAACCCTGTCTCCTATCAATCCCTGCCAACTGTATTCTAGTCCTAAGAAGGACCCTGAATACCACCAAAGGGAATGAACAGGTAACGGATAATGAACAGAAAGACATACAAGAAAGAGAAGGAATAAAGTAAATAAAGTCTTACATACAACACTCACACACAGTAGGAACACCTAAGGTCTCAGAGATTTAACTATAAGCTATAAGAGTAAAAACACCTAATGAACTCTTAGCTTAAATATTCTCAGAACCGATCCAGTCTGCTGAACTACATGAATGCTTTCACCGGCGTCTAACACCCAGACTGGCAGAAATATAAAGGAAACTAATTAGAACATAAACAAAAGCAGCCGGGCGAGGCTGCACCTAGCCTTAGCAAAGAGCTAGGAAAAATTAACTCTCACATCACCAAAAAACAAAGAAACAGAAGCTCAGCTGTGAGAAGTCAGAATGTGCAATCGCGACGATCTTCGTGGCGATGCACCCATGACAGTACCCCCCCTTCTACGAGGGGCCTCCGGACCCTCATGACCAGGTCTGTCTGGGTGAGTTGTGTGAAAGGTCCGTCCACGTTATCATTGACCACCACTGAAGGAGGTAGAGGTGACGGTATGACTGGTGCCACATACTTTTTAAGTAATGACTTGTGAAACACATTATGAATTTTAAACGTAGGAGGGAGGTCCAGACGAAATGCCACAGGATTAATTATGGAGCTGATCCTGTACGGCCCGATGAATCTGGGACCCAACCTCCAGGAGGAAACTTTAAGTTTAATATTCCTGGTAGACAACCACACCAGATCATTCACCTTCAGATCTCGACCAGAAACTCTCCCCCTATCAGCCATCCGTTTGTAACGGTTCTCCGTAACCTTCAGTCTTAACTGATCTGGAACTATCAGTCTCCCTGGAAGTCCCACAGGGGCGTCCCCCTGAGCCCCCAATACCTCCCCTCAAGCTCAGAGCATACAGCTGACACTACAACTCCCTCCTGAGGAATAGGAACCGGATCATCCATCCTCCAGGTCCCTGGGAAAGTACGAGATAAGGCACCAGGAAGCAACTTTATTGAGCAGTCATATGCGCGATGAGGAGGTAACTCTTTACACCCCTCCTCTGAGAACATCTCCCCAAAGTCCTCCAGAAAAGGAGGCAAAGTCCTAGGTACAACCGCACCGATGACCGTGCTCATGCAGTTATTCTTGCAAAATTCACCCCACTGGCTAATCTTTCTGGATTGCCAATCAATCACTGGGTTATGTTTAGCCAACCAAGGAAGTCCCAACACAATAGGAGTAGGTAGACCCTCCAACACATAACAAGACAATTGCTCTTTATGTATTGCCCCTACTCGAAGATCTATGTTATGAACAGCTTGAACCAAGCTACCTTGACCAAGAGGTCTAGAATCAATAGAGAGTATAGGGACCGGTTTGGCCAATACACTCAGTTGCATACCATGCACCTGGGCAAACCGAGCGTCCACAAGATTAGCCCCGGACCCACTATCAAGAAAAACAGAAATCCTCTCAGTTCTAGTACCAATCACCACCTCCGCAGGCACGATAAACTGAGAGGGATTTGGGGACGAAATACAGACTCCCAGGTTAACTCCTTGGGTCAAAGAGGTCCGGGATGGACAACCCCAACAAAATGTCCCTCTCTCCCGCAAAAGAAACACCTTCTAGTCTTGCGGCGCACCGCCGATTCCCTCCTACAAAATGATGTCCCTCCCAACTGCATGGGTTCCTCAGAACAGACCAGGGGAACCTCAGTATAAGGGACTTTAGTAGTAGGTGGAGTCATCATGGGGGGCGGAGTTACCTCGCGTCTTCCCCGAAGTCGTCTATCAATGCGAATAGCGAGGGCCATAGCAGCCTCCAGTGATGGAGGAGAATCATACTGAGCCAACACATCTTTTAATTTGTCAGACAACCCTTGACAAAACTGGCTCCTAAGAGCTGGGTCATTCCACTGAGTATCTGTTGCCCATCTACGGAACTCAGAAGAATATTCCTCCGCTGGACGATTTCCTTGCCGTATTTTACGTAACTTTGTTTCAGCAAGGGAAACTCGATCCGGATCATCATATACCAGACCCAGGGCAGTAAAAAATCGATCCACTGACTGGAGATCTGGGGAGCCTGGAGGAATAGAGAACGCCCAAGATTGAGGGTCCCCTTGTAAGAGCGAGATAACAATTCCCACCCTCTGCTCTTCACTCCCAGATGACCGAGGCCGCAGCCGAAAGTACAATTTACATGCCTCCCGGAAAGTAAAAAATTTGTCCCGCCCACCAGTGAACCTGTCCGGGAGAGCAACCTTAGGTTCAGATCTGGCTTGCTCTGGGAGGGACAAAACCTTGGACTTAATGTCTGCAAATTCCATGGACAACCCCTGCAACTGCCGGGCCAGCTGGGCTACTGGATCCATGACAGCTGGGGAGAATCTTTAGTTTGGGCCGGTGAAAATGTCACGCTGTATAGCAGATATATATATGAGATGTCTGTAATCTATATCAAAAAGGGCAACATACTATATAACATGCGCATAGATATATTATAACATGGATTTACCTGACAGAATGTCCACTGGGTCAAAACGGAATCCGTTATACGCTGTCTCCGGCTAGAGGGTGACCGGGGTCTAAGCTGACCCTGAACTGGGGTCCTAACTAATCCCTCAACCTGGAGGTACTGTTAAAGGTACAGAGGTCCAGGCCACCAGCGTAAACCCTGTCTCCTATCAATCCCTGCCAACTGTATTCTAGTCCTAAGAAGGACCCTGAATACCACCAAAGGGAATGAACAGGTAACGGATAATGAACAGAAAGACATACAAGAAAGAGAAGGAATAAAGTAAATAAAGTCTTACATACAACACTCACACACAGTAGGAACACCTAAGGTCTCAGAGATTTAACTATAAGCTATAAGAGTAAAAACACCTAATGAACTCTTAGCTTAAATATTCTCAGAACCGATCCAGTCTGCTGAACTACATGAATGCTTTCACCGGCGTCTAACACCCAGACTGGCAGAAATATAAAGGAAACTAATTAGAACATAAACAAAAGCAGCCGGGTGAGGCTGCACCTAGCCTTAGCAAAGAGCTAGGAAAAATTAACTCTCACATCACCAAAAAACAAAGAAACAGAAGCTCAGCTGTGAGAAGTCAGAATGTGCAATCGCGACGATCTTCGTGGCGATGCACCCATGACAGAAACCTATGAGAACTTGGAATTGGTTCTTCATAAACTTAAATATGAAGACCATGGTTGGCAAGTGTGTGGGGATTTGAAAGTCTTGTGCATGCTGCTCGGGCAACAAGCTGGGTATACCAAATACCCTTGTTTTCTGTGTCTATGGGACAGTCGAGACAGACAAAATCACTGGACCAAGAAAAATTGGCAGCCGAGGGTGCTCACAGTTGGTGAAAAAATGTCCTCCGAGAAACTTTGGTTCCTCCCCATAAAGTTCTTCTACCACCTCTCCACAAAAAATTGAGATTGATGAAGCAATTCGTAAAATCACTTCCAAAAGATGGAGAATGCTTCAAATACTTGGTCACCAAGTTTCCAGGCCTCTCGGAGGCAAAATTGAAGGAAGGTGTGTTTGTCAGACCAGACATTAGAAGGCTTATAGCTGATTAAGAGTTTACCAATACCATGACGCATCCTCAAAAAGAAGGGTGGATTGCATTTAAAGAGGTCGTAGAGAAATATTTAGGCAATAACAAAGAACCTGACTACAAAAAAATTGTCGGACGAATGCTGAAAGCATTTCAAGCTTTAGGTTGCCTGATGCGTTTGAAAGTGCATTTCCTCCATTCCCACCTTGACAACTTTCCTGAAAATTTGGGAGCTGTGAGTGAAGAGCAAGGTGAACGATTCCACCAGGACATTAAAGAGATGGAAAGAAGATACCAGGGAAAATGGAGCATTACAATGATTGCAGACTACTGTTGGACGCTTCAGAGAGACATTACAGATGCTACTCACAAGCGTAAAGGTACCAAGAGAAGCCTCACAGGGAAGAAGAATCAATTTTAGTGTGTGTTAGTGAGCTCATGGCAGTTAAAAAGATGATTTTCATGAAATGTTTGTCAAAAAAAATAATTTTATGGGTCTATTTTCATTTATTTTGAGGTATTGTCTTATTTAACATAGTTACTTAAATTGTCAGAAAATGTGATGTCCTATGACAAAACGGAGGTCATTTTCGGATTCAGCGCACTCAAAAACAAAGATTACGTGGAATAACCAAAACAGCTCTTGAAAAAAATTTTTTGCAGACCTGTGTTATTTATTATAACTATTAAAATATGGGAGTGAATAAGCGGTAGTGCAATAATAAAAATTAGAAACTGCTGAAAGAAGTTAAAATTACAAATATTAACATTGACCATTAAAGTAACAATATTAATTGCATCTAAAACATATACAAACTATTCTCTTATAGCTACATTAATAATATTCAACTGCAAAAGGGTAAATAACAGAAATAACAGAATTTTATTGGTAATTCACAGTATATTCTTTTCAAACACAAGGACAAGGACAGAATGGATTTTAACAGAGAAAAATGCAAAGTACTACATCTGGGCAATAAAAATGAAAAAAGCATATACAAAATGGGAGGAATAGGGCTAAGTAACAGCACATGTGAAAAAGACTTGGGTATACTAATTGATCATAGACTGAACATGAGTCAACAGTGTGATGCTGCAGCAAATAAGGCAAATGCAATTCTAGGATGTATCAACAGCAGCATACAGTCTAGATCACGTGAGGTCATTATTGCCCTCTACTCCTCTTTGGTCAGACCTAATCTGGAATACTGTGTCCAGTTTTGGGCACCACATTTTAAAAAAGACATCAACAAACTGGAGCAAGTTCAGAGAAGAGCCACCAGAATGGTGACCGGTCTGCAAACCATGTCCAATGAGGAACGGTTACACGATTTGGTAATGTTTAGCTTGCAAAAAAGAAGACTGAGAGGAGACTTAATAGCTGTCTACAAATATCTCAAGGGCTGTCACATTGTAGAAGGATCATCTTTATTCTCATTTGCACAAGGAAAGACTAGAAGCAATGGGATGAAACTGAATGGGAGGAGACACAGATTAGATATTAGAAAAAACTTCTTGACAGTTAGGGTGATCAATGAGTGGAACAGGCTGCCACGAGAGGTGGTGAGTTCTCCTTCAATGGAAGTCTTCAAACAGAGGCTGGACAGACATCTGTCTGGGATGATTTAGAGAATCCTGCTTTGAGCAGGGGGTTGGACCAGATGGCCCAGGAGGTCCCTTCCAACTCTACTATTCTATGATTCTATGATTCTATGATTCTATGACATTGATTGTAGAGCTCTAACTTATACAGTACATTGCCAGGCACAATTTTTCATTTTTTCCATACTCAAACATAGAAACAAAACACCTTAATAGTGTTATTTTTTATGCCTATTAATCAGGTAAAGAATAAAGATTATTTTCATTTATTTGCTCATTATAAGACAACTACTTTAAAATGCATGTTCTCAAAAAA
>JARQOD010000001.1:261710321-261775874 GCA_033576555.1 Oophaga sylvatica
TCCCAAATATTGCTCCATACAGAATGAGCACCATATAATGCTCCATACAGAATAGGCCCCGTATAATGCCCCATACAGTATATGATGGACCCCATACATTTCTTCAAACACAATGGGCCCAATTTAATGCTCCATATATTATGGGACTCATAAGAAGCTCCATATATAATGGGTCCCATAACATGTTCCATATATAATGGACCCCATATAATGCTCCATATGTAATGGGCCCCAAATAATTATCCGTATATAATGGACCACATAAGATGCTCCATACAGAATAAACTCCATATAGTGCTTCATACATTATATGATGGGACCCATATGTGATGCTTCAGTGTATGATGAGCCCCATATATTGCTCAATATATAATGGGCCCCATATATGATGCTCCACTGTATGATAGGCCTCATATAATGGGCACGATATATGATGCTCCAGTTGATGATGGGCTCCATGTATGATGGCCCCATGTATGATGCTCCAGTGTATGATGGGCCCCTTCTGATGGTCTCCCATATATTGCTGTAAATATAAATTAAATGCTCACCTATCCTCGCTGGCCGCTACTCTGGTGTCTTCCAGCTCTCTGCACTGTGACTGTTTAGTCAGAGGGCACACAGACTTTACATTATTGTGCCCTCTGACTGAAACATCACAGAGGATTCGGAAGACGCTGCAGTGATGGAATGTAGATAGGTAAGTATTGCAAGTGCTGAGACCCTGAGCATGCAAAGTGGGCGCACTGTGGGTGCCACCACTGGCACAGGTGCTGGGCCCCCAGAGTACACCAGTGTACTTGATGGAGAGTTGGCCCCCATGCCTGCTCAGGGCTTCAGTACTTGCCCTGATGCTGACGCCAGCCCTGGCTTCCACCCCCGAGAGATCAGACTGTCATTGGGGTCCACCACCTCTTGTGAGGACAAGCAATGGTGCAGGTGACATGGGGCAGTCGCACATTTCTACATGTTGGTGGCTCTGTCACTAACCAAAGCAAGGTTACTTACAGCCCAGGCACCTGGGAATCGGGCTCCATGAAGCAGACGGAGGCACTGCTTCCAGCCTCCCTAGGAATGAGAAGAAGAAGTGAAACCTGAAGAAGATTACGATCAGTAAGGTGCAATTGTTCCTGTTGAATAGGAAGGAACCACTGAGGAACTGTTCTAAGTTCCTGAAGGCAGAAGGCACTAAAATATGTAAGGTATCCTGGTGTTTGCCAAGACAGCCAGAAGAGCATATGTTTTCCTCCTCCCAGTTTATTTTTGCACGGTTGCATTCCCCCGCTGGATTAAGGGACTTTGGACTTTATCCCTCTATGTTAATTTCCCCAATATTTTAATACAGTAAAGATGTATATCTTCGTACCGTGTTAGCCAGTAGATAGAAAAATATTTAGAGTTGAGAGTCCTCAGTGGTTGATACCTTTTAATGGCTAACTGAAAAGATGGTAACAAATTGCAAGTAGTCTCGAAAGCTTGCAATTTGTTACATCTTTTCAGTTAGCCATTAAAAGGTATCAACCACTGAGGACTCTCAACTCTAAATATTTTCCCAATATTTTAAAGAACAGATGAGGGACTATGCCCACGGACTGTAAGGCAAACTGTTATGTTGGTCAACAGGCATTGGATTATAATGACTGTCTTCTTCTTTACTCTGAGGGTCAGTGAGCTGGCCATGAACCTTATGTACCTCAGGAAGAGGACAATTTCATCCTAGCATCCATGCCCTGAAGTCTGGGTATTTATGACAAGGAGGGAAAGGTTTTAAATATTGTCAAGCAATACCTGGCTGACAAAACCATCTTTGTTGTGAATGTCTTGGAGACTACTTCTGAGCTGAGGCTCCCTCCAGTGGTTGCTGATGGTATTGAACCAATTAAGGAATGGGTGTCAGATGGGGCTGACTGGCCTGATATAAGTGAGCTGATCTCCCATGATCCACGCCGGTAATCAATTGTTGCTTCCAGGTCTTTGTTGGAATTTCAGCTTGCTTTCCTGCTATCATTTAGATAAGTGACTTTCTGTTTTTTTTTCTGTGGTTGGATTTCCCTTGCTTTTGCAGTCTTGCCTTTGACTTCAGTCTGGTCCCCTTTGGGGGCTTACGCTGTCCTCTGTTCTCATTTTGTATTTGCACTTGTTCTCTGTTCCATTGATATTTTTCATTGCTGGGTAGCTGTGTGTCACACCAGAGATCTGATATAGGTGGTCGAGATCGTGTGGTCTCAGGTTTTTTGTAATCAGAAGTGTTGGTATTTTTATTAGGGTTTTTCTGGGTTGCAGACATAATTTTTCTCCTGTACTTTACTTTCTAGACAGATTTGGGCCCCAACATTTGCTCATTCTATTTTCTGTCTGTGTTCGTGTTTTCCTCTTATCTAACCGCCATTACATGTTTGGGGTTTCCTATTTCTTTGGGGGCTTTACTCTGGGGCAGTTAGCTTTCCTCTTTCTGTCTTCAGGTGTAGCTAATTCTCCGGCTGTGCCGAGGCGTCTAGGATCACCGTAGGTACGCTCCACGGCTACTTCTAGTTGTGCGGTTAGTTTAGGCATCTGCAACCCATTAGGTTCCAGCCTCTCTGGTGTCTTGCTGCTTTGGCGGTATTTTGCACCTGTACCATGTACCACGTCATAACACATCATACTCCCTAATTTCTCTGCAACCTACTGTACAATTATTGGGTCCCTCTATGCCTTGTAGGTGTTGGGCTGCCTTGCCGCTATCACCTTGTCTGAGCAGGCTTTTAGTGCCCTGGTAGAGACATAACAGACAGGCACTTTAGGATGTCAAAAGAAAATGATAACAGGCTCACTTTAATGAAAATGAGCAAAGCCTGGATTAGCCCTGACTTTTCCTCACCACCAGATGACAGTAGCATATAAAGTGCTTTTAATCTTCATTATTTGAATAAGGCCCGCCAGTTGTTACCTTCAAGGGTCTATGGATTATTGTATTACTCTCCTTATCATTTTTTCCTGGCTTTCCACTTTGTGCTAAGCCTTTATGAGTGTAGGAGTACATCAACTACTCCATTTGGTGCTTTCGAGGCTGTATGGATGATTCTCTGTATAATTTTTTCTGGTTTTGCATTGTGTGAAGAGCTCTTATGAGTGGAGGAGTACCACAACTACACTTTCCTTATATTTGAATGAGAAATTACAGTTGGTGCCTTAGGCTTCTTTCACACATCAGTTTTTCGGCATCAGGCGCGATGCGGCGTCTCGCCTGATCGCCGAATCCGGTTTTTGATATCTAAAACCGGATAAAACGGATCCGGTTTTTAGCCGGATTATTCTAACGGATCTGGCAGAAAACCGGATCCGTCTCTTCAGGTGTATCCGTTTTTTGACGGATTACACTGGATCCGGTATTTAAAAATGCCCTTTTTGGGGTTAAAAACATGATTGGCTACTGAAAACCTATATATACACTGTTCTTATAGCTCATCTTGTTGTATAGGAGCAAGTGCCGGTTGGAGAGAAGAGCAAGTTTCTGCTGAAGATGGACGTTGTGATAGGAAACATTCTGAAGAATTTGGTGGATTTCACGGCGGAGGCGAATCTTCTGAAAGCGATTGTTCTGGAGAAGGAGCGAAAGAGACTGCAGCGACAACGTCGACGAGGACGTTTCTGGATCCACCCCATCACAGCCCAGAGAATGACACGTGGGGTGTTTTCTACACTGTACATGGAGCTACGAGGAAACCCTCAGAATTTTTTTGCATATCTTCGCATGAAAATGGAGAACTTTGATTTGTTGGTGGAGCGTGTTGGAGACCTCATAAGAAGATCGGACACATATTGCCGCTTCTCCATTTCACCGGCGGAGCTTCTGATGGTGACTCTTAGGTATGCCATATTTATTGCATCTGCTTGCTTCAGAGCACACTTGTCCTGGAATCTTGTTGCTGGTAGTTTGTATACGGCCATCTGACTGTATTTTTATAGTATCTCCAATTGTTAAAGCTGATGTGTGGTATGTAATGCTGTGATTTTAAACTTTTTTTTTGTTTATACACAGTTTCCTGGCAACTGGAGAATCTCTTTCCACACTGCATTTTCAATACAGACTTGGGATTTCCACCATCTCTGGAATTGTGAAGCACAATTGCCGTGCATTGTGGGACTCTCTAGTTGCGGAATTTCTACCAGAGCCCACAACAGACAGTTGGATTGCAATTGCAGAAAAGTTTCTTCAAATATGTCAGTTTCCAAATTGCCTGGGCTCTGTGGACGGGAAACATATCAGGATTATAAAGCCAGCAGGATCTGGATCCGAATATTTTAATTACAAGAAATATTTCTCTATTGTCCTCATGGCCATCGCTGACTCAGAACACAAATTTACTGCCGTAGATATTGATGCCTATGGCCACTCCATTGACTCTCATGTTTTCAAACTTTCAGCAATGGGCCATCAGCTGTATGGAAACAACTTTCATTTCCCTTCCCCTAGACCGCTGCCTCAAACTTCTGGCCCATCAATGTTTGTGTAGGGGATGAAGCCTTCCAGCTGTCAGAACACCTGCTAAAACCGTACTCCAGCAGAGGATTGACACACACCAAAAGAATTTTTAATTACCGCCTCACAAGAGCCAGAAGAATGGTGGAGTGTGCTTTTGGGATTCTGACAGCAAAATGGCGTGTTCTATTGACCGCTATCAACCTAAAAACTGAAACTGTGGACGAGGTAATCAAAGCTTGTGTGGTTCTACACAATTTTGTCATAGCAAGGAACAGATTTCCATTGAGTGACACTGTGAAGAAACCACCTTGCATGATTACCAGAACGTTACCAATAGAACTTCTGTGACTGTTTCCCGAATGAGGGACAAATTTGCCGAATACTTTATGTCCCCTGAAGGAAGAGTAGACTGGCAGGATGACAGAGTTTAATAAACTGCTTTGTGACCTTTGTACCTTCTGTACCCACATTTTACCTTTGACAACCAAATTTGTCTACCTTCTAGTTTATTATGTACAGTACGTTACCTTTTGTCCAAAGTTGTGTCCCTGGTTGTGTATTAGCAAAGTATTTCACCTTTTAAACAGAGTTCTGTACTTTGTTAGGTAATCCCCAACAAGGTACAGAACTCTGAAAGGTGAAATACTTTACACAACCAGGGACACAACTTTGGACAAAAGGTAAAAATGTTTTACCTTTTACCCAAAGTTATGTGTCTGCTTTTGTATAACAAATACATTTTACCTTTATTTTACCTTTGACAACCAAAGTTGTCTACCTTCTAGTTTATTATGTACAGTATGTTACCTTTTGTCCAAACTTGTGTCCCTGGTTGTGTATTAGCAAAGTATTTCACCTTTTAAACAGAGTTCTGGACTTTGTTAGGTAATCACCAACAAGGTACAGAACTCTGTTTGAAAGGTGAAATACTTTACACAACCAGGGACACAACTTTGGACAAAAGGTAAAAATATTTTACCTTTTACGCAAAGTTATGTGCCTGCTTTTGTATAACCAATAAATTTTACCTTTATTTTACCTTAGAAATAAATGACAGACAACCATTTTAATCAAACAAATAAACTTTTATTTTTTTTAACATGTTTAACAATGTCAAAAATTTTTAACTTCTTTGTTTTCAATGAGCAAAAGCTTTATTTTTTTCAATGTGAAAAGATTTTTTTTTAATAAAATTTTTTATTAAACACAAAATCACAGGTTTGTGTAATGTGGGGTGGAGATACTACTGGAGGGGCTGTGGGACCCTTCGACCGTGGGAGTGTGGAGAGCAGCCTGGGATGGTGTTGGGGAAGGATCAGGTAAAAGAGGTGAAGGGGTTGAAAAAGAAATGGAATGGGTGGAGAGGTGGGAGCCAGAACAGGTAGGTGGTGGAGAGGAGGATTGGGCAGGTAGTACAGGAGCAGATGTGGTTGGGAACTGGTATTGTGCAGGTTGTTTGTATGGGGCATGTTGTTGGAAGTGGGGAGGTTGCTGGAAGTGGGAAGGTTGCTGGAAGTGGGAAGGTTGCTGGAAGTGGGAAGGTTGTTGGTACTGGGGAGGTTGGTGGTATTGGGGAGGTTGTTGGTATTGAATGGGAGGGGGAGGAGGGATGGTGGCTGGAGGGGGGGCAGTTGTGGGAGGAACGACTGGGGGTGGGTGTAGGTTGGGAGATAACCTGCTCTAGAGCACCGTGGCACGAATGCATTACATACATCTGCTGGCTATGAGATAGCGTATCCATGCGCTCGGCTACAGACCGGAAAAAACTGTGGTTTGGCGAACTTCTTGCTTCTGAATGCATCGTTTGCAGAAGTGTCTTAAGCTCCAGAATGCTGGAGCTGAGCTGATTAAAGCCTGCAGCCATTTGCTCTGACAAGATTTTAAGACAGTTCTGAAATGATGCATTAAGATGCAAGAATTCGGGCGCATAGTTCTTTTCCTGACCCCTCTGCCGCAGCCGCCCAGTAGCCACTGGTGTACTAGAGGTGGCGGCAGAAGGGTGGGGTAAAGGGAAATCTATCTCCTGACCAGCAGCCTCATGTAATGCATTCGGCTACGATGCTGCAGCGCTGGTGGAGGGGACAGAGGGCTCACGTGTCTGGGAAGGTGCGGATCGGCCGGGGCTGTCAAAGGGTCCCTCGGTGCCGGTCTCCTGAGGGATCGCCCCATAAGGGTACAACTCTGCGGGCGCCCGAGTGCTGGTCATCATTCTGTGGAATAAAGAGAAAAAATACAATTAATATACTGTTATTGAATGGCCCTGGCTGAAAAAAAAATTTAGTTAGACATGTTATCATTTTGTAAAACTTGGGGTGGGTAATATTTACCTTCTGGTGACCATTGTAACCCGGAGGAACGACAGGGCTTCAGCATATTTTTATGTGCTCCTGCGTCCTCGAGATCCACTCGGGGCCCGCATCTCTATGTTGAACTCCTTCTTGAAGCGATCCCTCACAGACCGCCACAGCTTCACAATTCTGTCCCCTGAAACGAGATAGCAAACATTGGTTAATATACAACATCAGTGTTTCCCAAACTCCAGTCCTCACAGACCACACCGGTTATGTTCTCAGGATTTCCAGTGTTGCACAAAAGTAAATCATGAAAACATGACCCGTGGGGGCCACGAGGACTGGAGTTTGGGAAACACAGCTTTGAGTCCAGCAACCTGAACTGTATATACTTACGGTGTTCAAGCTTGGCTCGAGCGTCGAGGTCCTCCCAGCGGTCCACGAGTTGTGAAAAGATCTCCTCCCAGAGCCGCCGGGTCACTATTACATCAGCATGGCTGCGGTCCCCCATGTTCCACAGTGGCTCCCTTTCTCAGACCAGAGCAATAAGGAGGTCCACGTTGAGAACCCCCTCCTCACCATCCAAGGCGGGAGCACGCTGTGAAGCCTGTTAAAGAAAAAGAAAAAAAAATACATTAGTCTCCAAACTACCAAGGAAAAAAAAACATGTACATAAAAAAGTTAAACAAAAAAGTTTATCAAAACAAATTAAAAAAAAAAAAAATTACTTACATGATGGTGACCGCAGCGTTGCTCACGCCAACGACCCTGGGAGGCACTGCGATGACCTCATTGCCGAGCACCATTTCCGGAACACTATAAAAAAAAATTATGTGCTTAGATGTAGGCATATGTGTTTAGGTGCAGTGTGATGTCTGTACTAAATTGTTTTCTATGTGTTGTGTGTAGTGTGATGTTATGTTTGAGTGATGCATGCAGAAAACTTACGAATTGCGAGCCCACTCTGGGTATCTCTCCACCCCTTCGTTCTTCTCCTGGGAGCTCCTCTTCAGGTTCCATTTCCTGTTATACATAAAAAGTAATACCATTAATATATAAATAACAGAGATGTGATTGTGCAATAATAAAAAAAACCTCTAAATGCTGACGATGTGTCGGAGGGCTCCCAGAAGAAGACATGTCCTGTGCTGGTGGCGTTGATGGCCGTCTTCTGCTGTGGAATAAAGACAAACAAAGGCCATGCTATATCAAGTGATATTGCATGGCCCTGGCTGGAAGGGGTAGTGTGTGATATTTACCGTCTGCTGTCTGCTGCTGTGGTCTCCTCACTGGCTTAACTGTCCTGTGCTGGCGTTGAGGGCCGTCTTCTGCTATGGAATAAAGACAAACAAAGGCCATGCAATATCAAGTGATATTGCATGGCCCTGGCTGGAAGGGGTAGTGTGTGATATTTACCGTCTGCTCTCTGCTGCTGTGCTCTCCTCACTGCCTGAACTGTCGTGTGCTGGCGTTGAGGGCCGTCTTCTGCTGTGGAATAAAGACAAACAAAGGCCATGCAATATCAAGTGATATTGCATGGCCCTGGCTCGAAGGGGTAGTGTGTGATGTTTACTGTCTGCTGTCTGCTGACGTGCTCTCCTGCTCTTCTTGGGCTGGTGGTGGTACTGCTGGCGTCGGCGTTGTTGGTCGGCTTGTTCTGTGGAATAAGGAGAAAAGGCCATGCAATATCAATTGATATTGCATGGCCCTGGCTGGAAGGGGTAGTGAGTTATATTTACCGTCTGGCCTCTGCTCCCATGCTGTCCATCAGCAGCCGCATCTGTTGGAATCCTGGGGGTGTAGGTGCTCCTGGTGACAGGCTTGTGCTGTTGAATAAAGAGGAAAAAAAAGGGCCATGAATATATTGATATAGCATACCCCTCGCTGAAAGTGCTTGTCTGTGATATTTACCGTCTTGCATCTGGCCCCGGCTGCATCATGGCCACAGATTCTTGGGGTTGTGCTGTTGGTGGTGGTGCTGGTCTGGCCTCCTTTCCTCCTCTCCTGTGGCTGGCTCCTCGGCGGCTGGCTCCATATCGTCCTCCTGCTTTCTTCGCTGGCTGCATGGTTATGGCTGAGGGTGGTCCCACAAACATTGTTTATATAGGTTGGCTGTCGGCTGGGCTACAAAACCTAAACCAGACAAAAAACCGGATCTGGATGCCGGATCCGGCAAAAAATGGATCCGGTGCATTGCGGCGCTCATAGACTTTCATTGTAAAAAAAAAACGGAAGCGCCGGATCTGGTGCATCCGGCCTTTTCACCGGAGACAAAAAACGTTACATGAGACGTTTTTCCCAGACGCCAGATTGAGACCAGACGCCGGATCCGGCGAAA
Source organism: Oophaga sylvatica (assembly GCA_033576555.1). NCBI lineage: Eukaryota > Metazoa > Chordata > Amphibia > Anura > Dendrobatidae > Oophaga > Oophaga sylvatica. The sequence goes on from JARQOD010000001.1 coordinate 261,719,416, forward strand.
ACCGGACGTGCCACATACCAATGCGGCGCGATCCGGCACTAATGTTAGTCTATGGTAAAAAACCGGATCCGGTTTTCAGAAAACATGCCGGAACTCGCCTGATTGAAAAAAACCTGATGTGTGAAACAGGCCTTAAAGGATGTAAGGATGATCCTGATTGTATTTTTTACAGGTTTTGCACTTCGCCTTTATAAGTCTACGAGTACCACTACATGACAGATTGAACATACTGTGTATGAGGCCCTCCTTTATGTCTAAAACAGGGCGTACCTGAGTAGAGATGAGCTAATATTTCAATATTCGGTTCAGCTCACGATTGCTGAATTTTCAATATTTGCCGATTTAATCACTGAATATGGCTGAACATACACAACACAAAAGCCAGTGTTTCCCACACTGTGTGACAGCGTCGGAAACAAAGGCGTAGCACTTCTGATCGGCAGTGAAATCATCCCGACCGGTCAGAGAGCTGCGGTTCCCATGCTGTCAAAAGACAGCATGAGTGTCAGCTGTAATCAGAGGTATAAAGTTTACTTCCGGTCACTGGTGTCAACTGATGGGACTATAGCTCCCATCAGCTGACACCTGCTGCCGCTAGTAACAATGAGAGCAGGAGCGGAGGATGGGTGTATTCATCAGTTGCTCCTGTGCTGTAAATAAATAATTTAAAAAATCCTGCATGTATTTCCCTATATTTTTGATAACCAGCCAGGAAAATCTCTGCTTGCAGCTTCAGCAAGACTGGTTATCAAGAATAGATGGGTCCCCACACCATATTTTTTAAATACTAAATAAATAATTAAAAAAGGCATGAGGTCTCCCCCATTTTTGACTATCAGCCTTGCTGAAGCTCACAGCTGGAGGCTGGCATTCTCAGGCTGGTAAGGGCCCATGGATATAGGCCCACAACAGCCTAAATTAGCAGCCTGCAGCAGCACAGAAAAGGCGCATCTATTAGATGCGCCAATTCTGGCACTTTGCCCCTCTTTTCACACTTGCCTTGTAGCAGTGGCAAGAGGGGTTCAGATTTGTGGGGTTGATGTCACCTTTGTATTGTCAGGTGACATCAAGCCTTCGGGTTACTAATGGAGAGGGGTCTGTTATGTTTCGGTAGCTGAGGAGAAATAGCAAAAATAGCCAAAGTAGCAATACACCAGAGAGGCTGGAAACTACTGGGTTGCAGAACCCTAAACTAACCGCAACACTAGAAGTAGCTGTGGAGCGTACCTACGGTGATCCTAGATGCCTCATCACAGCCGGAGAGATAGCTACACCTAAAAACAGAAAGATGAAAGCTAACTGCCCCGTAGCAGAACCCCCAAAGAAATAGGAAGCCCCCAAACATGTAATGGCGGTTAGACAAGAAGAAAATACGAACACAGACAGAAAATAGAATGAGCAAATGCTGGGGCCCAATTCTGTCTAGATAGTAAAGTATAGGAAAGAATTCTGACTGCAACCCAAAAAACCCTGACAAAAATACCAACACTTCTGATTAACAAAAAACCTGAGATCACACGATCTCTACCACCTAAATCAGATCTCTGGTGTAACACACAGCAATTCAGCAAATAATAAGTGACACAGGAATAGAGCAAAAGTGCAAACACAAACTGAGCACAAATGCAGCGCCAGGCCCCAAAAGGGGACCAGGCTGAAGTCCACTGCTAGGCAGCAAACCAGCAAGGAAAATCCAACCAGAGGAAAAAAAAACAGCAAGTCACATATCTGAATGAAAGCAGGAATGCAAGCTGAGCTCCAACCAAGACCTGGAAGAACAATTGATTACCGGCAAGGCTGATGGGAGTTCAGGTCACTTATATCAGACCATTCGGACCCAGCTGAAAGCCATTCAGCAATTGGTTTATTACCCTCAGCAACCACCGAAGGGAGCACCAGCTCCGAAGTCGCCTCCAACGTGTTCACAACAGACATCTGTAAGACACCTATCCATTACTAATCCTATAAGTATATGGTAAATAAAGAAACAGCCTGAATAAAGTCTGTTAATAGAAATAAGAATAAACACAATTTTCCTTTTTTAACTAAAAATAGCAAACACAACTATACTCACCTAATGCTTATTCCACCAAAGCCCTAGTTCTCCTGTAATAAAACTAAAATAAAAAAAAAACAATATCCTTCACTTATCTGTCATTCTGTCCCACATCATAATCCATGTCTAGGAGATAAAGTTTCCAAGATGCGACCGTCCAGGCTGAGAACCACTGGTTACTGAGCTGCTGTGAGCGCAACATCAGTGACCAGTGGTGACATCATCGAGGTTACCTTTGGTAACTTGTGTCAGCTGATGGGACTACAGGTCCCATCAGCTGACACCTGCAGACGCTAATAACAGTGAGAATAGGAGTGGCAGATGGAAGCACTCCTGCGCTGTAAATAAATAATTTAAAATAAAACCTGAGTGGGTTCCTCTGTGTTTTAGATAACCAGCCACCCAAAACTCACAGCTGGGGGCTGCAACCCTCTGCTGTCAGCTTCAGAAAGGCTGGTTGTTAGTAATAGAAGGGTCCCCATGCCATATTTTTTGATTATTTTAATAAATAATTTAAAAAACGGCATTAGGTTCCCCCTCTCAGCTGGGGGCTGTATTCTCAGGCTGGAAAGGGTCCATGGATATTTGCCCCCCAGCCTAAAAATAGCAGCCCGCAGCCATCCAGAAAAGGCACATATATTAGATGCACCTATTCTGGTGCTTTGTCTAGCTTTTCCCACTTGCCCTGTGGCTGTGGCAAATGAGGTTCATATTTGTGGTTGATGTCACCTTTGTATTGTCAGGTGACATTAATCTTTCGGCTTAGTAAAGGAGAGGTGTCTATAAGATACTTATCCATTACTAATCCTATAGTTACATGGTAAAAAAAAGACACAGCCTGAATAAATTTGTTTATTAGAAATAAGATTAAACACAGTTTTCCATTTTATTTAAAAATAACAAACACTGTTATGCTCACCTAAAGCCTAATTCCACCGAAGCCCTCGTACTCCTGTAATAAAACTAAAATAAAAAAACAACAATATCCCTCACCTGTCGGTTGTCCTGTCCCATGCCGTAATCCATGTCTGTGGGATTAACAGTTTTCAACCTGAATGGTGCGAAGTTGCACCATCCAGGCTGAGAACCACTGATGAATGAGCTGCTACGAATGCAGCCACAGTGACTAACAGTAATGTCATTGAGGTTACCTCCATTCACTGAGGCTGCTTTCCCAGCAGGGCTGAACTGCCGTGACCGCAGCACAGTGGGAAAAATTCAGTGATGAGGTCCCCGCAGTTCAAGCTCAGATCTAGATGTAGCAGAGCTAGACCCATAGTGGGACAAGTGAATTAAAAACATGTCTGTGGAAAGCTGAGGAATATTGTTGTTTCTTTTTTTACCTCTTTTGCAGGTGAGAAAGGCATCGGGGAATGGGTGAGGACGCATTAAGGACGCATCAATTAAGATAAAAAAAAGGAGTCTGTCTTTCTTTCAATTAAAGGAATTGTTCTGGGTGTTATTGTTTTCATTCAATGTGACTATTAGGTTAGTAATGGGGGCATCTTATTGACGTCTCTGCATTACTAACCTCGGGGCTTGATGTCACCTGACAATAAAAGGTGACATGAACCCCACAAATATGAACCCCACTTGCCACCGCTACAGGCAAGTGGGAAAACAGAGGCTAAATGCCAGAATTGCTGCATCTCAGAGATGCGCTTTTTCTGAGGCGGTTGAGAGCTGATGTTTAATGACTGGGGAGCAGTATCCATGGCCCCTTCCTAGGCTATTAAAATCAGCTTGCAGTTGTCTGCATAGCCTTTGCTGGTTATTAAGTATAGGATGACCCTACGTCATTTTATTTTAGGGTCCCCCATTTTAATAGCCGGTAAAGGATAAGTTTACAGTTTGAGCTGATATTAATAGCATGGGAAGCTCCATGTATATTACCCCCTTTCCAGGCTATAAACATCTGCCTCCAGCCATCAGCTTTCCCTTTGCTGGTTACAAATTTATGTGTGAGCCCAAGAAATTTTTTTCAGAAAATAATATTTTAGTAAGTAAATACATGTACAGAAAGCTGCACCTACACTGTATTAATTGTATTAGTTGCAGACATCTGTATATCTACCTATTCTTTATGTATTTACTGTATGTAATCCACCTCAACTATCCTGTCAGCTCCTGCTGCGATTATACAAGAAGCGGCTGCTGAATTGACGACTTTTCTTGTATCTAGCTATGTAATATATACACTATGGGTACAGAAAGTATTCAGACCCCTTTAAATTTTTCGCTCTGCTTCATTGCAGCCATTTGGTAAATTCAAAAAAGTTCATTTTTTTCTCATTAATGTACACTCTGCACCCTTCTTGACTGAAAAAAACAGAAATGTAGAAATTTTTGTAAATTTATTAAAAAAGAAAAACTGAAATATCACATGGTCATAGTGGCCATTATGGCTTCCATAATTCTTAAATGGAAGACGTTTGGGACTATCATAAATCTTCCTAGACATGGCCATCCAGCCAAACTGAGCAATCGTGGGAGAAGAGCCATGGTGAGAGAGGTAAAGAAGAACCCCAGTATCACAGTGGCTGAGCTCCACAGATGCAGTAGGGAGATGGAAGAAAGTACCACAAAGTCAACTATCAATGCAGCCCTCCACCAGTCAGGCGTTTATGGCAGAGTGGCCTGACGGAAGACTCTCTCTTCAGTGCAAGACACATGAAAGCCCGCATAGAGTTTGCTAAAAAACACATGAAGGACTCCCAGACCATGAAAATAAGATTCTCTGGTCTGAAGACGCGAAGATAGACCTTTTTGGTGATAATTCTCAGCAGTATGTGTGGAAAAAACCTGGCACTGCTCATCACCAGCCCAATACAATCCCAACAGTGAAACATGGTGGAGGCAGCATCATGCTAAGGGGGTGTTTTTCAGCTGCAGGGACAGGACCACTAGTTGCTATTGAAGGAAACATGAATGCGGATAAGTACAGAGATATCCTGGAAGATAACCTCTTACAGAGCGCTGTGGACCTCAGACTTGTCCGAAGGTTCACCTTCCAACAAGACAATGACCTTAAGGACACAGCTAAAATAACAAAGGAGTGGCTTCAGAACAACTCTGTGATCATTCTTGACTGGCCCAGCCACAGCCCTGACATAAACCCGATTGAGCATCTCTGGAGAGACCTGAAAATGGCTGTCTACCAACGTTCACCATTCTACCTGAAGAAACTGGAGAGGATCTGGAAGGAAGAATGGCAGAGGATCTCTAAAACCAGGTGTGAAAAACTTGTTGCATCTTTCCCAAGAACACTCATGGCTGTGCTAGATCAAAAGGGTGCTTTTACTCAATACTGAGCAAAGGGTCTGAATACTTATGACCATGTGATATTTCAGTTTTTCTTTTTTAATAAATTTGCAAAAATTTCTACAATTTTGTTTTCTTCAGTCAAGATGGGGTACAGAATGTACATTAATTAGAAAAAAAGGAACTTTTTGTGTATTTACCAAATGGCTCCAATGAAACAAAGTGAAAAATTTAAAGGGCCTGAATACTATCCGTACGCACTGTATATGTTTAACTCTAAAACTCTGCTGCATTTCAGAGAAAAGCATAGTTTCATATCTGCTGGAGACCTAGCTGCCTGAGAGCCTGCTTGTTTCCCTTGATTGATAGGTCTCTCCCTTAAGATGCCTGAATGTTTTTCTCTGAAACGCAACTGTGTGTTATAAATGGATAAGGCAGCATGTATTAGTTATCAGGCTCCCCTTAAAATTTGTGAATTACACAGACAATGATTTCAGGAAGTATTACTGATCCCATGCAGTGATTTGCATGGTTGAATCATGCCTGTTTAAACAAGTGCCACCTGAGGCAAGGCCGGCTCCAGATTTTTGTGGGCTCCAGGCAAAAGACTCTCATTGGGAGACTTTAACACATACAACAATTCATGATGCACAGATACAGCAGAGAAATATAAGTATGGTACAATGCCAATGATTTCACTTTACTTCTTACATTACATAAGTTATATCTACTGTAAATTGTACAATAGCTCAGAAACCAGACAGTATATTCCTCCATACAGTATTATGGGCACCACACAGTGCTCCATACATAATAATGAGCCCCATATATTGTTCCATACAATATTATGGGCAACACATAGTGCTCCACACAGAATAATGAGCCCCAAATATTGTTCTATACAGTATAACTGGCTCATATGATTCTCCATACAGAATAATGAGCCCCAAATATTTCTCCATACAGTATTATGGCCACCAACTAGTTCTCCATACAGTAATATGGACACCACATAGTGCTCCATACAGAATAATGAGCCCCATATACTGCTCCATACAGTATTATGGGCACCACACAGTGCTCCATACAGAATAATAAGCCCCATATACTACTCCATACAGTATTATGAGCACCACATAGTGCTCCATACAGAAAAATGAGCCCCATATATTGCCCCATACAGTATGATGGGTGCAACATATTGTTCCATACAGAAAAATGGCCCCAAATATTGCTCCAAACAGTACAATGGATGCTATATAATGCTCCACACAATATAATGGACCACATATATTTCTTTAAACAGAATATAGAGCCCCATATATTGCTCCATACAGTATAATGAGTCCCATATACTGTCCATACTGTATAATGAGCCCTATAAAATACTCCATACACTATAATGAGCCCCATATAATGCTCCATACAGTAAATGAGCCCCATATAATGCTCCATACATAATGAGCCCCAAACAATGCTCCATACAGTATATGATGTTCCCCATATATTGAATCATACAGAATGGGCCCCATATAATGCTCCATACAGTATATGATGGGCCCCATATAATATTCCAGTATATGATGGGCACCATATATTGCTCCAAACAGAATGGGCCCCATAAGATGCTCCATTTATAATGGGCCCCATATGATGCTCCATATATAATAGGCCCCATATGAAGCTCCAGTATATGGTGAGCCCCATATAATGTTCCATATATAATGCTCCAACATATGCTGGGCCCAATATAATGCAAAATGTTCCAAATATAAAAAAATTAAAATGAAATACTCACCTCTCCTCACTGGCCCATGCTCTGCTCTAGACTCCTGAGCTTTGGCGCCTTCTGGCTCTCTGCACTGTGACTATTCAGGCAGAGGGCGCAGAGTACGAACGTCATTGCACACTGTGACCTGAAACATCACAGTCATGAAACGCGGATGATGCAGCAGCGGAAGAGCGAGGAGAGGTAAGAATTGCCTGAGCCCTGAGCAAGCAGAGGTGTGGGCCCACTCGTGGGCGCTGGCACTGGCATAGACACCGAGCACCCATAGCATGTGTCCTCGACGGTGAGTGGGCTTTCCTGAGTGTCCAGGGCCCCAGCACTTGCTGAGTCTGAGGTGCTGAGGCTGACTCTGACCTGAGGGCCAATAGATTATGAATATCCAATATTGACCATCAGCCTTGTCACTTGTTCACATGGATTTCTCCAGAATCTCTGAATCTGCTGTGGATATTAGGCACTGTAGATGGTGAGGTGTTCAAAGTCTTTGCAATTTTACTTTAAAGAACATTTTCCTGAAATAGTTCAAGAAATTGTAGATGACGTCGTTCAGAGATTTGAGAAACTTTGACCATTTTTATTCTGAGAGTCTCTGCCACTCTAACACGCTCTTTGCATATATAATCATTAGAGATAAGCAAGCACTAAAATGCTTGGGTGCTTGTTGCTCAAACCGAGCAATTCCTAATACTTGCAATGAGTATTATGGGAGTCAATAGGAAAGCCAAGCTGCTGAGAACAATGGTGTCACACTTTTACTCTACTTTAAGGAGTGACAATAAAACATTCCAAACCGACGAGAAATTACATTTTAGAGGAAAAACAAATGTTAAGAGCCATTTTTTCCTGTACAGTCATGGCCAAAAGTTTTGAGAATGACACAAATATAAATTTTTACAAAGTCTACTGCTTCACTTTTTCTAATGGCAATTTGCATATACTCCAGAATGTTATAAAGAGTGATCAGCTTAACAGCAATTACTTGCAAAGTCAATATTTGGCTAGAAAATGAACTTTATCCCCCAAAACACATTTCAACATCATTGCAGCCCTGCCTTAAAAGGACCAGCTAACCTCTTTTCAGTGATTGCTCCATTAACACAGGTGTGGGTGTTGATGAGGACATGGCTGGAGATCAATCTGTCATGATTAAGTAAGAATGACACCACTGGACACTTTAAAAGGAGGCTGGTGCTTGGCATCATTGTTTCTCTTCTGTTAAGCATGGTTATCTCTAAAGAAACACGTGCAGTCATCATTGCAATGCACAAAAATGGCCTAACAGGGAAGAGTATCGCAGCTAGAAAGATTGCACCTCAGTCAACAATCTATCGCATCATCAAGAACTTCAAGGAGAGAGGTTCTATTGTTGCCAAAAAGGCTTCAGGGCGCCCAAGAAAGACCAGCAAGCGTCAGGACCGTCTCTTAAAAGTGTTTCAGCTGCGTGATCTGGATACCAGCAGTGCAGAGCTTGCTCAGGAATGGCAGCAGGCAGGTGTGAGTGCATCTGCACGCACTGTGAGGCGGAGACTCTTGGAGCAAGGCCTGGTCTCAAGGAGGGCAGCAAAGAAGCCACTTCTCTCCAGAAAAAACATCATGGACAGACTGATATTCTGCAAAAGGTACAGGCAGTGGACTGCAGAGGACTGGGTAAAGTTATTTTCTCTGATGAATTCCCTTTTCGATTGTTTGGGACATCAGGAAAACGCCTCATTCGGAGAAGACAAGGTGAGCACTACCACCAGTCTTGTCTCATGCCAACTGTTAAGCATCCTGAAACCATTAATGTGTGGGGTTGCTTCTCAGCCAAGGGAATCGGCTCTCTCACAGTCTTGCCTAAAAACACAGCCATGAATAAAGAATGGTACCAGAATGTCCTCCAAGAGCAACTTCTCCCAACCCTCCAAGAGCAGTTTGGCGATCAACAATGCCTTTTCCAGCATGATGGAGCACCTTGCCATAAAGCAAAGGTGATAACTAAATGGCTCAGGGAACAAAACAGAGATTTTGGGTCCATGGCCTGGAAACTCCCCAGATCTTAATCCCATTGAGAACTTGTGGTCAATCATCAAGAGACGGGTGGACAAACAAAAACCTAAAAATTCTGACAAAATGAAAGCATTGATTGTGCAAGAATGGACTGCTATCAGTCAGGATTTGGTCCAGAAGTTGATTGAGAGCATGCCAGGGAGAATTGCAGAGGTCCTGAAGAAGAAGGGTCAACACTGCAAATATTGACCTTCTGCATTAACTCATTCTGTCAATATAAGCTTTTGTTACTCATATGTTTGCAATTATTATATTTCTGTCTGTGATAAAAACATCTGTCAAACACACATGAAAACCAGAGGGCAGCAGATCATGTGAAAATACAGGTCCTTCTCAAAAAATTAGCATATAGTGCAAAATTTCATTATTTTCCATAATGTAATGATTACAATTAAACTTTCATATATTTTAGATTCATTACACACCAACTGAAATTTGTCAGGTCTTTTATTGTTTTAATACTGATGATTTTGGCATACAACTCCTGATAACCCAAAAAACCTGTCTCAAAAAATTAACATATTTCAACCGTCCAATAAAGTAAAAGTGTTTTTTAAAAACAAACAAAAAAAAACACCAAATAATAAAGTTCAGTTATGCACTCAATACTTGGTCGGGAATCCTTTTGCAGAAATGACTGCTTCAATGCGGCCTGGCATGGAGGCAATCAGCCTGTGACACTGCTGAGGTGTTATGGAGGCCCAGGATGCTTCGATAGCGGCCTTAAGCTCATCCAGAGTGTTGGGTCTTGCGTCTCTCAACTTTCTCTTCACAATATCCCACAGATTCTCTATGGGGTTCAGGTCAGGAGAGTTGGCAGGCCAATTGAGCACAGTAATACCATGGTCAGTAAACCATTTACCAGTGGTTTTGGCACTGTGAGCAGGTGCCAGGTCGTGCTGAAAAATGAAATCTTCATCTCCATAAAGCATTTCAGCCGATGGAAGCATGAAGTGCTCCAAAATCTCCTGATAGCTAGCTGCATTGACCCTGCCCTTGATGAAACACAGTGGACCAACACCAACAGCTGACATGGCACCCCACACCATCACTGACTGTGGGTACTTGACACTGGACTTCAGGCATTTTGGCATTTCCTTCTCCACGGTCTTCCTCCAGACTCTGGCACCTTGATTTCCGAATGACATGCAAAATTTGCTTTCATCAGAAAAAAGTACTTGGGACCACTTAGCAACAGTCCAGTGCTGCTTCTCTGTAGCCCAGGTCAGGCGCTTCTGCCGCTGTTTATGGTTCAAAAGTGGCTTTACCTGGGGAATGCGGCACCTGTAGCCCATTTCCTGCACACGCCTGTGCACGGTGGCTCTGGATGTTTCTACACCAGACTCAGTCCACTGCTTCCTCAGGTCCCCCAAGGTCTGGAATCGGTCCTTCTCCACAATATTCCTCAGGATCCGGTCACCTCTTCTCGTTGTACAGCGTTTTCTGCCACATTGTTTCCTTCCAACAGACTTCCCATTGAGGTGCCTTGATACACTCTGGGAACAGCCTATTTGTTGAGAAATTTATTTCTGGGTCTTACCCTCTTGCTTGAGGGTGTCAATGATGGCCTTCTTGACATCAGTAAGGTCGCTAGTCTTACCCATGATGGGGTTTTGAGTAATGAACCAGGCAGGGAGTTTTTAAAAGCCTCAGGAATCTTTTGCATGTGTTTAGAGTTAGTTAGTTGATTCAGAAGATTAGGGTAATAGGTAGTTTAGAGAACCTTTTCTTGATATGCTAATTTTTTGAGACAGGTTTTTTGGGTTATCAGGAGTTGTATGCCAAAATCATCAGTATTAAAACAATAAAAGACCTGACAAATTTCAGTTGGTGTGTAATGAATCTAAAATATATGAAAGTTTAATTGTAATCATTACATTATGGAAAATACTGAAATTTAGCACTGTATGCTAATTTTTTGAGAATGACCTGTATAATATTTGTGTCATTCTCAAAACTTTTGGCCATGACTGTATAGTGACTAGTTTAGAAGGCAAAATTTTAAACGAATTAAAAAATATATAATTAAAGTAAACAAAAATAGATTTTTTTAATAAAAAAAGTAAATTTCAGTGTAATTTATGAAGGAATCAAGAACTGCCAAAAATTAGGTACTCAGATATACCCTGCATTAGACATAAAAGAGGGCATTATACACATTCTGCTCAAATTGTGCTGGAGGCATCTGTGCCAGTGTTTTTGACAGGTGATTGGGAAGCATCTAGCACAGGGAAAGTGGCAGTGGTGTCACCCAATGGCATCAATCATGGACCAAGGTGTTCAGCTCACCGAGTCGGTTGCTTAAATGACATGTACCTGATCATGCTGGTAGAGGTTAGGTTCTTAGTGGTCAGGCCCCTGCTGATCTTGACACTGGTTGCAAATGGTCATTTTTGTTTGTCTCAGAACTCCCTTTAAAAAAGCCCCTTTAAAATAGTCCCAGACTGGGGAGCACCTAACTCTTTGACAGAGAAATTCAGGAGTGTCAATGCTCTACAGAACCGTTGTCCGCCTTCTCCCTCTGCTCATTCTACAGCCTCTTACTGTCTGTTTCTGTGCGGCCAATTCCTTACCTTCAGCATTTCTGGCCTTGCTCTGCATGCCAGCTTCCCAGGTGGCGTCAGTGACTTTGTCTTCCACCACTTTATCTTTCAACACTGCACCCTGGTCCTCCTTACTTCGTGATTTAACAACAACAAGACTTAGAGGCAACTGCGTCTCATAATCATCTTCATCCTTATCCCAAATTTGTCGTTCCCCACCATCATGTTCTTGTGTCCATGGCTGCTCTTAGGTTTGGCCATCACTAAACAGCATGTCCTCCTGTCCCTCTTGGAGCATGCAGGTTGAGAGTCTATAATCAAGAAATGATGTTGTAACGAGCTCTTTGGAGTGTTCTAGTGTGGGTTCACTAGTCTCCTGGGACTCAACATGGTGGGAGGACGGATGATCAGGATGAGGATTAAGTGATCCAGACTTTAGGCTGGTGAGACAGGACAGTGTCGAAGAATGGGTGGTGTTGCCAAGCCTGCTGGAAGCATTATCGGTTACCCAACTTACCACCTGTTCTCACTGCTCATGCTTCAGAAGTGATGTACTGTGCTTCCCTAGAAATTGGGACAGCAACTTTTGTGTCGTGGATGGGCATGTTTCTTGTGCTCCAGCAAGAGGCATAGTCGCCCATGCCCCAAGTCTTCTGTATCTGCCTTCACCATCATCAGTACTTCCACTTCTTCATCCTTTAAAGCACGCCTTCTGTATTTTGTAATTGCTAGGTCTCTTGAAACCAAGTTTATTTTTAATAAAAGTCACCAGCAGCAATCAAATTTGTTTTAGGGAGTTTACACCTCCATAATGTAACAAAAAGAACGCAAAAGTGTATGTTCCAATGCTTTTTTCAGTTTTATAGATAACAGAAATGTATCCAGACCATGTAATACCGTATAACAGAGAAATTGAATTCTACAAAATTTTTTAAAGTTTTTTTTCCAGTTTTTAGAGATCACAGAAATATTAACAGACGACATAACACTTTATGGCTGAGAAATGGAAGCCTACAAAAATTTTAAAAGCCTTTTAGCAGCTTTAGAGATTACAGAAATGTACTCCACACTACGGAATAGTATGTGGCTGAGAAATGTTGCCCAAGAAAATTTTTCAATGATTTTTGGGTAAGTTTTATAACACGACAAAGGACCTTAAAACTAGTAAAACTTAAAGAATCAAAATATATTAAATTTTTCAGCCAACACAAAAAAATCTGCAGATATATATTTACCAGCGGACTGCACAGGTCTATTCCCTGTCTACAGACAGTATTCTTTCTCTCTCCCTGCTCCTACGATTCTCTCTCCCTCCCTACTCTAATATCTCCAGCTACACCCTCTCCCCGAGGAACTTTCAGCACTACAGAAGGTCCTGTCCTTCTTTTAAACCCCCAATTGGGACAGCTTCCAGTTGGACAGGGACCTCCAACGGTTTTACCTCTCGATTCGCTTGAAAACCCGCTTCGGCTTACTAAATGAGACCTAAGGGAACAGAGTGTTGCCCCCAGGTAGCGTCTCTGTTCCGGAGCTTTCTATTTCTTTCTTGGGCTTGTGAAATGTAAGCACATTTAATCCTCCACGGACTTATAACGCAGCGGAGGCATGCATTGCATTGCTTAATAGGGACATAAAACAACTCATACACCAACATGAACGGAGTCTCTTTCCCACACACCAAAACCTCACCGTTGAGGAAAGATGAGCGCTAAGCTCACTACAGAACAATAAACAGATTACAATCAAAGCTGTTGATAAAGGTGGAGCCATCGTGGTTATGGACTTTACCATGTACCGTAATTAGATTATCTGACAGCTATCTGATATTGACACCTATGAAACAATTTCTAGAGATCCCACAAGTACCATTAATCACAAAATCCAGGACATTCTCAAAAATAACTTGAATAGACAGACAATGATCAACAGACGACCACATTTCTAGTGAACCCATGTCCGGTCATTCAAGTTTTCTATGTCCTACATAAAGTTCATAAGTCACTCATCAACCCTCCGGCTCACCCGATAGTGGCTTCCACTGATTCTATTCTATTCCCTCTATCTATCTATCTCTAGAAGATCCTGACCCCCCTGGCCAAGACCTCATGCTCTTTTGTACTGGACACAGGCCACTTTCTCACCATCATTAGGAACATTGCCACTCTACCACCGGACAGTCTCTTAGTAACCCTCGACGTAAACAGCCTATACACTTCCATTACACAAGAGAAAGACCTTGAAGCTGTATCAGATCTTCTTTCACAGTCTAACTTGTCTACTGGTTCTATCAAGTTCTGTCTATAACTACTTTCATTGGAACTCCATGACAATTTATTTCTCTATGGGGATACATTCAACATTCAGAAGCACGAGACCGCGATGGGCTCGAACGTAGCTCCTGCCTACGCAAACTCGTACATGAGTAGATTTGAAGAACAATACATCTATCCCCATGAACTCTTCATACAACATTCTCTCTGTTATCATAGATCTATAGATGACATATTCTGTATCTGGAATGGCACACCAGACTCCCTTATGACATTCTACACTTACCTCAATTCCATCAGGTCAGAGTTACAATTTAGTAAAAGAAAACTTACTGGCACATCCAAACTAGTGTGAATTAGGTGCATACTAGAAGCAGCTACCTCCAAAGACAATATACAAAAAAACTAGAAATTCAGATATCCGCCTAATAGAGGTACAGTTAGGTCCATAAATATTTGGACAGAGACAACATTTATCTAATTTTGGTTCTAGACATTACCACAATGAATTTGAAACAAAACAAATCAGATGCAGTTGAAGTTCAGACTTTCAGCTTTCATTTGAGGGTATCCACATTAAAATTGGATGAAGGGTTTAGGAGTTTCAGCTCCTTAACATGTGCCACCCTGTTTTTAAAGGGACCAAAAGTAATTGGACAGATTAAATAATTGTAAATAAAATGTTCATTTCTAGTACTTGGTTGAAAACCCTTTGTTAGCAATGACTGCCTGAAGTCTTGAACTCATGGACATCACCAGACACTGTGTTTCCTTCTTTTTGATGCTCTGCCAGGCCTTCACCGCGGTGGTTTTCAGTTGTTGTTTGTTTGTGGGCCTTTCTGTCTGAAGTTTAGTCTTTAACAAGTGAAATGCATGTTCAATTGGGTTGAGATCAGGTGACTGACTTGGCCATTCAAGAATATTCCACTTCTTGGCTTTAATAAACTCCTGGGTTGCTTTGGCTTTATGCTTTGGGTCATTGTCCATCTGTAGTATGAAACGACGACCAATCAGTTTGGCTGCATTTGGCTGGATCTGAGCACACAGTATGGCTCTGAATACCTCAGAATTAATTCGGCTGTTTCTGTCCTGTGTCACATCATCAATAAACACTAGTGACCCAGTGCCACTGGCAGCCATGCATGCCCAAGCCATCACACTGCTTCCGCCATGTTTTACAGATGATGTGGTATGCTTTAGATCATGAGCTGTACCACGCCTTCGCCTTATTTTCTCTTTCCATCATTCTAGTAGAGGTTGATCTTGGTTTCATCTGTCCAAAGAATGTTCTTCCAGAACTGTGCTGGCTTTTTTAGATGTTTTTTTAGCAAAGTCCAGCCTAGCCTTTTTATTCTTGATTCTTATGAGTGGCTTGCACCGTGCAGTGAACCCTCTGTATTTAATTTCATGCAGTCTTCTCTTTATGGTAGATTTGGATATTGATACGCCTACCTCCTGGAGAGTGTTGTTCACTTGGTTGGCTGTTGTGAAGGGGTTTCTCTTCACCATGGAGAGTATTCTGCGATCATTCATCACTGTTGTCTTCCGTGGGCGCCCAGGTCTTTTTGCATTGATGAGTTCACCAGTGCTTTCTTTCTTTCTCAGAATGTACCAAACTGTAGATTTTGCCACTCCTAAAGTTGTAGCAATTTCTCGGATGGGTTTTTTCTGTTTTTTGCAGCTTAAGGATAGCTTGTTTCACCTGCATGGAGAGCTCCTTTGACCGCATGTTTCCTTCACAGCTAAACCTTCCAAATGCAAACACCACACCTCAAATCAACACCAGCCCTTTTATCTGCTTAATTGAGAATGATATAATGAAGGGATTGCCCACACCTGTCCATGAAATAGCCTTGGAGTCAATTGTCCAATTACTTTTGGTCCCTTTAAAAACAGGGTGGCACATGTTAAGGAGCTGAAACTCCTAAACCCTTCATCCAATTTTAATGTGGATACCCTCAAATGAAAGCTGAAAGTCTGAACTTCAACTGCATCTGATTTGTTTTGTTTCAAATTCATTGTGGTAATGTCTAGAACCAAAATTAGATAAATGTTGTCTCTGTCCAAATATTTATGGACCTAACTGTATGTTCACATAGGCATGGTCCCATAAGTTTTGAGACCACTTTGACGATGATGTATGGGCAGGCATTATTTGGCCAAATTTTGTACAAAGAGTCTCATTCATTTTTTCCTAATATTCAAAAGCCATATTGCTATTCTTGTTTCATATTTCACATTCACATGCTTTGGCACGATAGAGTGCAACCTTTTTGTATATTGTCTATGAAGGTAGCTGCTCCTGGTATCCACCTTATTCACACTAGTTTAGATCTGCCAGTCAGTTTTCTTTTACTTCTATGTTAGCCTACTGACCGAGCACTCCGCCCATCACCATGTTGTGATTTTAATTACCCAGGTTCCTGCTTACCCATAAAAGGCAAGCTTTACTGACAGAGGTGTCCACATTCACCCAGGAATTCAGATATCAGCCTAATAGAGGTATGTTCACATAGGCAGGGACCCATACGTTTTGAGACCACCTTGACAACGGTTTAAGGGAAGGCATTATCTGGCCAAATTTTGTGCAAAGCGTCTCATTCATTTTTTCCTAATATTCAAAAGCCATAATGCTATTCATGTTTCATATTTCACATTGACATGCTTTGGCACAATAGAGTGCAACCTTTTTGTATATTGTCTATGGAGGTAGCTGCTCCTGGTATGCAGAAATTCACACTATTTTGGATGTGCCAGTCAGTTTTCTTTTAACCCCTTCACCCCCAAGGGTGGTTTGCACGTTAATGACCGGGCCAATTTTTACAATTCTGACCACTGTCTCTTTATGAGGTTATAACTCTGGAACGCTTCAACGGATCTTCGCGATTCTGAGATTGTTTTCTCGTGACATATTGTACTTCACGTTAGAAGTAAAATTTCTTGATATACCTTGCGTTTATTTTTGAAAAAAACGCAAATATGGCGAAAATTTTGAAAATTTTGCAATTTTCAAACTTTGAATTTTTTTTCCCTTAAAACAGAGAGATATGTCACACAAAATAGTTAATAAATAACATTTCCCACATGTCTACTTTACATCAGCACAATTTTGAAACCAAAATTTTTTTTGTTAGGAAATTATAAGGGTTAAAAGTTGACCAGTGATTTCTCATTTTTACAACAAAATTTACAAAGCCATTTTTTTAGGGACCACCTCACATTTGAAGTCACTTTGAGGGGTCTATATGGCAGAAAATACCCAAAAGTGACACCATTCTAAAAACTGCACCCCTCAAGGTACTCAAAACCACATTCAAGAAGTTTAATAACCCTTCAGGTGCTTCACAGGAGCTGAAGCAATGTGGAAGGAAAAAATTAATATTTAACTTTTTAGCCACAAAAATGATCTTTTACAAACGTTTTTTTATTTTCACAAGGGTAAAAGGAGAAAATGGGCAGATAAAGTTGTTGTGCAATTTCTCCTGAGTACGCCAATACCCCATATGTGGGGGAAAACCACTGTTTGGGCACACGGCAGAGCTCGTAAGGGAAGGAGCGCCGTTTGACTTTTTCAAACTAAAATTGGCTGGAATTGAGATTGGACGCCATGTCGTGTTTGGAGAGCCCCTGATATGCCTAAACAGTGGAAACCCCCCACAAGTGACACCATTTTGGAAACTAGACCCCCTAAGGAACTTATCTAGATCTGTTGTGAGCACGTTGAACCCCAAAGTGTTTCACAAAAGTTTATAATGCCTGGGTGTGAAAAAAAAAAAAAATTTCCACAAAAATGATTTTTTAGTCCCAAATTTTGATTTTTCCCAAGGAAATTGGACCCCAAAAGTTGTTTTCCAATTTGTCCTGAGTACGCTGATACCCCATAAGTGGGGGGGGAAACTGTTTGGGCGCACAGCAGGGCTTGGTAAGGAAGCAGTAACGTTTTGGAATGCAAACATTGATGGGGGTCATGTTCCATTTGTAGTGCCCCAGATGAGCCTAAACAGTGGAAACCCCCCACAAGTGACCCCATTTTGGAAGCTAGACCCCCTAAGGAACTTATCTAGATCTTTGGTGAGCACTTTGAACCCCCAAGTGCTTCACACAAGTTTATAATGCCCGAGCATGAAAATAAAAAATCCTATTTTTTTCCCACAAAAATGATCTCTTAGTCACTAATTTTTTATTTTCACAAGGGTAACAGGAGAAATTGGACCACAAAATTTGTTGTCCAATTTGTCCTGAGTACGCTGATACCCCATATGTGGGGGGGAACCACTGTTTGGGCGCATGGCAGAGCTCGGAATGGAAGGAGCACCATTTGACTTTTTCCAACCAAAATTGGCTGGAATTGAGATTGGACGCCATGTTGCATTTGGAGAGCCCCTGCTGTGCCTAAACAGTGGAAACCCCCCACAAGTGCCCCTATTTGGGAAACTAGACCCCCTAAGGAACTTATCTAGATCTTTGGTGAGCAATTTGAACCCCCAAGTGCTTCACACAAGTTTATAACGTAGAGCCGTAAAATTAAAAAAATCATATTTTTTCCACAAAATTGATTTTTTCACCCCAATTTTTATTTTCCCAAGGGTAACAAGACTCCAAAAGTTATTGTGCAATTTGTCCTGAGTGCGCTGATACCCCATATGTGGGGGTAAACCACTGTTTGGGTGCATGGCAGAGTTTGGAAGGGAAGGAGCGCCGTTTGACTTTTTCAACGCAGAATTGGCTGGATGCCATGTCGTGTTTGGAGAGCTCCTGATATGCCTAAACAGTGGAAACCCCCCACAAATGACACCATTTTGGAAACTAGACCCCTCAAGGAACTTATCTAGATGTGTGGTGAGCACTTTGAACCCCAAAGTGCTTCACAGAAGTTTATAACGTACAGCCGTAAAATAAAAAATCCTTTTTTTTTTTTTTACAAAAATGATTTTTTTGCCCTCAATATTTTATTTTCACAAGGGTAACAGGAGAAATTGGACCCCAAAAGTTGTTGTCCAATTTGTCCTGAGTACGCTGATACCCAATATGTGGGAGTAAACTACTGTATGGGCGCACGTCGGGGCTCGGAAGGGAAGTAGTGACGTTTTGGATTGCAGACTTTGATGGAATGGTCTGGGGGAGTCATGTCGCATTTGGAGAGCCCTGATGCGTCTAAACAGTGGAAACCCCCCACAAGTGACCCCATTTTGGAAAATAGACCCCACAAGGAACTTATCTAGATGTGTGGTGAGCACTTTGAACCCGAAGTGCTTCACAGAAGTTTATAACGTACAGCCGTAAAAATAAAAAATCCTTTTTTTTTTTACAAAAATGATTTTTTTCGCCCCAATATTTTATTTTCACAAGGGTAACAGGAGAAATTGGACCCCAAAAGTTGTTGTCCAATTTGTCCTGAGTACGCTGATACCCATATATGGGAGTAAACTACTGTATGGGCGCACGTCGGGGCTCAGAAGGGAAGTAGTGACGTTTTGGATTGCAGACTTTGATGGAATGGTCTGGGGGAATCATGTCACATTTGGAGAGCCCCTGATGAATCTAAACAGTGGAAACCCCCCACAAGTGACCCCATTTTGGAAAATAGACCCCACAAGGAACTTATCTAGATGTGTGGTGAGCACTTTGAACCCCGAAGTGCTTCACAGAAGTTTATAACGTACAGCCGTAAAAATAAAAAATCCTTTTTTTTTTACAAAAATGATTTTTTCACCCCAATATTTTATTTTCACAAGGGTAACAGGAGAAATTGGACCCCAAAAGTTGTTGTCCAATTTGTCCTGAGTAAGCTGATACCCAATATGTGGGAGTAAACTACTGTATGGGCGCACGTCGGGGCTCGGAAGGGAAGTAGTGACGTTTTGGATTGCAGACTTTGATGGAATGGTCTGGGGCGTCATGTCGCATTTGGAGAGCCCCTGATGCACCTAAACAGTGGAAACCCCCACAAGTGACCCCATTTTGGAAAATAGACCCCACAAGGAACTTATCTAGAAGTGTGGTGAGCGCTATGAAGCTCCAAGTGCTTCACAGAAGTTTTATAACATACAGCCGTAAAAACAAAAAAATCATTTTTTTTTACAAAAATGATATTTTCGCCCCCAGTTTTTTATTTTCCCAAGGGTAACAGAAGAAATAGGACAAATTGCACAATAACTCTTGGGGTCCAGAGTATGCTGATACCCCATATGCGGGAGTAAACTACTGTTTGGGCGCATGGCAGAGCTCAGAAGTGAAGGAGCACCGTTTGACTTTTTCAACGCAGAATTGGCTGGAATTGAGATCAGACGCCATGTCATATTTGGAGAGCCCCTGATGTGCCTAAACAGCGGAAACCCCCCAATTCTAACTCCAACCCTAACCCCAACACACCCCTAACCCAAGTCCCAACCCTAACCACAAACCTGACCCTAACACACCCCTAACCCTAATCCCAACCATAACCCTAATACTAACGTTAGCGCCAACCCTAACCCTAACTTTAGCCGCAACCCTAGCCCTAACGGGAAAATGGAAATAAATACATTTTTTTTATTTTATTATTTTTCCCTAACTAAGGGGGTGATAAAGGGGGTTTGATTTACTATTTATAGCGGGTTTTTATGATTGGCAGCTGTCACGCTAAAAGACGCTTTTTATTGCAAAAAATAGTTTTTTCCATCACCTCATTTTGAGAGCTATAATTTTTGCATATTTTGGCCCACAGAGTCATGTGAGGTCTTATTTTTTGCGGGACGAGGTGACGTTTTTATTGGTACTATTTTTGAGCACGTGACATTTTTTTGATCGCTTTTTATTTCGATTTTTGGGAGGTTAGAATGAACAAAAATCAGCAATTCATGAATTTCTTTTGGGAGGCGTTTGTACCGTTCCGCGAGTGGTAAAATTGATAAAGCAGTTTTATTCTTTGGGTCAGTACGATTACGGCGATACCTTATTTATATCATTTTTTTATGTTTTGGTGCTTTTATAGCATGAAAACAATTTTATATAAAAAATTATTATTTTTGCATCGCTTTATTCTGCGAGCTATAACTTTTTATTTTTTTGCTGATGATGCTGTATCATGGCTCGTTTTTTGCAGGACAAGAGACGTTTTCAGCGGTACCATGGTTATTTATCTCGGTCTTTTTGATCGCGTGTTATTCCACTTTTTGTTCAGCGGTATGATGATAAAGAATTGATTTTTTTGCTTCGTTTTTTTTTTTTTTTTAAGGGGTTCATTAAAGGGGTTAACTAGTGGGACAGTTTTATAGGGGGGGTCGTTACGGACGCGGTGATACCAAATATGTGTACTTTTATTGTTTTGGTTTTTTTATTTACAGGAAAGAAGGAATTTATTGGGGAATATTTTTTTTTTTTTTTATGATTTTTTTTACCACTTTTATTTTTATTTTTTTTACTTTTATACTTTGTCCCAGGGTGGGACATCACTGTATTTTAGCAGATCGCTGGTGTGACAGTGTGCACAGCACTCTGTCACACCAGCGATCGCTCTGGCACTGCTGCAGGCTTCCCCAGCGCCTGCTCTCAGCAGGCACTGAGGAAGCCGACTCCCTGCAGGACCCCGGCGCCATCTTGGATCCGGGTCCTGGGAGGGAGGAAGCCCTCAGAACAGCGCGATCACATCGCGCTGCTCTGAGGGTCTCAGGGGAGCGCGCAGGGAGCCCGCTGCCTGCGCGATCCTCCCCTGTGCCCCGGGTACACCGCGATCATGTTTGATCGCGGTGTGCCAGGGGTTAATGTGCCGGGAGCGGTCCGAGACCGCTCCTGACACACAGTCACGGGTGTCAGCTGTGATAATCAGCTGACACCCGGCGGCGATCAGCTGCTCTCCCCCGGGAGCGCAGCTGATCGCCCATGACGTACTATTCCGTCCATGGGAATAAGGTCCAGGGTCACATGGACGGAATAGTATGTCTGATGGCAGAGAGGGGTTAATTCTCTGCGAGCCTACTGACCGAGCACTCCGCCCATCACCAAGTGGTGATTTTAATTACAGCAGGTTCCAGCTTACCCTTAAAAGGCAATCTTTACTGACAGAGGTGTCCACATTCACGCAGGAATTCAGATATCAGCCTAATAGATGTATGTTCACTTAGGCAGGGACCCATACATTTTGAGACCACCTTGACAATGGTGTATGGGCAGGCATTATCTGGCCAAATTTTGTGCAAAGTGCCTCATTAATTTTTTCCTAATATTCAAAAGCCATATTGCTATTCATGTTTCATATTTCACATTGACATTCTTTGCACGATAGAGTGCAACCTTTTTGTATATAATATAGAGTTACAATTTACACTGAACTATATTATCCACCATATCTTTTTTCTTGATACATTGGTCATAAAATACCTCAGTGGCCAACTCACGACAGATCACGTTTGGAGAGCCCCTGATGTGCCTAAACAGTGGAAACCCCCCCACAAGTGACACCATTTTGGAAACTAGATCCCCTAAGCAACTTTTCTGGATCTGTGGTGAGCACTTTAAACCACCAGGTGGTTCACTAAAGTTTCTAATGCCTGGGCATGAAAAAAAAATTTTTTTCTACAAAAATGATTTTTTAGTCCCCAATTTTTGATTTTTCCCAAGGAAATTGGACCCCAAAAGTTGTTGTACAATTTGTGCTGAGTATGCTGATACCCCATGTGTGGGGGGGAAACTGGGTGCACAGCAGGGCTCGGAAGGGAAGTAATGATGTTTTAGCATGCAGACTTTGATGGGTGTCATGTTCAGTTTGCAGAGCCCCTGATGTGTCTAAACAGTGAAAACTCCACACAAGTGACCCATTTTGGAAACTAGACACCATAAGTTACTTATCTAGGTCTGTGGTAAGCACTTTGAACCCCCAAGTGCTTCACACCATTTTATAACGTAGAGACGTAAAATTAAAAATTCATATTTTTTCTACAAAAATGATCTTTTCACCCCCAAATTTTATTTTCCCAAGGGTAACAAGACCCCAAAAGTTATTGTGCAATTTGACCTGAGTACGCTGATACCATATATGTGGGGGTAAACCACTGTTTGGGTGCATGGCAGAGCTTGGAAGGTTAGGAGCTCCGACTTTAATGTAGAATTGGCTGGAATTGAGATCAGATGCCATGTCACGTTTGGAGAGCACCTCATGTGCCTAAACAGTGGAAACCCCCAATTCTAACTCCAACCATAACCCCAACACACCCCTAACCCTAATCCCAACCCTAACTATAACTCTAACCATAAATCTAACCATAGCACACCCCTAATCCTAATCCCAAACCTAACCCTAACTTTAGCCCCATCCCTAACTCTAGCCCCAAGCCTAACCATTACTTTAGCCCCAACCATAACCCTAACTTTAGCCCCAAGCCTAACCTTAAATTTAACCCCAACCCTTACCCTAACCATAGACGTAACCCTAGTGGGAAAATGGAAATAAATACATATTTTTAATTTTATTATTTTTCCCTAACAAACGGGGTGATAAAGGGGGGTTTGATTTACTATTTATAGTGGGTTTTATGTTTGGCCGCTGTCACATGCTAAAAGATGCTTTTTATTGCAAAAAATAGTTTTTGCATCACATTTTAAGAGCTATAATTTTTCCATACTTTGGCACACAGAGTCATGTGAGGTCTTATTTTTTGCAAGATGAGTTTACTTTTTATTGTTACCATTTTTGGGCATATGACATTTTTTGATCGCTTTTTATTACGATTTTTGGGAGGCAGAATGAACAAAAAAACAGCAATTCATGAATTTCTTTTGGGGGGGCGTTTATACCGTTCAGCGTATGGTAAAATTGATAAAGCAGTTTTATTCTTCGGGTCAGTATGATTACAGAAATACCTCATTTATATCATTTTTTATATTTTGGCGCTTTTATACAATAAAAAATTTTTTATATATAAAATAATTATTTTTGATTGCTTTATTCTGCGAGCTATAACTTTTTTATTTTTTTGCTGATGATGCGGTGTGGTGGCTCGTTTTTTGCAGGACAAGATGACGTTTATTAATAATAATAATAATAATAATAATATTTTATTTCTATAGCGTCAACATATTCTGCAGCACTTTACATTATAGAGGGGACTTGTACAGACAATAGACATTACAGCATAACAATAAACACAGGTCAAAGTAGATAACAAGAGGAATGAGGGCCCTGCTCGCAAGCTTACAATCTATGAGGAAAAAGGGGAGACACGAAAGGTAGATGGTAACAATAGCTTTCATTATTTGGACCAGCCATAGTGTTCGAATCGGGTGCACATGTAATTCTGCATGAACCAGTTAACAGCCAAAGTATGTAACAGTACAGACACAGAGGGCAATTAAATGCATAAAGCGGGTGAGAACATAATATGAGGTCCCTGATTATGGTAGAAAATTTTTTGAATGTGCCAACTGGGATAGTTAGGTTAATGCATTGTGGCGGTATGCCAGTCTAATCAAATGCGTTTTTAGGGCATGCTTAAAACTGTGGGGATTGGGGATTAATCATATTAACCTGGGTAGTGCATTCCAAAGAATTGGCGCAGCATGTGAAAAGTCTTGGAGACGGGAGTGGGAGGTTCTGATTATTGAGGATGCTAACCTCAGGTCATTAGCAGAACAGGGTAGGATGGTAGGCTGAGACAAGGGAGGAGATGTAGGGTGGTGCTGAGCCATGGAGTGTTTTGTGGGTGAGGGTAATAAGTTTGTACTGGATTCTGGAATGGATGGGTAACCAGTGTAATGACTGGCACAATGTAGAGGCATCGGTATAACGATTGGTGAGGAATATGATTCTGGCTGCAGCATTCAAGACAGATTGGAGAGGGGAGAGTTTGGTAAGAGGGAAACCGATTAGTTGAGAGTTACAATAGTCCAGACAAGAATGAATATGAGAAACAGTAAGAATTTTTGCAGAGTTGAAAGTAAGAAAAGGTCGAATTCTAGAGATGTTTTTGAGGTGGAGATAATAAGAGCGAGCCAGTGATTGGATGTGGGAGGTGAATGAAAGCTTGGAATCAAGTATGACCCCAAGACAGCGGGCATGTTGCTGGAGAGTAATGGTGGAACAGCATACGGAGATGGCAATGTCGGGCAAAGGTAGGTTAGTAGAGGGAGGAAACACGAGGAGCTCCGTTTTTGACAGGTTCAGTTTCAGATAGAGGGAGGACATGATGTTAGAGACAGCGGTAAGACAATCACTGGTGTTTTCTAAAAAGGCAGGCGTGATATCAGGAGAAGTATTATATAATTTGGTGTCATCAGCATAGAGATGGTACTGGAAACCAAATCTACTCATTGTTTGTCCAATAGGGGCAATGTGCAAAGAGAAGAGCAGGGGGCCTAGGACTGATCCTTGAGGAACCCCAACAGTAAGGGGAAGATGAGAGGAGGAGGAACCAGCAAAAGAAACAGTGAAGGAACGGTCAGAGAGATAGGAGGAGAACCAGGAGAGAATGGTGTCCTTGAGGCCGATGGAGTGTAGCAAAGTGAGGAGGAGCTGATGGTCCACAGTGTCGAATGCTGCGGAGAGATCCAAGAGAATTAGTATGGAGTAGTGACCTTTAGATTTAGCAGTCAGTAGATCATTAGAGACTTTAGTGAGGGCAGTTTCAGTAGAGTGTAAAGAGCGGAAACCAGATTGAAGAGGGTCGAGAAGAGAGTTATCTGAGAGATAGCAGATAAGATGGGTGTGGACCAGGCGTTCCAGGAGTTTAGAGATGAAGTGAAGTTTAGAGACAGGTCTATAGTTAGCGGCACAGTTTTGGGCGAGGGAAGGTTTTTTAAGTAATGGATGTATGATGGCATGCTTAAATGAGGAGGGAAATATACTGGAAGAGAGAGAGAGGTTGAATATTTTTGTTAGGTGAGAGGTGACAGCAGGGGAAAGGGACTGGAGGAGATGTGATGGAATGGGGTCACTGATGCAAGTGGTAGGGCGGGAAGATGCAAGGAGCCTGATTACTTCTTCTTCTGTGACTGGTTCAAAATCAGAGAGTGAGCTAGATGCAGTGGGGGAGGGAGGACAGTGCATGGTATGAGAGGATTGAGAGATAATTTCCTGTCTGATGTGGTCAATATTTTCTTTGAAATAATTGGCCAGATAGTCAGCGCAGAGATCTGTGGTTAGAGCCTGCACTTTTTTGTTCAGTAGGGAGTGAAAAGTGTCAAAGAGACGTTTGTGGTTATTGGATAATGAGGTGATGAGGTTGTTGAAATAGGTTTATTTGGAGAGGTGAAGGGCAGAGTTGTATGTTTTAAGCATAAACTTGTAATGGATGAAATCTTCGGGTAGATTAGATTTTCTCCACAGACGTTCGGTGCACATGGAGCACCGCTGCAGGAAATGTGTTTGCAGCATGTGCCATGGTTGTCGCTGTCTGTGTCATATTGTTCTATGTACGAGTATAAGAGGTGCAATTTCATACAGGGCACTTTGCAGGGTTTCGTTGTAATGCTTCTGTGCAGAATCGGGACATGAGAGGGAGGAGATAGGGGCCAGTGATGACTGCAAGTTCTTCATATGTTTCTAGATGTTAATGGCCTGTATGCTTCTATATGTGTGGAAAGTCAGGGTGACCTGAGCGGGATGGCAGTTCTTGATAGAGAATGAAAGAAGGTTGTGGTCAGAGAGCGGGAGAGGGGAGTTTGTGGAATCATCCACTGAGCAAAGGCAGGAGAAAACCAAGTCGAGGGAGTTTCCGTCTTCGTGCGTGGGGGAGTTAGTATGCTATAAGAGGCCAAAAGAGGAGGTTAGAGATAAAAGGTGAGAAGCAGAAGTGGAGAGGGGAAGAGCAATTGGGATGTTGAAATCACCCATGATGAGGGTGAGGATGTCACAGGAGAGAAAATGCGGAAGCCAGGTGGCAAATTGATCCAGGAACTGATGACAAGGGCCAGGAGGACGATACACTACCGCCACTCGCATGGAGAAGGGGATGTAGAGTCTGACAGCATGGACCTTAAAAGAAGGGAAGACAAGTGAAGGTATTTGAGGAGTAACCTGAAAAGTATATTTGGGTGATAGGAGCAGACCAACGCCTCCACCTGCTCTGTTGTGTGATCTTGGGGTATGAGCGGTATCATGTTTGGCATTATGATGATAAAGCATTGATTTTTTGTCTTTTTTTAAGAGGTTCACTAAAAGGGTTAACTAGTGGGACAGTTTTATAGGGCGGGTCGTTATGGATGCAGTGATACTAAACATGTGTACTTTTATTGTTTTTTTTATTTACATAACAATAGTGTAATTATTGGGGAAATATTTTTTTTATTCAGGGATTTTTTTTTAAATATTTTTACACAGTATATTATTTCTTTTTTTACCATTTTTACATTGTCCCATGGTGGGACATTACTATATAATGTCAGATCACTGATCTGACACTTTTCAGAGCACTCTGTCAGATCAGCGATCTGACAGGCAGTGCAGGAGGCTTGCAGATGCCTGATCTCAGCGGGCACTGACAAGCCACTTTCCTGCAGGACCCGGAATGATCCCATGGTCATCTTGGATTCGGGGGCCTGCAGGGAGGAGGCCCTCGGAGCAAAGCTATCACATCGCGTTGTTCTGAGGGTCTCAGTGAAGCACGCAGGGAGCCCCCTCTCTGCACAATACTTCGCTATACCACCGAAACGCTTAGATCATGTTTGATCGCAGTGTTCCGGTGGTTAGAGTGCCGGGAGCAGTCCGTGACCACTCCTGGCACTTAGTGCCAGGTGTCAGCTGTGAGAATCAGCTGACACCAGGCCGCGATCAGCTGCGCTTCCCCCGTGAATGCGGCTGATAGCGTATGATGTGCTATCCCATCCATGGGCATACGGACTTGGGGCCCATGGATGAGATAGCATGTCTAATGTCAGAAAGGGGTTAATAATCCTACTTGCCCGTAACCCATAGGTTTACCATAGAACAATTTTGCTGCAACATAATGAATTCTACCTTTAATTGATATCAGGTTCCCATCAGGACGGGGCGCTATTGCCCCTTTAGCCCACAAGCTTTGGACTTACTACACCCATTATGACAGGGAGACCCTTTCTCTATTGTTTTAAAAAATAAAAATAAATAAAAAAATAAAATGATCCTCATGCCACTGGTGATGATTGAACATACTCGGTAATGCTCATTACTCGTCTGAGCATCGCTTTACTCGGGCTGCTCAGTGAGAGCCAAGCATTTCCGGTATTGTTCAGCGAGAGTAAGGGTCCCCGCCCTGCATTTTTGGCGCTCTTTAGAGCACCAATCAACATGCAGGGATTGTCTGCCACGCACTGTAATGCCGCAGCCATGTTGGTTGTGGCATTACAGTGATTGGCTGGCCGCACAGCATCATCAGGTCTATATCAGACCTGGCGCCGCCCTGCTCGTCACATTCAGCTCCGTGATCAGCTAGTGTAGGGAGAGTTGCTGCCGGGATAGGGTCAGATTTGGGGGTTGCAAAGTTAGTGTATATATCATAATAGAATACACAAATTCAGCTAAATCAACAGTCCTTCTAAGGACTTATTACGGGGTACATGGATTGCGGTGCTAGGTAGGCAGGGAGTGTATGTGGGTATATAGATATTACTGCTAGTCAGGCAGGCATTGTATGTGGCATACTTCATTGCATATAGCAAGAGGGTCCATTCCATTACTGTCTGTGGCTACTGCCTACTACATATATTGACCGTACTATATACCATAGGTATCAGTGGCCAGGAATATTTTTTTTTTGCATATTAATCCTGATTATTTTATTCCAAAGCAATCCAGAGCCTCATTTTTTTCTTTTTGCTTGTTGACACTACAGAGTACAGCCAGATCCTTTTCATAGTACAGTGTGAAAACAAAGCTATTTTAAACGGGTTTGCCCGACCCAGCCATTATATCTGAATGCACATTTTTGTGATACTGTAAACATTTTTTGGAGTGTCTTATGCAATTTCTTGACACCATTTTGTTGCCAAAAAAATATTTAGCCTGCCGGAAAGATAATTTACATAGGATTTTGTCCGCCACAAGAATTGCATATCATTGCGCTCAAAATTGTGCCATTTCAAGCCTCCAAAGAATTGTTTTTGTTGTGTCTTAGCCTACTTATTGAAATAATTTTGCCGACCCCCTCAAAAAAATATACAGGCCAGATATTTGAAAGTGGGCTATCTCCGTCAGAAGCCTCATCTATCTGTGGGCTAAAGATTTTGGCTTTTGAAGCCTCCATTCAATTGTTTTTGCTGTGTGTTCCTCCAATTATTAACACAATCTAGCTGTAAAAAATAAAAATACAGGCCACATATTTCAAAAGTGTCGCATCTCCGACACACTCCTCATCTATCTGTGGGCTACAAATTGTGGCATTTCAGGCCTCCATTCAACTGTTTTTGCTGTGTGTTACTCCAATTATTAACACTATTTAGCTGTAAAAAATAAAAATACAGGCCACATATTTCAAAAGTGTCGCATCTCCGTCACACACCTCATCTATCTGTGGGCTACAAATTGTGACATTTCAGGCCTCCATTCAACTGTTTTTGCTGTGTGTTACACTAGTTCTTGACACTATTTTCCTGTAAAAAAATTAAAAAACATGCCACATATTTTACAGTGTAGTATCTCCGACACACTCCTCATCTCTCTGTGGGCTACAAATTGTGGAATTTCTGGCATCCATTAAACTGTTTTTGCTGTGTGTTACTCCAATTATTAACACTATTTAGCTGTAAAAAATAAAAATACAGACCATATTTTTTTAAAAGTGTGGATCTCCGTCAGACGCCTCATCTATCTGTGGGCTTCAAATTGTGGCATTTCAGGCCTCCATTCAACTGTTTTTGTTGTGTGTTACACTAGTTCTTGAAACTACTTTCCTGTAAAAAAATTAAAAAACAGGCCACATATTTTACAGTGTAGTATCTCCGACAGACACCTCATCTATCTGTGGGCTACATATTGTGGAATTTCAGGCCTCCATTAACCCCTCTCGGCCATCCGACGTACTATTCCGTCCATGTGACCCTGGACCTCATTCCCATGGACGGAATAGTATGTCATATGTAATCAGCAGCGCTCCTGGTGGGAGCGCTGCTGATCGCGGCCTGGTATCAGCTGTTTATCACAGCTGACACCCAGCACTATGTGTCAGGAGCGTTCATGGACCGCTCCCGACACATTAACCCCTGGCACACCGCGATCTGTACCGGGGGCACAGGGGAGGATCGCGCAGGGAGTCCTCCCTGAGACCCTCAGAACAGCGCGATGTGTCGCGATGTTCCGAGGGTCCGTCCTCCTTCCAGGTCCCTGGATCCAAGATGGCGCCGGGGTCCTGCAGGGAGGCGGCTTCCTCAGTGCCTGCTGAGAGCAGGCGCTGAGGAAGCCTGCAGCGATGCCAGAGCGATTGCTGGTGTGACGAAGTGCTGTGCACACTGTCACACCAGCGATCTGCTAAAATACTGTGATGTTCCACCCTCGGACAAAGTAAAAAAGTAAAAAAAATAAAAATAAAAGTGGTAAAAAAAAATCATAAAAAAAAAAAAAATTCCCCAATAAATTCATTTCTTCCTGTAAATAAAAAAACAAAACAATAAAAGTACACATATTTGGTATCCTGCGTCCGTAACGACCCCCCTATTAAACTGTCCCACTAGTTAACCCCTTTAGTGAACCCCTTAAAAAAAAAAAAACTAAGCAAAAAATCAATGCTTTATCATCATACTGCCGAACAAAAAGTGGCATAACACGCGATCAAAAATACCGATATACATAAGCATGGTACCACTGAAAACGTCATCTTGTCCCGCAAAAAACAAGCTGTCATACAGCATCATCAGCGAAAAAATAAAAAAGTTATAGCTCGCAGAATAAAGCGATGCAAAAATAATAATTTTTTATATAAAATTGTTTTTATTCTATAAAAGCGCCAAAACATAAAAAAATGATATAACGAGGTATCGCCGTAATAATACTGACCCGAAGAATAAAACTGCTTTATCAATTTTACCACACGCGGAACGGTATAAACGCCTCCCCCAAAAGAAATTCATGAATTGCTGATTTTTGTTCAATTCTAACCTCCGAAAAATCGAAATAAAAAGCGATCAAAAAATGTCACGTGGTCATAAATGGAACCAATAAAAACGTCACCTCGTCCCGCAAAAAATAAGACCTCACATGACTCTGGGGCCAAAATATGCAAAAATTATAGCTCTCAAAATGAGGTGATGCAAAAAACTATTTTTTGCAATAAAAGCGTCTTTTAGCGTGACCGCTGCCAATCAAAAAAACCCGCTAAAATAGTAAATCAAACCCCACTTTATCACCCCCTTAGTTAGGGAAAAATAATAAAATAAAAAAATGTATTTATTTCCATTTTCCCATTAGGGTTAGGGTTGCGGCTAAAGTTAGGGTTAGGGTTGGCGCTAACGTTAGGATTAGGGTTAGGGTTGGGATTAGGGTTAGGGTGTGTTAGGGTTAGGTTTGTGGTTAGGGTTGGGACTAGGGTTAGGGATGTGTTGGGGTTAGGGTTGGAGTTAGAATTGGGGGGTTTCTGCTGTTTAGGCACATCAGGGGCTCTCCAAATGTGACATGGCGTCTGATCTCAATTCCAGCCAATTCTGCGTTGAAAAAGTCAAACGGTGCTCCTTCACTTCTGAGCTCTGCCATGCGCCCAAACAGTAGTTTACCCCCACATATGGGGTATCAGCGTACTCTGGACCCAAGAGTTATTGTGCAATTTGTCCTATTTCTTCTGTTACCCTTGGGAAAATAAAAAACTGGGGACGACAAAATCATTTTTGTAAAAAAAAAAAATGATTTTTTTTTTTTTTACGGCTTATGTTATAAAACTTCTGTGAAGCAATTGGGGCTTCATAGCGCTCACCACACATCTAGATAAGTTCCTTGTGGGGTCTATTTTCCAACATGGGGTCACTTGTGGTGGGATTTCACTGTTTAAGCGCATCAGGGGCTCTCCAAATGCGACATGACGCCCCCAGACCATTCCATCAAAGTCTGCAATCCAAACATCACTACTTCCCTTCCGAGTCCAGAAGTGCACCCATACAGTAGTTTTCTCCCACATATTGGGTATCAGCGTACTCAGGACAAATTGGACAACAAATTTTAGGGTCCAATTTCTCCTGTTACCCTTGTAAAAATAAAATATTGGGGGCGAAAAAATAATTTTTGTAAAAAAAAAAAAAAAAAAAAATATTTTTACGGCTGTACGTTATAAACTTCTGTGAAGCACTTCGGGTTCAAAGTGCTCAACACACATCTAGATAAGTTCCTTATGGGGTCTATTTTCCAAAATGGGGTCACTTGTGGGGGGTTTCCACTGTTTAGGCACATCAGCGGCTCTCCAAATGCGACATGATGCCCCCAGACCATTCCATCAAAGTCTGCAATCCAAAACGTCACTACTTCACTTCCGAGCCCCGAGTGCGCCCATACAGTAGTTTACTTCCACATATTGGGTATCAGCATACTCAGGACAAATTGGACAACAACTTTTGGGTTCCAATTTCTCCTGTTACCATTGTTAAAAATAAAATATTGGGGGCGAAAAAAATCATTTTTGTAAAAAAAAAAAAAGATTTTTTATTTTACGGCTGTACGTTATAAACTTCTGTGAAGCACTTCGGGGTTCAAAGTGCTCACCACAGATCTAGATAAGTTCCTTGAGGGGTCTAGTTTCCAAAATCGTGTCATTTGTAGGGGGTTTCCACTGTTTAGGCACATCAGGAGCTCTCCAAACACGACATGGCATCCAGCCAATTCTGCGTTGAAAAAGTCAAACGGCGCTCCTTCCCTTCCAAACTCTGCCATGCACCCAAACAGTGGTTTACCCCCACATATGGGGTATCAGCGTACTCAGGACAAATTGCACAATAACTTTTTGGAGTCTTTTTACCCTTGGGAAAATAAAAATTGGGGTGAAAAGATCAATTTTGTGGAAAAAATGATTTTTTAATTTTACGGCTCTACGTTATAAACTTGTGTGAAGCACTTGGGGGTTCAAATTACTCACCAATGATCTAGATAAGTTCCTTAGGGGTCTAGTTTCCCAAATGGGGTCACTTGTGGGGGGTTTCCACTGTTTAGGCACATCAGTGGCTCTCTAAATGCAACATGGCGTCCAATCTCAATTCCAGCCAATTTTGATTGGAAAAAGTCAAATGGTGCTCCTTCCATTCCGAGCTCTGCCATGCGCCCAAACAGTGGTTCCCCCCCACATATGGGGTATCAACGTACTCAGGACAAATTGGACAACAACTTTTGTGGTCCAATTTCTCCTGTTACCCTTGGGAAAATTCAAAATTAGTGACTAAAAGATAATTTTTGTGGGAAAAAAATATCATTTTTTATTTTCATGCCCGGGCATTATAAACTTGTGTGAAGCACTTGGGGGTTCAAAGTGCTCATCAAAGATCTAGATAAGTTCCTTAGGGGGTCTAGCTTCCAAAATGGGGTCACTTGTGGGGGGTTTCCACTGTTTAGGCTCATCTGGGGTACTACAAACAGAACATGACCCCCATCAATGTTTGCATTCCAAAACGTTACTGCTTCCTTTCCAAGCCCTGCCGTGCGCCCAAACAGTTTCCCTCCCCCCACATATGGGATATCAGCGTACTCAGGACAAATTGGACAACAACTTTTGGGGTCAAATTTCCTTGGGAAAAATCAAAAATTTGGGTCTAAAAAATCATTTAAGTGGAATTTTTTTTTTTTTCACACCCAGGCATTATAAACTTTTGTGAAACACTTTGGGGTTCAAAGTGCTCACAACAGATCTAGATAAGTTCCTTAGGGGGTCCAGTTTCCAAAATGGTGTCACTTGTGGGGGTTTCCACTGTTTAGGCGCATCAGGGGCTCTCCAAACCTGACATGGCGTCCTATTTCAAATCCAGTCAATTTTAGTTTGAAGAAGTCAAACGGCGCTCCTTCCCTTACGAGCTCTGCCGTGCACCCAAACAGTGGTTTTCCCCCACATATGGGGTATTGGCGTACTCAGGAGAAATTGCACAACAACTTTATCTGCCCATTTTCTCCTTTTACCCTTGTGAAAATCAAAAAAAGTTTGTAAAAGATCATTTTTGTGTCTAAAAAGTTAAATATTCATTTTTTCCTTCCACGTTGCTTCAGCTCCTGTGAAGCACCTGAAGGGTTAATAAACTTCTTGAATGTGGCTTTGAGTACCTTGAGGGGTGCAGTTTTTAGAATGGTGTCACGTTTGGGTATTTTCTGCTATATAGACCACTCAAAGTGACTTCAAATATGAGGTGGTCCCTAAAAAAAATGGCTTTGTAAATTTTGTTGTAAAAATGAGAAATCGCTGGTCAACTTTTAACCCTTATAATTTCCTAACAAGAAAAAATGTTGGTTCCAAAATTATGCTGATGTAAAGTAGACATGGGGGAAATGTTAATTCTTAACTATTTTGTGTGACATATTTCTCTGTTTTAAGGGAAAAATTTTATCGCCATATTTGCGTTTTTTGCAAAAATAAACGCAAGGTACAGTACAGACCAAAGTTTGGACACACCTTCTTATTCAATGATTTTTCTGTATTTTCATGACTGTGAAAATTGTAGAATCACACTGAAGGCATCAAAACTATGAATTAACACATGTGGAATTATACATTACACTTTACAAAAAAGTGTGAAACAACTGAAAATATGTCTTATATTCTAGGTTCTTCAAAGTAGCCACCTTTTGCTTTGATTACTGCTTTGCACACAGAAAAGGTAACGGATGGACTCTACATGCCTGGTTCCCACCATGAAGCATGGAGGAGGTGGTGTGATGGTGTCGGGGTGCTTTGCTGGTGACACTGTTGGGTATTTATTCAAAATTGAAGGCATACTGAACCAGCATGGCTACCACAGCATCTTGCAGCAGCATGCTATTCCATCTGGTTTGCGTTTAGTTGGACCATCATTTATTTTTCAACAGGACAATGACCCCAAACACACCTCCAGGCTGTGTAAGGGCTATTTGACCAAGAAGGAGAGTGTTGGGGTGCTACGCCAGATGACCTGCCCTCCACAGTCACCAGACCTGAACCCAATCGAGATGGTTTGGGGTGAGCTGGACCGCTCACCGCTTCAATTTTGAATAAATCCCCAACAGTGTCACCAGAAAAGCACCCCCACACCATCACACCACCTCCTCCATGCTTCACGGTGGGAACTAGGCATGTAGAGTCCATCCGTTCAGATTTTCTACGTGCAAAGCAGTAATCAAAGCAAAAGGTGGCTACTTTGAAGAACCTAGAATATAAGACATATTTTCAGTTGTTTCACACTTTTTTGTAAAGTGTAATGTATAATTCTGCATGTGTTAATTCATAGTTTTGATGCCTTCAGTGTGATTCTACAATTTTCATTGTCATGAAAATACAGAAAAATCTTTGAATGAGAAGGTGTGTCCAAACTTTTGGTCTGTACTGTATATCGAAGAAATTTTACCACTAACGTGAAGTACAATATGTCACGAGTAGTGTTGATCGATACTTTCCGATATCCAAAAATATCGGATCGGAATGGTATCGCCGATATCACTAAAATATCGGCGATACCCGATACCGATACCGGAAGTCCCATGTAAGTCTATGGGAACAAAATATCGCAACTAAAAAAACACTTTCTTTCCTTGTAAACACAAAATATACACACATAGAATATATATATATATACATATATATATATATATATATACATGTCATTGTGACATATATATATACATATATTTATAGTTTATTCACTTCTACATAGTAAAATAGCCTCTGATTCAATTGCCGGGTAAAGCCGGCATTTGTGAAAAGACAGAAGCACCCAAGGGTCCAGTCGCCACAGAGATGTTGCATCGCACCCAGCGGTGTGACAACTTACTCTCAGGTAAGGAGGAAACACCTCATTGACTCCAACCACTGCATTCAACAGTACACTATGCCAGCTGAGTGTAGGCGGACCCAATGGGATGGTCTAGCTCAGGCTGGTTAGAACAGGGTGTAGCTAGTTGGATGGGAGGGGTTGAGGCAGCCTTATGCTGCATGTCTTTGTAGTAAGAATTGTTTCCTTTCCTGCTTTCTTACTACGTCGCATACTCCACTCTGCTACATCACTCTGCACCATTGCTCTATCTCACATCTATCTGCCCTGGAAGGATAGCGTCTTACCTGTAGAAGACTTATCACCTAGCTGCACTACACCATCCCTGCCAGAGGACCTGCACAGCAGCGCTGGTCACCCTGACCAGGTACTACAGGTGGCGTCACGACAAAATACACAAACATTCTATCATCCCCTGGAAATATCCCACATTCCAGTGAGCGACCAGGGCACGGACATAGCTGTGCTACCCGTCACATCCCCCATAGAAGTCGATGGGCTTGGTGCCGAGTACCCCAAAACCTGTGGCTCTGTGCAACTCAACTTTGGCGTCACGAACAGGATTCAGAAGCTCGCTATAAGCGAGTCCTGTGTGCCTTAATTGAACTGTTTTTTTGCTTGAGAATTGCAAAAATCATCATAGACTGTATTTGCCATTTTTCCGTCATATCTGCGCCACGAGGCACAGGTGAAGAATAAGGGCGTGCTCTCGTGGGCGTTCACTCACTCCGTGGCGCGAAAACGATGTCCGCACACTCTAAATGTTACTGCAATGTAAGATCGTGCCCCACAGCTCTGGAGTTCCGCCTCCTCATCCTCCTCAGTGGGCGGAAACGAACGCGAAGGTCCCGCCTCCCTACAAAAGATGGCGCCTCTCCTGATGCTAATGACACATGTGACTTGGCAGAGATGGCGAACGGACGTGAGCAGAAGTGGGAAGGGATGGAGGAGTCAGAGCTCTCCCCCCACGGAAGCAACCCGATCGCCACGGAGCCACCGTTTGGCACCCGGCCTGGAAACCCTCCTACGCTGGAAGAAGCGGAGGATACCCTGAGAGACCTGCCCGGCACGGGAGGAGGTCGCCAGGATGGAAGCGAGCTGGCGGCCCTAAAACTACACTTGGAGCGCGCCAATCCCTCTTACCCTGTAGTGTCTTACGGAGGT
Organism: Oophaga sylvatica; assembly: GCA_033576555.1. Taxonomy (NCBI): domain Eukaryota; kingdom Metazoa; phylum Chordata; class Amphibia; order Anura; family Dendrobatidae; genus Oophaga; species Oophaga sylvatica. The sequence goes on from JARQOD010000001.1 coordinate 261,756,406, forward strand.
GAGGCACCCGTTCCAGTAGAGTAGGCCGTGCGGCATCCAGCCCTTGCAATCTGAACGGTTGCCAGTATCTCAGTGGAGGCACCGTTCCAGTACAGGAAGCCGTGCGGGCATCCAGCCTTGCAATCTGAGCCGGTTGCCAGTATCTCAGTGGAGGCACCCGTTCCAGTAGAGGAGGCCGTGCGGGCATCCCAGCCCTTGCAATCTGAACCGGTTGCCAGTATCTCAGTGGAGGCACCCGTTCCAGTACAGGAAGCCGTGCGGGCATCCCAGCCCTTGCAATCTGAACCGGTTGCCAGTATCTCAGTGGAGGCACCCGTTCCAGTAGAGGAGGCCGTGCGGGCATCCCAGCCCTTGCAATCTGAACCGGTTGCCAGTATCACAGTGGAGGCACCCGTTCCTGCAGAAAACGCCGCACCAGCACCCCAGATCCCGCTGTCTGCCCCCGTCGCTGAGGCAGAAGAAGCGACACCCGTCCTCATGGAGGAGGCCGTGCAGGCACCAGAGCTCTACCTGCCTGTACCGGAGCCCCGACCGTCATCTGTTCCAGAGCCGGCTGCTTCCGCCACAGGTGAGCGCCGCCAGGACTGGCGGGCGCCAGGAGAGCTGCCGCAAACCGGACATCGTAAGCTGGAGTTTGATGGTGGAGACATGGAGCTGCTGGTGGAGGAGAATTACAACCGGCGTCAGGAGGAAGAGTGGAGACGTCGGGAGCGGGAAGCAGAGCGACAAAGGGAGCAGCGAGAATCCCAAAAGCTTCGGCAACGTCACCTGGACAAGGACCTGGCGGAGAAGGCACGTATGAGAAAGGATAAAAGTACGCTGAGGGAGCCGCGGCGTAAGGTGCAGTACGGAACTTTAAGTTAAAAGGTGGTTGGGGCTTCATCAGGAGCCTGGACTTTATTTAGAAGTCTTTGTAACCCGGCGGGACGTGGATGCTCACCTCCCAGAAGGACACCCGGGGAGGGACCTGTTGGCAGGAGACTTGGTGACTTACACCCGACACTGGGGTTACAATGGATGGTACGCCCTAAATGTTACCAGGTGCGACTCCTACTCCCCAGAGTGTCAGGAAACTGACAGACCCTCCGAGCCTTCAGCCTCCCCCAACCAGGCCTCTGCACAAGTGCCCACCCCACGCCGTAAATCTCCCCAGCCTCCCTCAGTGGTCTCCTCAGCAGCCCCAGCTATGGACATGATAATGATAGCTGGCCCGTACCCGGCGCCTGTTAGGCCCCCTGGGGTTCGTTCAGTCCGGGACATAGGGTTCCAGACCCGGAGGGAGGCGAAAGAGGTGGCCACACAGACCCAGATAGCGGGTCACGACGTAACTGTACAGGCCACACGACGTCATCAGGTCTGGGTGGACCCTCCTGTCACGGATGTTTGGCAAGCTCCAGAAGAGTACCAGGTGGTACCTGTAAGAGGCCAGCCAAAGAAGTCTAAATAACCCGGACAGGGTCTCTGTATGTAAATAGTTAAATTATTGATGTACCCGGACGGGTGAATGTTCATAAAAAGAAGTTTATTGTTGCCTTAATATACCCAGGTTGGGTAATGGTTTGATGTACCCGGACGGGTGAATGTTCAGAAGAACAAGTTTATTGTTGCCTTAATATACTCAGGTTGGGTAATGGTGTTTCAATGTAATCAAAATGTTGAACTTTGAAGCCATGAACTGTACTGGCTCACAAACTTTTCTGTAAATAGTTGGCACTTCGGTGCTCCATCTTGGTTTTACAAAAAACTTAACTGTGCACTATTTTCAACTACCTCAGAAACTAAAAACCCGTTTGGTGTGGCCGAAAGTGAGGTCTGCTCAAGGAAAGTCTTGCAGCCCACCCAAGACCACAGTTGGAGGTTTGGAGCGGGTCCTCCACAAGCACAAGTAAAGGACACTGTGAAGTTACCCGGTGGGGGTAGTCCTAAGAAGTCTCAACGAACTTCGGCAGTAATGCTATTTGCACTTTTGCAATGTGTATTATTAAAAATTTTATTATGCAACGTTTAACTTGAAGTGTTTCCTGCTGTCATGTGTGCATCACCACGAAGATCGTCGCGGTTGCACATTCTGATTTCTCACAGCTGAGTTGCTGTTTCTTTGTGTTTGGCAGTTAGGGAGTTAATTCTGTCTGTGCTCAGTTCTGGGACTGGGTGCAGTTTCTCCCGGCTGCAATTAATTATTTGTTGATTGGTTTCCTTTAAATCTCTGGTTGTCTGTTTTGGGAGTTGCCAGTGAAATTCTTCATGCAGACCACAGATAGGATTGTATCTGTATAGACTTAAGTTAAAGAGCTCCTTAGTTGTTTTAAGCTCACCTTGCTTAGAGTTTAATATCCCAGATCATTTATGTTCCTTCTGTGTTTGAGTGTGTATGCAAGTCTGTGTTTTCTCCAGTCTGTCTTATATGTCTAATCTGTGTATTTAGCAGAGATCAGCCCATATCCCTTTGGTGGTAATCAGAATCCTTCTTAGGACTGATTACAGGGTTCAGGGACTGATAGGAGACAGGGTTAGGCTGGAGACTTGGACCTCTGAACCATTATCAGTACCTCCAAGGTGAGGGATTAGTTAGGACCCCAGTTTAGGGTCAGGTTAGACCCCCGGTCCTCCTCTTTCCTGTGACAGTGTATCAAGTCCTCAAGATTAACCCTGAGTTCAACGGATATCGTGTCAGGTAAATCTATTCTATATTTACATGCTGATGTTGCAATCTATATGTTGTATAGAGTGTTGTTCTTTTAAGAATAGTTTACTGACATCGTACACATATCATAAGACCGCGTGACATTTTCACTGGCCCATAAAATTATTCCCAGTTGCCATGGATCCAGTAGCCCAGCTGGCTCTGCAGTTGCAGGGATTATCCATGGAGCTGACGGACATTAAGCCCAAAGTTTTGTCTCCCTCGGAGCAAACCAGATTTGAACCTAAAGTAGCTCTCCCGGACAGGTTCACTGGTGGGCGAGACAAATTTTTCACCTTCGGGAGGCATGTAAATTGTATTTTCGGCTTCGGCCTCGATCATCAGGGAGTGAAGAGCAGAGAGTGGGAATTGTTATCTCGCTCCTACAAGGGGACCCTCAATCCTGGGCATTCTCCCTTCCTCCGGGATCCCCAGCTCTACAGTCTGTAGATCGATTTTTTACTGCCCTGGGTTTGGTATATGATGACCCAGATCGGGTCTCTCTTGCTGAGACAAAATTACGTAAGATACAGCAGGGAGATCGTCCGGCGGAGGAATTTGCTTCTGAGTTCCGTAGATGGGCCACAGATACTCAGTGGAATGACCCAGCTCTTAGGAGCCAGTTTTGTCATGGGCTTTCTGACAAATTAAAGGACGTTTTGGCTCAGTATGATTCTCCTCCATCACTGGAGGCTGCTATGGCCCTAGCTATCCGTACTGATAGACGGCTCCGGGAGAGGTGCGAGGTAACTCCGCCCCCTGTTGTTACTCCACCTACTACTAAAGTCCCTTATGTTGAGGTTCCCCTTGTCTGTTCGGAGGAGCCTATGCAGTTGGGAGGGACATCATTTCGTAGGAGGGGATTGGCGTACGCCGCAGGACTAGAAGGTGTTTCTTCTGCGGGAAAGAGGGACATTTTGTTGGGGGATGTCCATCCCGTGCCTTGTTGAGCAAAAAGTCGCCGGAAAACTGTTAATCCCAGGTTGTGTGGTGGACGACAACCTGGGAGTATGTATTTCGTCCGCTAGTTCTTCTCAGTTCCTTGTACCAGTGGAGGTGGTGGTTGGTACGAGAGTGGAGAGATTTTCTGTTCTTCTTGATAGTGGGTCCGGGGCTAATCTGGTTGACGCTCAGTTTGCTCAGGCTCAAGGTATGCATCTGAGTGTATTGGTCAAACCGATCCCTATATTCTCCATTGACGCCAGGCCTCTCGGCCAAGGTAGCTTTGTTCATGAGGTTCATAACATTGACCTTCGGGTAGGGGCAATACATAGGGAACTATTATCTTGTTATGTGTTGGAGGGTCTACCTACTCCTATTGTGTTGGGACTTCCTTGGTTGGTTAAACATAACCCTGTGATTAATTGGCAGTCCAGAGAGATAAGCCAATGGGGTAAGTTTTGCAAAAGTAACTGCATGAACACAGTCATCAGTGCGGTCGTGCCTAGTACTTTGCCTCCTTTTTTGGAGGACTTTGGGGATGTGTTCTCTGAGGAGGGGTGTCAGGAGTTGCCTCCTCATCGCGTGTATGACTGCTCTATTAATTTACTTCCTGATGCTAAGTTACCTAAAGCTAGGTTATATAACCTTTCTGGTCCTGAGAGGCAGGCTATGAAAGATTATATTTCGGAAAGTCTGGCCAAAGGGCATATTAGACCTTCATCTTCCCCAGTGGCCGCGGGGTTCTTCTTTGTGAAGAAAAAAGATGGAGGCCTACGCCCTTGCTTGGATTTCCGCGAACTTAATCGGATTACTGTTCGAGATCCGTATCCACTCCCTCTATTCCTGATCTCTTCAATCAAATTGTTGGCGCCAAATGGTTCTCTAAATTGGATCTCAGGGGGGCGTATAATCTGATTAGGATAAAAGAGGGGGATGAGTGGAAAACGGCGTTTAACACGCCGGAGGGACATTATGAGAACCTTGTCATGCCTTTTGGTCTGACTACTGCACCAGCAGTATTCCAACATTTTGTTAATGACATTTTTCGTCATCTGGTGGGGCTGTTTGTGGTCGTATATTTGGATGACATTTTAATTTACTCACCAGATCTTGTGTCTCACCAGGAGCATGTGAGACAGGTGTTGCAGATCTTGCGAGACAATAAACTATACGCCAAACTGGAAAAGTGTGTATTCGCCGTACAGGAACTTCAGTTTTTGGGTTTCTTGGTGTCAGCCTCCGGTTTCCGTATGGACCCTGAAAAGGTGAGAGCAGTGCTTGAATGGGATCAGCCAGAGGATCTTAAGGCTCTGCAGCGTTTTCTGGGGTTTGCTAACTACTACCGGAAATTTATTTGTAATTTCTCATCTGTTGTCAAACCTCTCACTGACATGACAAGAAAAGGGACGGATTTTTCTAAATGGTCGGACAAAGCTTGCCAAGCTTTTTCCTCTTTGAAAAAATGTTTTGCTTCGGCACCCGTTCTCATCCAACCAGATGCATCACAGCCGTTCGTTGTGGAGGTGGACGCGTCTGACGTAGGGGTGGGTGCAATATTGTCCCAGGGTCCGTCCCCTGGTAAATGGCATCCGTGCGCTTTCTTTTCTAAAAAATTGTCGTCCGCCGAAAGGAATTATGATATCGGCAATAGGGAACTTTTGGCCATTAAGTTGGCTTTTGAAGAATGGCGTCACTTTTTGGAGGGGGCAGTCCACCCGGTCACCGTCATTACTGATCACAAGAACCTGCTGTATTTGGAATCTGCTAAGCGTCTGAATTCCAGACAAGCTCGATGGTCGTTGTTTTTTACCAGGTTTAATTTTGTTGTCACTTATCGCCCTGGATCTAAGAATGTTAAGGCGGATGCCTTGTCTCGCAGTTTCCCAGGGGCCGGGAAAATGGATGACCCGATTCCTATCCTTCAGGAGGGGGTGGTAGTGTCGGCTGTATGTTCTGAGCTTGAGGAGGAGGTGTTAGAGGCTCAGGGGGACGCCCCTGCAGGACCTCCAGGGAGACTGTTTGTCCCAAATCAGTTGAGACAAAAGGTTATTGAGGCACATCATAATTCTGCTTTAGCAGGACATCCAGGGAGTAAGGCTACTTTAGATCTCCTTTCTCGCCGGTTTTGGTGGCCTAACGTTAATAAAGATGTTTTAACTTTTGTCGCGTCCTGTGGGGTTTGTGCTCGCTCTAAGACCCCTCATACCCGTCCGTCTGGGACCCTCTTACCCTTGAAACTTCCGGAGCGTCCATGGACTCATTTGTCTATGGACTTCATCACGGACCTTCCTCAGTCGTCAGGGAAGACTGTCATACTGGTGGTTGTTGACAGGTTCAGTAAGATGGCACATTTCATTGCTCTTCCTGCCCTCCCTAATGCTAAAACTCTGGCGCAGGTGTTCATTGGGGAGATTGTGAGACTTCATGGGTTGCCTTCTGATGTGGTGTCAGATAGGGGGTCTCAGTTTGTGTCCAAGTTTTGGAGGGCATTTTGTTTACGTCGGGGGATGCAATTGTCATTTTCCTCGGCTTTTCATCCGCAGACCAATGGTCAGACAGAGCGTCTGAATCAAAGCCTAGAGACTTATCTTCGGTGTTTTGTCTCAGAGAACCAGGAGGACTGGTCTTCTTTCTTGCCTCTGGCAGAGTTCGCTCTTAACAACAGGCGGAGCGAGTCCACTGGTAAGTCCCCGTTTTTTGGGGCATATGGTTTTCATCCCCAGTTTTGTACATTCAATGGGGGGGGCCCTTCTGGGGTTCCTGAGGAGGAGCGTTTCTCGTCGTCACTTGCTTCAGTGTGGAGAGGTGTATTGAATAATCTGAGTGCTATGGGGAACCGTTATAAACGTATGGCTGATAGGAGGAGAGTTTCTGGTCCAGATCTTAATGTGAACGATCTGGTATGGTTGTCTACCAGGAATATAAAACTTAAAGTTCCCTCCTGGAAGCTGGGCCCCAGATTCATCGGGCCGTACAGGATCAGTTCCATAATTAATCCTGTGGCATTTCGTCTGGACCTCCCTCCTACGTTTAAAATTCATAATGTGTTCCACAAGTCATTACTTAAGAGGTACGTGGCACCAGTCATACCATCACCTCTACCTCCTCCTCCAGTGGTGGTCAATGGTAACTTGGAGTTTCAAGTGTCAAAGATCATTGACTCACGTCTGAATCGCCGGTCCCTTCAGTACTTGGTGCATTGGAAGGGGTATGGTCCAGAGGAGAGGACGTGGGTTCCTGCATCTGACATTAACGCAGATCGTTTGGTGCGGACCTTCCACAGAACTCACCCGGGCAAACCTGGCCCTGAGGGTCCGGAGGCCCCTCGTAGAAGGGGGGTACTGTCATGTGTGCATCGCCACGAAGATCGTCGCGGTTGCACATTCTGACTTCTCACAGCTGAGTTGCTGTTTCTTTGTGTTTGGCAGTTAGGGAGTTAATTCTGTCTGTGCTCAGTTCTGGGACTGGGTGCAGTTTTCTCCCGGCTGCAATTAATTATTTGTTGATTGGTTTCCTTTAAATCTCTGGTTGTCTGTGTTGGGAGTTGCCAGTGAAATTCTTCATGCAGACCACAGATAGGATTGTATCTGTATAGACTTAAGTTAAAGAGCTCCTTAGTTGTTTTAAGCTCACCTTGCTTAGAGTTTAATATCCCAGATCATTTATGTTCCTTCTGTGTTTGAGTGTGTATGCAAGTCTGTGTTTTCTCCAGTCTGTCTTATATGTCTAATCTGTGTATTTAGCAGAGATCAGCCCATATCCCTTTGGTGGTAATCAGAATCCTTCTTAGGACTGATTACAGGGTTCAGGGACTGATAGGAGACAGGGTTAGGCTGGAGACTTGGACCTCTGAACCATTATCAGTACCTCCAAGGTGAGGGATTAGTTAGGACCCCAGTTTAGGGTCAGGTTAGACCCCCGGTCCTCCTCTTTCCTGTGACAGTGTATCAAGTCCTCAAGATTAACCCTGAGTTCAACGGATATCGTGTCAGGTAAATCTATTCTATATTTACATGCTGATGTTGCTAATCTATATGTTGTATAGAGTGTTGTTCTTTTAAGAATAGTTTACTGACATCGTACACATATCATAAGACCGCGTGACACCTGTTTTTAACGTCGATAGTCCACCTGCTACATCACTCTGCACCATTGCTCTATCTCACATCTATCTGCCCTGGAAGGATAGCGTGTTACCTGTAGAAGACTTTTCACCTACCTGCACTACACCATCCCTTCCAGAGGACCTGCACAGCAGCGCTGGACACCCTGACCAGGTACTACAGGTGGCGTCACGACAAACTACACGAACATTCTATCATCCCCTGGAAATATCCCACATTCCAGTGATCGCCCAGGTCAGGACCGAGCTGTGCTACTCGTGACATCCCCCATAGAAGTCGACGTGATCGGTGCCGAGTACCCCAAAACCCCTGTCTCTGTGCGACTCAACTTCACTCACTGTGCTGGCACTTTACATTTACAATGCCTCTGGGTTTTTTTTTTGGGGGGGTGGGGAACATTCAGACTTTTGCTATGGGGCCCCATGATTTATATGTACGCCCCTGCTGCTGAGGCATGGTATTTAAGGCTGTTAAGGAGCCAACATACATGGACCTTGCCAGCAGCGTCGGACTGGAGTACCTTGGGCCCACCAGAGAAAATATATTCTTGCGGCCCAACATCATACTTCCCAACCTTTGAATAAGGGAAAGAGGGACAAAGGCTGTGGCACGCTGTGCATGCTGCAGAAAATTTTAGGCCATGCCACGTTGCACCACAGACTGTCCAGGAGTTGGTGGATGCTTTAGTCCAGGTGTGGGAGGAGATCCCTCACGAGACCATCCGTCGCACTCATCAGGAGCATGGCCAGAAGTTGTAGGGAGGTCATACAGCATACCTCCCAAATTTGGAAGACAGGAAAGAGGATTAAAGGCTGCGGCGCGTGTTGCGCGCCGCTGAAAATTTTAGGCCACACCCCGACAACACCCATTTCACAGCTAATCACACCCATATCCTCGCCCCAAGCGTAACCATTTAGCACTGCTGATCACACTGACTGTTAATGAGGGCACAGTGGCTGGTACTGAGGAAAAGAAAGAAAGAGCAGCGAGAGAGAAAGAACAAACAGAGAAAGAAAGAGAGGAAAGAAAGAAAAGAGAGAAAGAAAGAACAGAGAGAAAAAGAACAGAGAGCGAGAAGGAAAGAACAGAGAGCGAGAAAGAAAGACTAGAGAGAGAGCCATAGGCGTAGCTAGGGTTTTTGTTTAGTGGGGGCAAAACTTCTGAGTGGGCCCATCATCAGAGAACCTCAGCAAATGACCGCGCTGTTGACCAAAATAATCTATATATAAAAAGACCAATATTGATATTACCGCCATATGGTCTGTGTTAAATAATACCAGTCCTACAGAACATATAGATTACAGCACAGGTACAGATAATGACTTACCGCTGATGTTCTTTCTAATGGAATTGTTCACTTTTCATGTCTTTTCCATCTGGCCCACACCGACATGACGACTTCTCCAGCCAGGACTCGACTGCACCCCCATTAAAAAAAAAATACTCACCTCCCGGCTCCTGTGCTGCTCAATGTTCTCCCTCTCAGCGTCTGACAGCGGGCGCCGGCAGGTGATGTTATTGCGCCCGCTGTCATACACTGAGAGGGGGATTATGGGAGAGAAGGAGCGCTCGCTCCTTCTCTCTCTATGCGGTCAGCTTTATCGGCTGGATGCCGATACAGCTGACCCTCCGATGACGGGTGGGGGGCCCACTGCTGGCTCCGGGCCCCCCAACGCCTGTTCAGGCCCCATAGCTTCCGGGCGGCAGAGCAGGGAGAGCGATTCTCCCTGCTCTGCCGCAGAATGTAACTGTATCGTAGCTCCGGGTGGGCCCCCTCAGAGCGCGGGCCCCGGGGCCACCGCCCCCTCTGCCCCGCGACCTATCCTTTCAAATCAGGGCCCACCACGCAGGAGCTGGGGCCCACCATAGGTTTCTCCGGTGTCCCGGTGCCTTAGTCCGACCCTGCTTGCCAGCCTGATAATACCAGGCCACAGCAGTCTGCTTATCTTTGCTGGTTAACAAAAATAGGGGATCCCCTCGAAAAAAAATTGGCGTGGGGTCCATCCTATTTTTGTTAACCAGCCAGATGAAGCAGACTGCTGAGGCCTGGTTTTTCAGGCTGGTAATGAGCCAATATCCATGGACCTTGCCAGCCTGATAATACCAGGCCACAGCAGTCTGCTTAGCTTGGCTGGTTAACAAAAATAGGGGATCCCCTCGAAAAAAAAAAAACGGCGTAGGGGTCCCCCTATTTTTGTTAACCAGCCAAGTAAAATGCAGACTGCTGCGGCCTGGTATTAAAAGACTGTCAAGGCCCATGGATTTTGGCCCTCAACAGCCTGATAATACCAGGCTACAGCAGCCCCACATTTGGCGCATCAAAAGATGTGCCAATTGTGGCACTTTACCCGGCTCTTCCCACTGCCCTGTAGCGGTGGTAATAAGGGGTTAATGTCACCGTTGATTGCACGGTGACAATAAGCCCGGTTAATAATGGAGAGGTGTCAATAAGACACCGATCCATTATTAATCCCAAAGTTTTTAAATGTATTGTGAGACAGTGAGAGCATGTGTGTTGAATGGGGTGTACATTTCACCTAGATACTTTGCTGACTGGTATAAGGGAAATGTATGGCTTTGTAAACCTAGTGGTAGAGAAAGGTCACTACACCTTACATTCAGTACACACTTGCAGCTCAGGCCTGAAACCACTCAGCTGTTAATTAGGAGACCAGAAGTAGGTGTCTGCGAACACAGACAGAGAGCTCGCTTAGTCTGGACAAGGAGTCCAGGCACAAGAAGGAGTCTCCAGGAGTATGAGCTGTCTCAGTCTGGGTGCTCGATGTACCCCGGACACAGGAGTAGTCTCTGTGAGAATCCATGCGGATAGCTGCTGAATAGGAGGGGAGCTCTCTCAAGTCTGGACGTTGGATATGCCTTCAGACACAAGGAGGAGACTCTGTGAAACTCCATGCTGGTAAATGCTGAACATATGTGTTGTTTTGGCCCAGGCTGTTAGAGTCTGGTCCCGGATAGATAGGGAAATCTATCTAAGTGTAGTAAGTGGCTGGACAAGACCAGGTCTTATGTTTATGATTTGGTTTTGATTATGTTCTGTTTGCTGTGGACTTTAATAAAACTGTCAAATAATAGTGCAGTGACTACCAATCCAAAGGTTACTTCATGAAGCAGGGTAGGATTAATATTAAAATATAACTTTTAATGTTTCTATATTAAAATCAACCAAGGTAACATATAAGGACATACAGAAAAAAACAAAAAGAAATTGACTCCATTCAATTCTTGCAGTATAGCATTAGGATAGGGCCTGTGTCCAAGCAATAAGCCCCATATATGTATGCTTACTTAATGAGGTGTATCATAGAAATGATCCAGAATATAATATATTGGAACAATCTCACCTCATTTATGATTCATCAGCCTCAATATAGCCATGTGTTTTCTGATCGCATTGGGAGAAGGTCCCTCTTATCTGCCTTCATTTATCATATCCCATCAGAACTAAATAGTTGTGCCCCATGCGGTGCTTCCCGACGCGTTTCGTTGTTGCTCATCAGGGGAAGAATAACACAATCATTTGGTGAAAAAATCAACCATCCTGCAAAAAGGGGGGTCAGAGGCATCACCTGTTTCTCCAGTGTGTCCCACTTAAATATGCCACCTCGTGTGACGCGTGTATGCGGCGTATCTACGTCATCAGAGTGCGTCTCACAAATCGGACGCTACCAGTATCGTCACTTCCGGTCTCCCGGATATGTCACATCCGGTCTTTGGAACGCAAGTGGACCGCGGAGTTAGACTTCCGGTTGTGCGTTTTCTGTTATGCACAGCATATCATCACTTCCTGTTCATCGGATAATATTATATCCGGATTAAGGATACCGTTAAAAAATAATACTTAATCGATTAATAAGCAATATTCTCCCATTTGTCATAATATATTATGGGAAGCTTTTCTGAACTAAATTTACTCAGTATTAAGATTTATGTCACAGCATGTTTAGGTTCTTTAATCTGCAGACAGACACTATTGTTGGATATAAATGTCTATTGAGGGAATTTGTGAGTACATCAGGAAAAGTATATATCAAGAGAAATTTCGTTTTTGAATATACACATTGGTCTGTTTTATATGGTTCAATGTAATGTTAAAGGGTTGAGAAGGAATTTTTAGTGGGTAAAAAGAATTAGAGATAAGAGGTGTCATGCCCCGTTCCCTAAATTACCTAAATCTCTCTCCTACCTATCAGCGGAGGTTGGCACCCTATAGACAGATAACGAGAGTGGCGCCCCCACTCCTCGGCGGCTGACCCTTCTAAACCCTATTGAGCCCTATTGATGTTGCAGATTGGGAGTGATAGTAAAGTATCCACACATAGATGGATAATATCTCATAGGATGAAAAACCAGATTTATAAGAAGCAGCTAAAGGTCAATGTTTCATTGAGACCCCTTGGTGTTTGTGTCTTTAGGCGATATATCCATTTTGTTTCACATTGTAGTATCTTATTATCCCAATCGCCTCCTCTTTTTGGGAAGTAAATTCTATCAATCCCTAAAAATCTGAGGTCACCTCCTCTTCCTTGATGTTCTATATTCATGTGTCTGGCTACTGGTGTATCTCTATTCAATGCCACATCTCTCAAGTGTTCGCCAACTCGTCTCCTAAATTCTCGTTTGGTTTTGCCTATGTATTCTAAGCCACATGGGCAAACGATTCTGTATATCACTCCCTTTGTTCTGCAATTTATGAAATGTAGGATTTTGTATTCCTTTCCATCAATATTGCTCTTGAATTTTGAGTCTGTCTCTATGACTGGGCATGCCACACAACCACTGCACTTATAGCAACCCTGTGGTTTGTTTGGAAGCCAGGTTTTTGTTTTTGGTTCAATGTAGTGGCTATGCACCAGTCTATCGCCCAGTGATCTATCTTTTTTGAAAGTGATACTGGGGTTCGGTCCCACTGACTCCCCAATATCTTCATCCATATGTAAAACAGACCAATGTTTTTGTAGTATGGAGCGAACTTGCTGTGCTCCATTATTGAAGGTGGTGATGAATCTGCAAGTATTGATTTCATCCCTTCTTGGAGTTGGTACCAAGAGACTATTCCTATCAGTTTTTGTGGTTTCATGAAAGGCTTTTCTCAGAATACCATCTGGATAGCCTCTTTTCAGGAAACGATTTCTCAGGTCATCTGCTTGGATTTTGAAATCTATCTCTGTGGAACAATTTCTCCGTAGCCTTAGGTACTGTCCTTTTGGGATCCCTCTTCTGAGGGAGACCGGGTGATGGCTGTCCCACCTCAAAAGCGCGTTAGTAGCCGTGGGCTTTCTATAGGTTTTAGTATTAAGATGCCCATCAGGCAATTCCCTTATCAAAAGGTCCAAAAAGGGCAATTCGTTTTTGTTAAATTCAAAAGTAAACAATAAGCCTAAATTGTTGATGTTGAGTTTTTCAACAAATTGTTTCAGTTCTTTTTCGTCTCCGTTCCAGATCAACATCACATCGTCGATATAATGTGACCAGAATGCAATTTTTGTCTGTTCATCACTGAAAGTTTCCCCAAAAACGACATTCTCCTCCCACCAGCCCAGGAGCAAATTTGCGTAAGATGGTGCACAGGAATTACCCATCGCGGTGCCCCTGAGCTGGTGGTATATCACATCATTGAAGAGAAAGATATTCTTGGTTAGACAAAATTCCAGTAGGGTCAGTACAAAATTGTTATGTCTCTGAAATTGTTGACCCTACTTTTAAGGAAATATTCTACAGCGTTGAGGCCATCTTTGTGGTTAATCGACGAGTATAATGCTTCCACATCAATACTGCATAGCAATGCTTCTGGTTCTAAGATGATGTTGTCTAGTTTTCTTAGGAGGTCAGTAGAGTCTCTAGTGTAGGAATTTAAACATATGACATGTGGTTTTAAAATTTCGTCCAGGTACATCCCTACATGATGACTTATACTGCCTATTCCCGAGACAATTGGTCTCCCTTTTAAAGGGGTAAGCCCTTTATGTATCTTTGGGAGACAATAGAATGTTGCCATAGCTGGACATGAGGGAAGGAGGAAATCATATTCATTTTTATCAATCAAGGATGCCTCTAAGCCCCTATCCAAGATGTTTTTTAGTTCTTTTCGAAACTCTGTAAGGGGGTTGGAACTTAGTTTACAATATGAGTTTCGTTCATTTAATATTGTATGACATATCCTGACATATTCTTTGTGATCTAAAATAACGATATTACCTCCTTTGTCCGAGGACTTTATGATAATAGACTGATCCTTCTCCAAAGTCCTCAGAGCCTCCATCTCCAGTTTAGATAGATTGAATTTGCCCATTTTGGTATCCTTCTCAAGTTTTTCGAGATCCCTGGTTACCAACTCCAAAAAAATGTCAATGGTGGATTGATCACCAGTAACTGGTGGCATCCTTTTACTCTTATCTTTTAGTTTAGTAAATGGTCCTTCTCCTGATGACTCGGGATTTGAATCAGCCAGTTCAAAAAGAAATCTGACATCTGACAAAAGGGAATCTGGGATGTTCAGATCCTGACACGCTCGTTTATTTTCTTTTATGAAGTGCTTTTTCCACTTAAGTTTTCTCACAAAGAGGTGGAGATCTTTTATACTATCGAACAGTTTGAAATCAGAGGTTGGTATGAAATTAATTCCTTATTTATGACTCTTTTTTCAATATCACTAAGGGTTTTTGATGAGAGGTTAATTATTTGTGGGGTAAGGGTACTTAATTGTTGGCCGGACCCTGTCTGTTCCTCAGGAAGTAGTCTCGGTCTAAAAAACGGGTGTTAGATCCTCGTTCGTTACTGCGTCCTCTCTGCCCCCCTCGTCCTCTCTGTCTACCTCTAGATGTTTTTATGCGTGTATCACTGTCTGAAAGATCAGTGTCAGTGGAAGAAATGTCAGTTTCAAAATTTCTTAATGGAAACCTGTTGATGGGGGCCTGATATGCTTTATTTTCTTTGAATTCTTTTAGATCTCTAACAAAATTGTGATGTTTACATTCTTTTAGATGAAATTGGTATCGTTCGACAGTATTTTGTAGAGCAATTTCTTTTGCCCCAAAATCTGTCTCCCCTGAGAATTTTTGGTAATTTCCACTTGCTCTTTAAGTTTGTCACTCAAAGACATTAGTGTTTTTTTCTCCTCTTCTAAGAGGATGTTCATAAACCTTAAAGAGCTTGCTGTGGCTTCTCTTTCCCACTGTTCGCTTATACTTGAATTTCTATAGCGAAAGCCTGGTTGTAAATTAATTCTCAGGTGCCTTGGGACAATACCTGCTTTAATATAATTTTCCAGGCTCTGCACTTCCCACCAACTGTTGATTTGGTTCTTGTACACCTTAGTTAGTTCCTTAAAGGCATTGTTATATGAGGGTGTATATTTTGGTTGTGAAAACGCTTTATCAGAGAAGACTTCTTTAGCCTCTGCAATCCATACACTAGTGTCCAATCCTTTAGACAAAAAACCAGCCATGCCAAATTGTCAAATAATAGGCAGTGACTACCAATCCAAAGGTTACTTCATGAAGCAGGGTAGGATTAATATTAAAATATAACTTTTAATGTTTCTATATTAAAATCAACCAAGGTAACATATAAGGACATACAGAAAAAAACAAAAAAGAATTGACACCATTCAATTCTTGCAGTATAGCATTAGGATAGGGCCTGTGTCCAAGCAATAAGCCCCATATATGTATGCTTACTTAATGAGGTGTATCATAGAAATGATCCAGAATATAATATATTGGAACGATCTCACCTCATTTATGATTCATCAGCCTCAATATAGCCATGTGTTTTCTGATCGCATTGGGAGAAGGTCCCTCTTATCTGCCTTCATTTATCATATCCCATCAGAACAAATAGTTGTGCCCCATGCGGTGCTTCCCGACGCGTTTCGTTGTTGCTCATCAGGGGAAGAATAACACAATCATTTGGTGAAAAAATCAACCATCCTGCAAAAAGGGGGGTCAGAGGCATCACCTGTTTCTCCAGTGTGTCCCACTTAAATATGCCACCTCGTGTGACGCGTGTATGCGGCGTATCTCTGATGACGTAGATGAGCAACAACGAAACCCGTCGGGAAGCACCGCATGGGGCACAACTATTTGTTCTGATGGGATATGATAAATGAAGGCAGATAAGAGGGACCTTCTCCCAATGCGATCAGAAAACACATGGCTATATTGAGGCTGATGAATCATAAATGAGGTGAGATCGTTCCAATATATTATATTCTGGATCATTTCTATGATACACCTCATTAAGTAAGCATACATATATGGGGCTTATTGCTTGGACACAGGCCCTATCCTAATGCTATACTGCAAGAATTGAATGGTGTCAATTCTTTTTTGTTTTTTTCTGTATGTCCTTATATGTACCTTGGTTGATTTTAATATAGAAACATTAAAAGTTATATTTTAATATTAATCCTACCCTGCTTCATGAAGCTTTAATAAAACTGGTTGCGGCCAGTTTTTACCAGAACTGCTGTCTGTGAATGAACTGTTTCCGTGCCACTCCGTCTACCCGGACGGCGATCCCAGAGCTATATCCCCTGAAAAGCTTACAATTGGTGCTGAAATGTGCGTGCAGCACAGTGGCTTAGAGACAGCAATAAAGGAGAGAAGTCTGTTGAAGCAGCAGCAGAGAAAAAAAAAGTGTGTCAGCAAAAAACGTCTGATTGGAGCAGTCTTAAAGAGACAGTAGCCCTAATAGACTTTGCAAAGAGAAAAAAAAAAAAAAGTGTCTGCACAGCAAGGCTGAATTTTCTGTGGAAAAGTCTGTGGAGTGTGTATGTCTTGAGTGAAGACTGCCGTTGTTGAGACAGAGAAGTCTGACAGCACATGGAGGCGTTGTTTGAACAAATGGCGCAAGTTAATGTGCAACATAAGACTGCCGTGGTTGAGACAGATAAGTCCGGCAGTATGGAGGAGCTCGTTGAGTACCTGGTCCAGGCCCAGCGGAGCATGCAGCAGAGCATGAGCGCAGCGCCTGCAGCAGCAGGCATTCCAGCCCAAGCATCTGCCACCCAGGAGAATAACCGGTTGTTTTTTGAGCAGGTTGCAGCACTACAAAAGACTTGCAGCGCATCGTCCCAAAGTAATGTTGCAAAGTCACCTGCATTGTCCGCTGTAAAGAAGGCGGTAAGACGGTCCCTGAAAAAGATGACACCTCGTGACGATGTGGAGGTATATCTCACTAGGTTTGAGGGACTGGCAGAGAAGGAGAATCTGCCCCTATCTGAATGGGATATGATGGTCGCACCCTATCTGATTGGAGAACCCCAAAGGGCCTATGCTGACCTGAGCGAGCAGGACAGCCAAGACTATGCCAAGCTGAAAGCGGAGATTCTTACCCGGCTGGGTGTTACGGTGACAGCCCGTGCCAGGGGAGTTCATGACTGGAGATGCAGTTGGGAGTCTGCAGTCAGCAAACCGATTATGGAGTTGAAAAGGTGATAGTGGACCGCTACACCCAAGCACGTCCTCCTGAGGTACAGCCAGAGGTCGGACAAGGAGACCACCAGGACGCCAATCGTCTGGTCAGCCTGATGGAGAGGGCCTTCGCCACCAAAGACTGCCTCCGTGACCAGCCGTCTGAGAGGTCGTCACTTCAGAGTTCCTGGACGCCGAACTCTCCCGGTAAGAGCGTTCCAGCTGTTGGGGTCGTGTGGGTGGGAGAGTGTGATGGACAGTGTTGGAAATGTCGTGAAATTGCAGCCAACTGTCCAATAGAGGGGGAGCCTATGTGTTGTGATGTTGGCGGATCCCTCTCTCCCTGCGCAGAGCCTGTGTGTGTGTCCACCTCAGCCGAAGAGACTGGACCACAGGGGTCCCCGGTGGTTGTAAATGACTGCCCAACACAGGCCCTCTTGGACTCAGAGAGTCCAGTGACTTCCGTATGGGACAGCTGATTGATAGGGACTTTATCCCTGATAAACACCTGAGTGTGGTGTGCGTCCATGAGACACCAAAGTCTACCCAGAGACTGTCGTGGACTTGATCCCTAAACGCGGGGAGGTTTCATGTGAAGTGGGGGTAGTGAAGAACCTGGTGCCCCCCGTCATATTGGGTAATGACTTTCCCCGGTCTAAGGATCTCTGGGGGAAAAATGTTTCTGATGGACAGTGTGATGAAGCTCCTATTGAGGGTGCGCAGTCCCGAGGGGCGGAAAACAATGCAAGTGGGCTGTTAAACTTATTTGATAATGATGATGATGATGATGATAATGATAATGATGATGATGATCATGATAATGATGATGACCATGATAATGATGCTGATGCTGATAATGATAATGATGATGATCATGATAGTGATGATGATACTGATCATAATCATGATAATGATATTGATAATAATGATGACTGTGATAGTGATGAAATTCCTTTGCAGGTGGTGTTGGGAGACGAGGATGGTGGTTCTCGGGAACCGAGTGTCCCTGACTTACCTGTGTCCTGTGACAATTTTGAGAGTGAGCAGTGGCGAGACCCCTCTCTTAAAACGCCCCAGGAAAATATATATGTTCTAAATGAGGTTTCCCAAGAGCCTGGCTCTGAGGAGAGGTTTCCTCATGTTGCCATAAACACTCACCTGTTGTATAGGGACACTGAAGTCCAAGGAGAGGTCGTGAGCCAGCTCCTAGTACCTGAGCTATATGGAAGTATAGTGCTGGGGTTGTCACATAGTCACATACTTGAGGGACCACCTGAGGGAAACCAGGGACCAGATGGTGAAGTTAATGTTGTGGATGACATGTTAACTAAGTTTCCAGATCAAGATGTGAATGAGAATGAAGTGTATAACCCTGAAAGTGAGCAGGATGTGAATGAGAATGAATTGTATAACCCTGACAGTGAGCAGGATGTGAATGAAAATGAAGTGTATAACCCTGAAAGTGAGCCAGATGTGGCTGAGAAAAAGGGGTCAGACCGGGATAGTGGTAGTGATAGTGAATCATCTGATGACAATCAAGCAACCAGTGCAAATGAGGAAGGCATGGTAGCAGAGGAGGTTGAGAGTCCTGAGAGGAAGGCTGATGCTGACCTTGCAGTCGGACAGAAGATGGCATCTGAAGATGTTTTACAGTTGGCCGGTTCCCTGGCGAAGACTAAGGTGAAAGGAGGAGAGCTGAGCTTTAAAGGCAGGACTCTGAAACTGAACACAGCCCAAGTAGATGCTGTTGGAAATGTGAAGTTACCAAGGTATGGTGTGGATCTGTATCGTGCCAAGGACTCTGAGGGAGATGCTGCAGAGGTGGAAAAAGCCATAGAAGTGGTAGTCACCAAGCCAGATGCCTCATCAGAAGCTGAGGTCTCAAGTGAAGCTGTGAGGAACAAGACTGAAGATATGGGGACTGACTCTGTCCAGGAATCTGTTTCTGCCGAAGACAGCGGCGTGGACGGGTTGCGGTTCGGATCAGTAGCTGCAACTCGTGAAGCTCAGGCTGGAAGTTCGGCGCCCGGAGCCCCAGCGGTGTTCCCGAGTGACACCAAGGATCTGGATAAGTCACAAGATGAGATTTTGAGACATCAGGCTGGCGTTGGTGAGCTCAAGCGCACTTTCATGGAGTCTACATCGGAGTCACGTCCCAACAAATGGGAAAAGCGATGCGTCACTCCGTTGCCGCTGCAGACACACGGGAGCTCAGATGGGATGCAGAACGTGGTGGAAGAGAAGAATCCGGCGGGTTCTGAGTATACAGATGCAGCTATCAAGGAG
>JARQOD010000001.1:261775974-261847786 GCA_033576555.1 Oophaga sylvatica
ATCACAAACAAGGAAAATCCCTAGGGACTCAGGTGTAATCTACACCCAACTCTGTTTTCCAATAACGAAGATTTCTGTGACAAATACAAAAAAATCTTGAATAAGTGCTCACTTGACATAATTATTCTTACTATTGAATATTTGCAGCAATCCATCACTGAAACCAAGGATAACATCAAGGCAATTGAGACCCAATTAACCTCTGCATTATCATCGGCAGATTGGACTAATTTGAAAGATAAGAAGGACAAAATCCTGCCCGATTATCAAAAATTTTACAGGAAAGAAAACGTCAGAAATTCCAACGTGACAACGACGATTACGCCAATAATAGAGTTTACAGATGGAGCAATTCTGCTGGATCAAACACCTGGCGCAGTCAATCAAATACACGCAGAATCGGATCTTTCAGTATGGAAAGCGACTCATCTACAGGTTCCACCAGACCTCGTTTTTTATCCAAGACCCGCAGGGAGGCTTCCAACCCACCGACCGACGAGGAGATCAAGGAGGAGATAAAATTACAACCTGGTCCCAGGTAAGGTACCTAACCTGGTGATTAACCTTTCAAGTCATACTCTTTCCCCTGGGGAACTAACATTACTCCAGAAGGGGCTATCATTTTGTCCAATACCCAACTCGGACACCTTACAGCTGGAAATGGACCTACAGCAGTTCTACCGCGCGGTGAGACTCAAGACTCACTTTGGGACTCTATCTGAGACTTCCGAGATCAGAGAGTCTCCCACCGGGATGTCTCTGTTGCGGACATCTCTATTACTTCACTGGGGTTACGCAACCCCAGTACTTTCAACCCACCGCAGACCTTCCATGCCGTCAAAACTTTTATTACCTTTGTTGATCGTGAGGTTAAAGATTTATCTCACCAGCAGTGCCTGGGTTTCTTTCCTACCCACACTAATCTACCCCACACAGAAAGACAAGCACTTATGTCACTCCAGACCAATAAATTTATTATTATCAAACCAGCCGATAAAGGCGGAGCAATAGTTATCATGTACCACACAACTTATTCTAATGAGGTACAGTGCCAACTTTCTGATTCCAATACTTACTAAGTCATCCAAAATGACCCCACATCCTCTATCCACAACAAGATTCAAAATCTAATTAGGACATATCTTGATAATCATACAATTGATCAGAAGACAGCCAAGTTCCTTACTAATCCACATCCCATTACTCCCATTTTTTTACATTCTCCCGAAAATTCATAAATCGCTTACTAACCCTACCGGTCTACCAATCATAGCATCTACCAATTCTATACTTTCACCCCTCTCCATTTTCCTAGAAAAGATAATCACACCACTCATCAAAACTACTAGGTCAATTTTACTTGACACTGGACAGTTTTTGGAAGTCATCAAACAGCATAACTCAGTGTCACCAGATAGCATTCTAGTCACATTAGATGTCAATAGCCTTTATACATCTATATCCCATGAAAAAGGCATTTCTGCCACCAGATCATTACTCACCACATCGGATTTGTCCAATAACTCCCTCTCATTCTGTTTAGAACTTCTCAGACTTGTACTTTACGAGAACTTTTTCCTATACGAAGATCATCATACCCCATCCGGGCTTCCACACTTGTGACTCCAACTTCGTAGTGTATGTTATCAAATGCCCCTGTGGCCAGTTATATGTGGGCGAAACAACCCAACATGTGAGAGATCAGATTGTGAGTCCCAAGTCCACTATACATTGTGGCAAAATATGGCTACTCCTCCTCGATCATTTTGTCAAATTCAAACACACCGTAGCCCAATTAAAATACCAGGTGATAGAACATGTGCCAAGACCAAGAAGAGGGGATAATCATATTAAATTACTCAAATCCAGAGAGACATTTTGGATACACAAACTTGACACCTTGACCCCCAAGGGTTTAAATAGAGAAATTAATTGGCATTTATGAAGCTCATTAATTATATAATTTATCTTATAGACACATTGACCCCCCTATTACCATAGGTAAGTCTCCTACCCTCATTTTTCCTTCATTTATTATTTTTATTTTTATTTTATTTTTTCTATTTTTCATAATAATTTTTCATTTTTTCCTTTGTGTATTCTGCAGTGCCCACCTTTTATTTTTATTATTTTTTATTTTTATTTTACCTTTATTTTTATTTTTACTTCCACCAGTATTATCAATTCATTGTTTACCTTATTTTTCATATGTTCATCATGGTTTATTTTCATCTTTCATTTTTATTTTGCTCCAATTAAGTTCCACTTATACATTATTAGTTATATTCCACACCCTCCCTCTGTTGCATCATTCGTCAGTCCTTCTATTTTGGTTCCTTTATCGTCCATAAACCTAGCCTTTACTTCAGCCAAAACCGCTCACATGATATCCTTCCAACATTAGCATATACCAGGGCAGTCAGTACCATCATCGCGCATGCGCGGTCATGTTTCTTCACTGCCGCCACGTCACGGTCCAGATGACACACTTCCGATCCGGAGGTGCACGCCACAAAACAAAAAGGCACACTTACCCACGAGATCTCCATGCCATCCCCAGAGCAGGGCACGGGAGTGCCGCTTCAAAGCCTGCACGCTGTCCCCACTAACCGGAGG
This sequence comes from Oophaga sylvatica, assembly GCA_033576555.1. Lineage (NCBI taxonomy): Eukaryota > Metazoa > Chordata > Amphibia > Anura > Dendrobatidae > Oophaga > Oophaga sylvatica. The sequence goes on from JARQOD010000001.1 coordinate 261,778,591, forward strand.
TAACGATCTAGCCAGCTACTTAACTTTGTGTCCTCCATTACTACGCTTTTAGTTTTTGTGCCCTACAAACTATATATACCATTACAGGTTCCTACTGCCCCCTATGGTGATCCATACCAGTTTTTTTTTATAAGGTACTCCTTATCATTTATGTCTCTCTACTTGCATCTATATCATCTTCTTTAATGATCCCATCATTCACTCCTAGGGAATTTCTTAAGGGGACCATTACTTCTACCTATACCTTTATCTGCCTCCTGTCACTGGAACTGAGGTAAATAATTAATATATCCCTAAATCTTGCCTGCTTACTATTTGCTTACAACCTTTTCTTTTTCATAGTATTCCCCTAGATTGCTTTTTCCTAATATTCCCTCAGATCTTCTTGATCACTGATAGATCGACCATAATTGATCTCTGTAAATATGCACCATTTTTAATCATCTGGTTGTACTTGTATATAATGTTATTTATCTCTATTCTTTGGATTATTGTTTTTTTATGTTGTTTTTCTTATGCAATTATTTTTTAATAATTATTATTGTTCTTATATATGTTTTGCTTTATTTTTCTAGTATACCTATGAGTAAGACCCTTATGGGTCGAAACGTCGGGTGGTTCTGGTATTCCTTTCTGATTGTTATATGCACTGTTCAATAAATTATATAACTTTCTGCATAATTATCTGCGAGTGTGCGGTGAATTACAGTTCATGGGCTACAAATTGTAGCTTTTCAGGCCTCCATTCAACTGTTTTTGCTGCGTGTTCCCCTAGTTCATATAGAGTGCTCTCAGTGGGAGAAGCAAAATAGGAATCTTGTGGGTATGATACCTTTTAATGGCTAGCAAAATATAGTTTAAGATATTAGAGGGTGAGCTTTCGAGACTGCTTACGTCTCTTCATCAGGCTAGTGTAACAAAATATTAGAAGAAACACAAATATGTATACAGTGAAAAGCACAGGCATGGTGTGATACATGGACATTTAAATAAACAAACACTGAAATAAAGGCTGGGTCTCACATAGCGATACACCAGCGATCCCGACAACGATATGCACTTGTCAGGATCGCTGGTGTATCGCTATATTATCGTTGCTGAACTGCCAAACAGGCAGCTCAGGGCAGCGATCAGCACAGCGACACTGCGGGTAACATCGCTTAGTTACCCGCAGTGTACATTGGATACCAGCCCGCTGATGCAGGGAGCTGGTATCCAAGGTACACAGCGGGTTTCCAAGCGCTGCCCGGTGCCTGGAAACCCGACGTGTACCTTGGATACCAGCTCCCCTGCATCATGGCGCTGGTATCCAAGGTACACAGCGGGTTTCTAGGCACAGCCCCGCGCCTGGAAACCCGCTGTGTACCTTGGTTACCAGCGGATCGCTGGTCTCCCGCCTGTCACACGCAGCGATGCGTGCCTGTCAGCGGGAGACCAGCGATCAAAAAAATGTCCTGACATTTCAGCGACGATCAGCGATACCCGGCAGGGGGGCTGATCGTCACTGAATGTCACACACAGCGATATCGCTGGTGAGCTCGGTGCTGCGTCACAAAACTAGTGACTCAGCACCGATCTCGGTAGCGATATCGCTATGTGAGACGGGCCCTTAAACAAACACTGAGCTTAAAGAGAGAATCCTTAATTAGGTAAGATTAGATAAGTGGTGTGAAAGTTTTATGGACCCCATATGCATGTGAGATCAAAGGACTGGTGGTGTCTCCATTGTTTTTGGAGGAAGTTGCTCAGATTTGTTCCTCGAAAAACAATGGAGACACCACCAGTCCTTTGATCTCACATGCATATGGGGTCCATAAAACTTTCACACCACTTATCTAATCTTACCTAATTAAGGATTCTCTCTTTAAGCTCAGTGTTTGTTTATTTCAGTGTTTGTTTATTTAAATGTCCATGTATCACACCATGCCTGTGCTTTTCACTGTATATATAATTGTGTTTCTTCTAATATTTTGTTACACCAGCCTGATGAAGAGACGTAAGCAGTCTCGAAAGCTCGCCCTCTAATATCTTAAACTATATTTTGTTAGCCATTAAAAGGTATCATACCCACAAGATTCCTATTTTGCTTCTCCCACTGAGAGCACTCTATATGTTTTTTTCTACTGGCTAACACGGTACCAAACCAATTTTTTTTTCGTTTCCCCTAGTTCTTGACACTATTTAGCTGTAAAAAGTTTAAAAAACAGGCCACATATAGTTTCTCCATCACACGCCTCATCAATCTGTAGGCTTCAAATTGGGGAATTTCAGGCCTCCATTCAGCTGTTTTTACTGTGTGTTACTCCAATAATTAACACTATTTTGCTGTAAAAAATAAAAATACAGACCACATATTTTAAAAGTGTGGTATCTCCATCACATGCCTCATCAATCCGTGGGCTACAAACTCTGGCATTTCAGGACTCCATTCAACTTGTTTTGCTGTGTGTTACTCCAATTATTAACACTATATTGCTTTAAAAAAAAAAAGAAGCTTTTTGGCTGCGACTATCCCCTGGGGTCTTTTTAAGGTATCAAAACATCAGAAATCTATTGGGACAGTGCTAAAATTACATGGGAACATCATGTGAAGACCACTGGAAGCATTTCTGACTTCTAAGGTCACTGCTGTGAACAATGTTGTCAGAATGTTATGCCATTTTTACAGGCGCCCACTAAAACATACAAAAACTAAACCAAAATGGATTTTCCTGGGAATTATGTTAAGGAACATCTTTTTCATGGTAATGATTTGTATGTAATGCAAATAAATAACCTAAAACAAAAATTTATGTTCACCACTTGGGCTATTTTCACAAGTTGCGTTTTTGATGCGTTTTTTAACTTTAGCATTGCTTTCAACCATTACAAATGTAATCATTGGGAAATGTCATTTTAACATTTAACAACCAAAGCTGGCCATGGGGTGTGTGACACATCATCAGACACATCCTGTTTCATTTATGAAGGAGGGACTCTGAAAGTCACAAAGCCTATTTTTATAGGGGCATCAGGTTGCAATAATATTCTTAAAGGGCCATCAGCCGGCTATGCTTTGTTTTTCCAATTATTAAATAGTGGTTCTTCTATACTGTTATTGCCTATGCAGTGAGTAGCTGGGTTGCCAAAAATTAAGACACACTGCCAAACCCCTTTGACGAGACGGACAGGAGTGCCTCATACAAAATGTTCCCATTATAAGAAAGTGGGTCTTCCATAGTGTTTGCCTATGCATTGAATGCAAGGCCTGCCTTGCCCCAAAGTTACATGCACACCTATAACTATTTGAACTGGATGGCTACATGAAACCGGAGTTCCCATTATTACGCACACCATTCCCCCTTGGAAAAAATGTGAAGAGGGCCTCATAAAAATAGACAAAATCAGGAAGTGTATCCCAAAGTGTGGATGTGAAGAGGTGCATGGTAATAAACATCCCAAAAAAGACACTGGATTACAGTTTATGTTTCTCTGCTATCATTCGGTGGTGTACAGAAGTCTGGCCCAATCAAGACTTTGTTCATTTTTATAAGAGTCAGCCTGTTAGCATTTTCAGTTGACAGGCGGATGCACTTATCAGTTATAATTCCACCTGCGGCACTCAAAACCCACTATGACAAAACGCTAAAGGCAGGGCAGGCCAGTACATCCAAAGTGTAGAAAGCCAGTTCAAGCCATATTTTCAGGTTAGAAACCCAATAATTTTAAGGCACAGAGGAATCGCGGATGATGTTGGTATGTCATGGAAATATATATGTGTTCCATATATTCAAAGAATATTCATATATATGCATTCACAGTTAGATAGATCTCACTTGCTAAAAATCCTGTGCTCACACATTTCTATGCCAGCTATAATCAGTCGTCTTAAACTAATCTGGCCTTCATAAGGAACAAGTACATAGAGTCTTAGTAGATATCTATTGTTTTACTTTTCTAGTCATGCATTCTTTCTGGGGCAAAGAGCAGTAAACAATAAATCTGCAACTTCAGCTCTTTTATCATAATTATCATAATTATCATACTTACACTAGAACAGCCAATAATCTAGCAGCTTTTAATTGTATGTTAATTGACTAACCAGCCCCTTTTTGTAAACGTATAAAACCTTGAATGAATAATAAATGAGTAGTCTTGACGAACTGCTATACTGACATTTCCGTTGTGGACAGTTTCATTTCGTTCTGAGCGCTCAAAAAGACATTTAATAGAGATTTGGGAACAGCAAGCAGCAAACACTAAAGAATAAATTTATCCTAATTAAATTTCCATAACAGTTGGCGCCTGCACGCGGGGCATTGGACGAAAGGCACGAGGACCCGGCCGACCGAGAGACGGGGGTGTTGGCCCTGTCCTTGGAACACGAGACGGAGACTGCAGCTCCATAAGTAAGGTAAGAAAACTTTGTCATCTTACCTGAATGTTCCCTGTGCCTAGTCCTAACCTACACTTCTAGCCGGTCGGACGTGGTCATCACCGCATTCCCAGGTAGTGTAAAAAGTCCATACCCTTATCCAAAAGCCCTGGGATATAAGCCGAGTTGTTTGCTGCTCTGCTATATATGTTTCATGTTTTGTGTGAACCGGGAGAAAGTTGGAACGGTGACTGTGTTTTTGCTTGCTGATTTCTGGGGGCTGTATAGCAAAAGCCAAATTGCTGGATAAGTTCCCGCAGTTATCTTTCACACACAGGAGGGAGGTCATCCCAGAAAAAATCCAGGTGTGAGGGGCGGGAGCTTTGTTTTGGATAAGTCCACGCAGTTATTCTTCACACATTGGAGGGAGGTTATCCCAGATCAATCCAGGTGTGAGGAGCGAGGGCTTTGAATCGGTTAAGTTTCTGCAGTTATCTTTCACACACAGGAGGGAGGTCATCCCAGATCAATCCAGGTGTGAGGGGCAGGAGCTTTGTTTGGATAAGTTCTCACAATAATCGTCCACGTAAGGGGGAGGTCATCCCAGTCAAATCAGACGTGGATGGTGAGAATTTTGATTAAGGCTATTACAGATTACTGTGACCGGCGCACCGGCCAGGGCGTACGGTTTTCAGAAAGCGATAGACCTGTAGCATCGCCGTGCTCAGTGCAATTGGTGAGTTATCAGTTACCAGAGCAGCTTGTATGTGTCACAGATCATCAAAAGAGGGATTCGTATTCTCCCGGGTGTCTGTCTCATTGTACATGTCACTGTCTGTCTTGCAGGTACTGTCGCTTTAAATCTCATTCAGCGTGCGCTCTGTCAGTATCTCATTCACTGCTGGCTGTAGCAGCGAGAAAACCCCTTTGACCCCCCCCTCCTCTGCTGATCACGTTGTCACATCTGTTTCCTGGTTTTGATCTTTTTAAGCTAGTTTTTTTTGGCTACAGGTTTTAAAGTGAAAATTCTCAGGCATTCAGACTGAACTATATTCATTTTTTGCTATTCTGAGGGATAATAATTTTTTTTTTTTTTTTGATACGTGATTTCAGTGCCTGTAGAGACAGCAAGCAGAGATATAAGGGAGGGGGGAAGTGCTGGCAGCAGCGAGGTGACATTCCAGAAGGCGGTAGGAAAAAGCCTACGCTACCAGACAAAAGTTTTAAAGTACTTTTCTCTTTGTTTTTATCATATTACAATCAGTTTTTCCACCTCTTTTCTGTTTTTTTTTTTTTTTTTAATTAGCTGTTTTAGTAACAAGGGTTGTCTTTCAGAGTTTTATGATTAATACGGTTTTTCTTTTCTCCCCTTTTTGATGAATTTATTTTTTTTTCTTTTTCTAGAGTTTTTTACTAAATCTAACTTTTGTTTTTAAAGTTTTTCTTTTCAGTACATTTTTAAATAATTTTGGAGAGTTTTTTTTCTAATCAATTTACTTTAGAGTTTTATTCTCCAACCATTTTTTTTTTCTCTACTAGCTTGCTTTAGACCAAGGTCACTCCACAGATAAGGAAATTGCAGGCTGAGGGAGAGCACACACACAAACTGCGCAGCGGTTTGAGTAACCCCTTCCATCAGGCATTCAGCGAAGACACGCAGAGCCAGAGTGCAGCAGTTTTCAGATTTTTAATCACCTTTGTTGAATAGGTTTTTGGAATAGACACAGTATGTGAGAATCGAAGGGCTAGGCATGTGAATAGAAGGTCAGAGTACGTGAGAAGCAAATAGACAGGCAGCCTTTACGCTGCATAATGAAATGTTTTTTCTTGTTTTTGTTATTTGAAAGGCAACGGGAAAGTTTGTTAATAGATTACCATCTGCTATAAAAGAGCAGTGGTGCATCGTGTAGAAGGTACAGCAAGTTAATTTGAACGGACCAGGAAGTGATTTTTTATGTGAATAAGTTTGAAAAGGTGTTAAATCGTCTGTGAGAAAAAGATCACTGACATGTCACAAGAGCAGAATTCAGAGTCACACACACCACATGTCCATCATGTGGAGACACGGGACAGGTGTAGGCTGCTCTCATTGAGTAAGGAGCCTTGTACAGGGAAAAACGCTCCCCGCCTCTCTCCACAGGGAGAAGGCATTTTTGTTTCAACCATCCCCTCTCAAGAGTCACAGGGGGGACACCCTCTCCTTTTTCTTCTCTCAGTCCCTTTCTCCTTCTTCTTCAGTTTTTCTCCTCTTTCCTCGCTGCCATCCCTCTCATTCCTTCTTTCCCCTCCCTCACATCTCTGACACATCCATTTTCTTCATCTTCCTCTTCTTCTATCTCTTCCTCTCCCATTTCTCAAATCTTCTTCTTCTCTATTTTTCCTTTTACTTCTCCCCCTCCACTCTATCTCCTTCTCTTCTCCTCTCATCCTTCTCTCTCCCTCTTTCTCCTCTTTCACCCTCTTCATCCTTCCCACCCCGCAGCCTACAGCAAGGAAGTGGGAAATCCCCATGCAGCAAGAACAACTTTTAAGCCCAAATCTCACACACTCAGTGTATGCACCAAGTACACCATGTCACTTCATTATCTGATGGAGATGAAGATGCAACGTCACACATGCTGCCCAATACTAGGGAAGAAAACATACAAGCACCAATAGAGCAGGGACAGGTAGAGGCACCATCCTATGACCCCTTCATCCCAAGACAGGTGATCAGTATGCTGCCAGACCCAGGGATACACCCCATGCCATTTTGTCAAAAAATGCAGCAGATCCAGCGAACGTATGCAGCAGCCTGGATTGATCTCTGGACGTAATGGAAATAAAAGCAGGTGATGCATTCTGGCCAATTATGAGAGAACACTTCAAGCTTTCAGCAGGTTAGATACGTATGCCTGGGAGACAGGACCAAAGCTAATTGAGCAGCTGAGAGAGTGGGCCAAAAGCAGACTGACAGGACAAACTCTCAGCCTACATGACATGAGTCAAGACAAGACAGAGTCTGTGGAGAAGTTCCATGACACAGTAATGCAAGTGTTTCAAGATTTGGGCCTCATTACCCATGATCAGACACACAGATGGATGTTGGCACAGGCTTTTGTGCATGAACTGAGAGAACCAATCAGGAAACCACTGGTAGTAGCCAGGCCTGAGTGCACGTCAATAGCAATGGATACCCTGCTCGCAGTAGCAAAAAGGATTGAGTCCCGCCGGGACAGAAGGGATGTCCGGTGTTACAACTGTGGCGAGTTTGGTCATTTCCGGAACCGGTGCAGAACACCGACTTCGCAAAGAAGAAGAAGAAACACATAAAGCAGTGAAGAACCCCGTCCATAGGACAGGAGCACACCAAGTCTACAGGGAACCCCACCAGTGGGACCAATATCCTGAGAGTGGATGGCGTAGTCAGATCTTTTCTTGTGGAACTCCGCAACCTCACATATCTATCAGAATCTTCTGCTTCCAGCATGGGAATTGATGGTCAAGTCAGATATTTCCAGATTATGAAGCCCCTGAGCGTGTGGACTCAGCCAGAACACTCCATCATGTCCCAGTTTGTTGTGTCAAAGACCTGCACCCTCAACCTATTGGGAGTGGACTTACTGCAGAAGCTGAAAGCACCAGAGTGTTCCAGGAAGATGGGACCATGACACTTTCTTCACCCCTGACCCAAGAAGAAACAGGAACAACCACACTGCAGACCTATCACAGGAGGTGCTGGACATAGTACCAGAAAAGCCACTCCATCACCCAGAGTCAAGATGTCTCTGATCAACTGAAGGTCTAAGTGAACTCGCCTAAGAAGACGGCCTGAGAACTTTGACATTGGCCAGGATATTCAACTCAAGAAGGACCCTACTCGCTTCATGGAATGGCAACACCTCATCCGGCTCCAACGCCAGAGGTTCATCTTTTGCAAGCACCAGGAGGTGCCCCCTGCAATCAACCAGTTCACCCAGGCCCTAGACCGGCAAAAGGCCACTCAGCTCTTCAAACTTGTGCACAAATACTGACCTGAGACCGAGCTGGAGAAAAAGAAACTACTGATGGCCCGTGCTGAGAAAAAAGCAGCCGGTTAAGGAGACGTCCCAACAAGAAGATCCCCTGTGACCAGAGCAGGTGCTAACACAGTGACTGTCTTGGTGGAGAACAAGAAAGCCAGCTGGTCGTCATCTCTCATGATGTGGATCCTAGTAGACGGCTTGTTTTCCCACCAGCTCTGCGCCGGCAGATGGGAGTCCCCTGCCGCATACTGAAGGACAAGACTAAACTGGGCTGCCTCACCCATCGGAATCAATACCAGCTTTCCACAGTGAAGAAAAAGACTGTAAACCCCACTGAGTTCAGAATGGTGCAAGGCCTGGAGGCCGTGAAAGAGGCTACGGTATTTGAAACCCCAACAGTGCTGAACCGTCACACTCTGCTCTCAAAAGTCCCAGTCACCGCAACGGTATTCGCGGTGATCAGCCTAGCCAGTACCTTCTTCAGTGTTTCCCCTCCACCTGGAGGCCTGCCTTCACGCACCAGTGCAGTGCATATGGACAGTGTTGCCTCAAGGTGCTCAAAACAAGCCCTTCAATTTTCACCAAGACAATGTCCTCCATCCTCGTCAACTGGATTGCAGAATATGCAAGAGTCACTCTTCTACAACACGTGAATGACCTTCTCTTTTGTGTGGTTGACATCGATACCTGCACAGTCCATTCCTTATCTCTCCTACTCTACCTGGAAGAACAGCAACGCAAGGTCTGGAAGAACAAAGTCCAGTGATGTCAGAAGCAAGTTACATCCCTAGGACACTGTATTGCCCCACAGACGAAACACATGTCAAAAGACTGGAAGACCACTGTGGAGAAGATGGCTCCCCCAACAACTCCAAAAATACTGCAGGCCTTCCCTGGTCTAGTGTCGTATTGCAGAACCTGGATCCTGATGCCTCAGTCCTAATGCAGCCTCTGTGCGCTTGCATCAACGCAACCCCGCTCCTTCTATCGGACGCAGCCTTCAACCCATTCAGGAGATTGGAAGAACTCCACAGTCTCAGCGCCAATACCAGGCCTACCTGACTACGAGAAGTCTTTCCGTCTACCTGATGGAAGAAAGAAGGTCATGCTACTGGAGTCCTGGCACGGATTCACGGGGAAAACAGAGACTTTTAGGCTGCCTCTCAGCCCGCTTGGATCCAGTTGCAAGAGGAGCACCCTCCTGCCTGATGGCAGTATCTGCAGCACACACCTTCCTGGACAAGGTTGCTGACATCACTATTGGACAGCCACTGGAAACTCTCACTCCACACAACATCTTGGCAATCTTCAATCAAGCTCAACCAACAATAATCTCCCCACCGCCAGGCATCTTTGTGGCGCCTCTATCGCCTTTGTCTCATAATGTCACCGTCTCCAGACCTACAGTCCTCATCCCGGCTACTCTACTCCCACTCCCAAGGGGGGATACAATATGGAATTTCCAGAACAAAATTTACAGAATTTATCCTCTACTTGAATGGCTCCAGATTTGCAGATGATGAAGAAGTTTCCACACAGGAAGTGCAGTGACCAGCAATCAAGAAATCCTGTGGTCCCGAAGTCTGTCACCTAGCCTGTCAGCCCAGGAAGCAGAACTGATAGCGCTGACGAAGGCCTGCCAGATGGCAGAAGGCAAGACTGCAAACATCTACACCGACTACAGGTACTCGCATGGCATAGCACACGACTTTGGGCCCATCTGGGCTACAAGGGACTTCATCACAGCAAACGGGACAACCGTGAAGCATCATGGAGCCTTCAGGGACCTGCTGGGTGTACTCCAACTTCCAAAATGGTGGCAATTTGAAAAATCAAAGTGCATGAAAAACTGAGAACAGAAGAGGCGTGAGGCAACAACATTGCGGACATGGCAGCCAAAGAAGCGGCCAAAGGAAGACAGCATGGAGAAGTGGGAGAGGTCATAGAGCCGGACGGCTACTACATGACGACTGAAGACAAGAAACCTGACAAAAAGACGTCCTGGGATCTGCTCAAGAAGTTGCAAGACCAAGCTCCAAAAGGAGAAGAAGAGCTGAATGCGAAAAAAGCAACACGTGAAGAAGGAAGGCTATCAATAATAGACTTCAAACTCTGCCTACCACAAAGTATAATATATATATATATCCGGAAATATACAATGCACTAAATAAAATTATATGTATAGAATATAAATAATAATTTAAATAATAAGTGCTTATATCACCAGAAAAGACAATTGGATGGTAGACCATCCGAAAATGTGAATAAAGAAAACCCAGGAAATGGAAGGGAATAACCCAGATGAAAGGATAAAGAAACGACCAAAATATATCAAAATAATGTCTTTATTTGTACAAAGAAATGGCTGACAAATTTGCAATAAAACCATGTAAAAATGTTAATACAAAATACGGTAATAAACTAAAAAAACACACCAAACACACCACAAGCTGTGAGTTGAAAAATAAATAAATATACACAACAATAAAATAATAACACTTACAAAGATACTCAAAGTTGTGTATACATATGCTCTTTGTAATAACCAGGTGTATGCACAGATGGTATATATGGCAAAATAATAATATATTATATTATTGTTATACAATATGTGGCACCAAAATAAATGTGAACTAAAGCACCCACACCGCAATTAGTGTTTAATGCCCAATGTGAAAAAATGTGTGTATTGAAAAAAATTGAAAAATCATGCATTAATGTGCATGAGCCACACATATACAAAGCAAAATGTACGGAAATAAACTGAGCTAATGGTGTTAATAAAGTGGATCATAACAAAGCACGAAAAAAATATTTTTTGTTTAATACTAATATATAACGGGTGCTAGTGCCCTGAAAATACACAATAAATCAATGAAATGTGCTTAATCTGAACACAGCAAACAGAAAATGCTGATAATTGTGCAAAAACATTGTGCCACATATTAGGAATGAACTACTACCTGGGAGCATAAACAGCGTGGTGTGCTGGGAGAGAAAAGAACGCGCCCCGACGCGCGTTTCGGAAATAGATCCTTCGTCAGGGGGATGTTTTTGCACAATTATCAGCATTTTCTGTTTGCTGTGTTCAGATTAAGCACATTTCATTGATTTATTGTGTATTTTCAGGGCACTAGCACCCGTTATATATTAGTATTAAACAAAAAATATTTTTTTCGTGCTTTGTTATGATCCACTTTATTAACACCATTAGCTCAGTTTATTTCCGTACATTTTGCTTTGTATATGTGTGGCTCATGCACATTAATGCATGATTTTTCAATTTTTTTCAATACACACATTTTTTCACATTGGGCATTAAACACTAATTGCGGTGTGGGTGCTTTAGTTCACATTTATTTTGGTACCACATATTGTATAACAATAATATAATATATTATTATTTTGCCATATATACCATCTGTGCATACACCTGGTTATTACAAAGAGCATATGTATACACAACTTTGAGTATCTTTGTAAGTGTTATTATTTTATTGTTGTGTATATTTATTTATTTTTCAACTCACAGCTTGTGGTGTGTTTGGTGTGTTTTTTTAGTTTATTACCGTATTTTGTATTAACATTTTTACATGGTTTTATTGCAAATTTGTCAGCCATTTCTTTGTACAAATAAAGGCATTATTTTGATATATTTTGGTCGTTTCTTTATCCTTTCATCTGGGTTATTCCCTTCCATTTCCTGGGTTTTCTTTATTCTCTACCACAAAGTATGCACCCTATGGTGGTCCAATGGGCACATGGACCCACACCCACATATCAAAGACACAGATGAATGATCTGATTGGTGCTTACTGGTTCGCTTCAGGGATCTCCACCCTAGCAGCCAAATTCACCAGCAGCTGTCTGACCTGCGGCAAATGCAAGCCTGGACGTATGGAAGAAAGTCCCCCTCACCTCATCTGGAAAGACCACTCTACCAGCTTCAGAGGATCCAGATAGACCACATCCAGGTATCGCCAAGTGAAGGATTCAAATATGCCATTGTGGTCAAAGAAGTATTTTCAAGATGGACAGAAGCCTTCCAAGTCAGCAAAGACTGCTGCAAAGAAGCTACTTTCAGAAAATAGTGTGCAGATACGGGGTTCCAGAAGTGATAGAGAGTGATCAGGGACCCGCATTCACAGCAAATCTAACACAAGAGATCTGGTTAGCAGTAGGGTCAGATTTAGGCCTACACACTCCTTACCACCCCCAGAGCAGCAGGAAGGTAGAAAAACTGAACGGAACACTTAAGAATAGGATGTTAAAAATTGCCCAAGAGACACGCAAACCATGGCATGACACACTCCCAATTGCACTGTTTAGCGTAAGGCACACTCCCAGATACCCAGAAAAGCTGTCACCATACGAAATTTTGTTTGGGTCTAGTCCCAAGTTAGGTGCATTCTTCCCTCGGCAGCAGAATATGCAAAATGATATCTTGTTTGCTTATGTAATTGAATTGGTCAAAAGCTAATGTCCATTCTCGAGTTTTTCTCTTCACTGCCAGATTTGAGTCCTGTCCAAGAGCCCCAGATGACACCAACCTCTGTGTAACTAGAGGGAAAGCCTGTTTGGATCCACGTATCGCATTGCAAGGAAGCTCCCGTACCAGGAGAGACACCTAAGCCATGAAGGATGTCGTGGATGCTCTGACTGACCATACAGATGAACTACCTGATGAAGAATACACACATTTTTTTTCTGAACATGCAGTTAAATAAAGAGACTATGATTGCAAATACATAAACCCCCGACAGGGACAGTCCTCCTGACCGCCCATTTGCGAAAAGTCTGTATTCGGTGGGGGAGGCATGTATTAGGCATGTCTCAACCCGCCGGCAGCACAAAAGAGTTGCAGCGCTTTGGGCCAGGAGCAGGTTTTTAGGGCAAGTGGTATCTAAAGGGGGACTGTCATGGAAATATATATGTATTCCATATATTCAAAGTATATTCATATATATGCATTCACAGTTAGATAGATCTCACTTGCAAAAAATCCTGTACCCAGCATATCTATGCCAGCTATAATCAGTCGTCTTAAACGAATCTGGCCTTCATAAGGAACAAGTACATAGAGTCTTAGTAGATATCTATTGTTTTACTTTTCTAGTCATGCATTCTTGCTGGGGCAAAGAGCAGTAAACAATAAATCTGCAACTTCAGCTCTTTTATCATAATTATCATAATTATCCTGCTTACACTAGAACAGCCAATAATCTAGCAGCTTTTAATTGTATGTTAATTGACTAACCAGCCCCTTTTTGTAAACGTATAAAACCTTGAATGAATAATAAATGAGTAGTCTTGACGAACTGCTATACTGACACTTCCGTTGTGGACAGTTTCATTTCGTTCTGAGCGCTCAAAAAGACATTTAATAGAGATTTGGGAACAGCAAGCAGCAAACACTAAAGGATAAATTTATCCTAATTAAATTTCCATAACAGGTACAGTCAGCAAGGTACTCCTTCATTATCTTCAAAAACTTTGCACTCCTTGTGACAGTACCCAGCGCCTCAGTGCCTGTGTGATTGAAAGGTCTGATAAAACTCCCAGAACTTTGCCAGTGATCCCCTGCCTCTGCTAGATTGTAGTTGTGTCTCTCTCGCCTGTACTCCTTGGTTGTCCAACGAACTGTGACCTCTGCCACCAGCGTTTTCAGATGGGAATTTGTTTAAGAATTCTGCAACAAAGGCCCTCTGGTACTGTACCATTTTAGTAGATCTATCTGCCTCTGGAAGAAGAGATTGAAAATTCTCTTTGTAGCGTTGGTCTAGAAGTGTCGCCAACCAGTAATGAGTGTTGTGAATATGCTGGAGGCAGCTTCTGAGCTTGGGCTCCCTCCGGTGGTTGCTGAGGGTAATGAACTGAGTATTGAATGGCCTTCAGCTGGTGCTGAATGGTAGGATATGAGTGGCCTGAGTTCCCAGCAGCCTTGCCGGTTATCATTTGTTCCTTCTGGTCTTGCTTTAAGTACTTCTAGTTTCCTGCTCTCCTTCAGATAAGGGTTTGCTGTTTTTTTTTCCTCTGCTTGATTTTATCTGCTTATTTGCTGCTTGCAGTGGACTGCAGCCTGTTCCCTTTTGGGGGTCTGGCGCTGCAATTGTGCTCCGTTTGTGTCTGCACTTTTGCTTGCTCTTTTGTTACTTTTTATTTGCTGAATAGCGTTTTGTTACATCAGAGATCTGATTTAGGTGGATGAGATCGTGTGATCTCAGGTTTTTTGGCAATCAGAAGTGTTGGTATTTTTGTTAGGGTTTTGGTGGATTGCAGTCAGAATTCTTTCCTGTACTTTTCTGTCTAGACAGATTGGGCCCCAGCGTTTGCTCATTCTATTCTCTGTCTGTGTCCGTGCTTTCTTCTTGTCTAACCGCCATTACATGTTTGGGGGCTTCCTATTTTCTTTGGGGATCTGCTCCGGGGCAGATAGCTTTCATCTTTCTGCCTTTAGGTGTAGTTATCTCTCAGGCTGTGACGAGGCGTCTAGGATCACTCTAGGAACGCTCCACAGCTGCCTCTAGTTGTGTGGTTAGTTCAGGTTACAGCAATCCAATAGGTTCCAGCCTCTCTGGTGTATTACCGCTTTTGCTATTTCTCCTCAGTTACCGAAACATAACAAATGAGTGTCACCCAAAATTTTGAGAATGCGAGGGTCACGGAAAAGACAGCACAACAAAAAGTCAGTCATGCGTGCCTGACTACTAACAGGCAAGACTTCTGTGTCCTCACCAAGAGGATGACTGATCATGCTGTCCTCCTCCTCATCCTCCATATCCTCAGGCCATCCACGCTGAACAGACGGTATGACAGTTGTGCTTGTAGTAACGTCTATAGTGCATGAAACCAGCTCCTGTTCTTCCTCCTTTTTCTCATTGTCAATCAATCCACATTGGGATGACATGAGGCAGGGCTGTGTGCAATCACCCTGTCTGGTTCCTTGCTCCATCTCATCATGCTCCACCTGCAATGCATCCTCTTTCATTGTGAGCCGAGAGCTTTTCAGATTACAGAGAAGCAGGATGGTGACGCTAATTATGGCGTTATCGCTGCTCACCATCTTGGTGGACTTTTTTGTAGTTTTGTAGGATGGTACATACGTCTGACATCCATGTCCACTCCTGAGGTCTTATCTTTGAAGTCCGAACTGAATAATGATGTTCTTGTTGTTGCTGGTAGTCAAAAACTGCCCTCTTCTGCTCTGTAAAAACCTGCTGGCATCACTGCATGGCTTCCCATTCCCCACATACCAACTTGTTCACTGTTCCTGGTCATGCTGTGATTTCTGTCTGCTGCCGGCTCCATGTTCTGTGCCTCTTGCTTTCTGCCTGCTCTCTGCATGTCTCCTGGTTGTGTACATAGGGGGCGGTGCCAGAACTCTCTGGTTCTTATGGAGTCAGGCTGCACCTGTTTAATATGTCCCTGACCAATTACCATTAGCCCTCTAGTATTTAGGGCAGCTCCACCCTGTGGATCTGACCTGTGCAATGTGTTAACTCAGTGTTTTGCTGCTGAGCTGCCAGGTCTTGCTCTGTGTTCCTCCATCTTTGGAGGCTTCACTCCTAGCTTTGTCTTGTACTTGTCCTTGCCGCCCTCCAGGAGGCAGAATATCCTGGTCCCTGTGTCTTTGTCCCTGTACCTTGTTTCATGTCATTACCTTGTCTGAACTCTGTCCCACCTCTGTCTCTTAGTCTCCTTGTCTGTGATTTCCTTCCCTGCTGTGTCTTGTCTTTTTTCTCTCTGAATCTCTTTCTGCCTCTTGTCCACACTCCTGCGGTTCTGCTCCGATCCAATCTGCCTTGCTCCTGCCGCTGCAGTAATCTCTTGCTGCAGCTACTCTCTGCTTATATTGCGGTTCCGCTCTGCTTCACTCCTGCAGCTGCAGAACCTCTTGCTGCTCTACAGCCCTTCTCCACAACCTTGTGGTTCTCTTCCTGTTTGAACAGTTCTCTACCTGTTCTTCCATACTCCATTCCTTCCAGTCAGTACCAGTATCTGCATTTGCTGTGTGAACAGGTCTCTACCTGTTCCTCCATACACCATTTCTTCCAGTCAGTTCCAGTATCTGCATTTGCTGTGTGAACAGGATGCTACTCTGTGTCTCAGCCGTGTCTGCCAGCCCTGTGTCTCAGCCGTGCCAGCCAGCCCGGTTTCTCAGCCGTTTCTGCCAGCCCTGTGTTTCAGCCATGCCTGCCAGCAGGGCCGGCTCCAGGTTTTTGAGGGCCCCGGGCGAAAGAGTCTCAGTGGGCCCCCCGTTTAACACATAACACGATTCATGATGCACAGATACAGCTGAGAAATATAGGTACAGTACAATTTCAGATTTCACTTCTTACATGAGTGATAGCGCCTGACTCAACGCAAGTCAATGGGTGCAGAAACGGTGCAGATCCTCACAAAGAATTGACATGCTCCGGAAATGAACCCCCAGCGTTTATGCTGGTGATTTTTCCACATGCGCACAGCGGTTTTTATTTTACATAGACTATAATGGCACTGTACAACGCAGGAGAATCTGCTGCGGATCCGCAGCAGAATCCGCAACGTGTGCACAGACACGAAAATGAAGGTAAAAATCTGTGTGTTTTTTATGCAGAGTTTCAAGCGTTTTTTTGTGCGGTTTTGTATGCATTTTTGTAGGCTAAATAAAGATCTATTATTTACCAAAAAAAAAAAAAAGAATTGTGATGTCATTTCTTGTTCAGCCTCTTCATATCCTGGCTTTCGTATGTTGTGTTAAAACTACGCCATCCACTCATTTAGGGACAGAATAGAAATTAAACAGGGATGAATTTTACCAGTACAGGGGCTGTAGGACCACAAGTATCAGCATAACCTGATATGTAGACAGCACTCAATACTGCTTATGAACTTGCCTCCAGTTAGCTGTTACTACTACAAAGCTCAGGGTGCCCAGTCAGACCATGAAAGGTCATAATGTCTTTGGATGCTACTACAACCCCAATCATGCATATCTACTACTGACACTATCCACTTGGAGATGAGCTGACATATGAGAATACATCGGCCTGGATGAATCAGGGGTGCTTGGCATATATGACATTATGGAGATATGAATCATACAGATTTGAGGAGACCCCGCCAGCTGCATATATACTGACTCTGCACTCAGGTGTCTGACGGAGCAGGAGCTGCAGACACCTGAGGCTTCACTGTGGTTAGAAGACATGGCAGATGTGAAAGCACAGGGGCAAATTGTCAGGGAGGAGTTTAGGGATTAAACCTGGGAAAGCAAAAACTTTCCAAACTTCAGGATGGCAACTAATCATAAAGAGAAGCTTACTGGTATGGTCAGCCCAGGAGCCAGTCTCTCACATGCACAGCAGCAGAGACTCACTGAGAGGCCCTCCCCCCTCCGTCACTCCTCTCTTCCTGTTCCTGCGTCTGCTGCCTGTCAACTCACCACAGCACTGCAGAGACAGCCGGCCGGAGAGCAGCATAATGTATGCTAACAGGGGAGGAAGGGGGCCCGTTTGACCCTCATATCACCTGCGTGCAGTAGAGCGGGCCCCCCTGCTTCTCCTGTTAGCGGTACTACTGCCGCCGCTGTCATTCTCCTCATTGCTTTGTTTGCACCACTTGAACCAGCAGTATGTCTGCTCATGCTGAGTGGGCCCCCCCTCACCACGGCCCCGGCACTTGCCCGGGTGTACCGGGTGCTGACGCCGGCCCTGCCTGCCAGCCCTGTGTCTCAGCTGTGCCTGCCAACCCTGTGTTTCAGCCGTGCCTGCCAGCCTAGTGTCTCAGCCGTGCCTGCCTGCCAATATCTCTGCTGTGCTACCATCTCCCCAAGTGGGATTAGCAGCCACAGCCAGACATCATCCTGGAGTAGCACCTGGCAGCTGCCTGCCGCACAAGCCTGACCTCACCATCAGAGGCTCCAGTGAAGACCGAGGCTGCTGTCCTAGTCATGCCCTTTCCAGGGTAGTCTGGTTTGTGGCACAGTGGGGCCACAACCCCCTGGCTCACGCCCTCCAGTCAGGGCGTGAGCATGACATGACATATGCCATGTAGAGTTCCAATGCGAGGGGACATCGCACAACAGTTGGTAAGCCAGAAGCTGCAAACGCTGCTGAAGCACTGCAAGGGTGGCGGAAACTGTAGCTGACTTTCTAAAATGGGTACACAGGCAGTCTACTTTGACAAGCAGATCCAGAAGCTCCTAGTAGCTTTTGAGAAACCGTTGAACAACGAGGTTAGGCACATCGTCCAGGCATGGTACGTGTGTGCTCGCCTCAGAGCTGCCACCAGGTTACGGCCATTGTCACACAAGACAATGACTGGCTGTAGGTTCAGCAGTGTCAGCCATAGATCTGCCTGCTCTTCCAGAGCTGTCCACAACCCTTCAGCATTGTGCGGTTTGTCACCTAAGCATATTAGCTTCAGCACAGCCTGTTGCCACTTGGCTGAGGCAGTGCTGCAGTGCTTCCAGCTTGTGACTGATGAGGTCATTTCGGAGATGGAGGCTGAAGAGGAGAAGGAGGAGGAGGTGCAGGAGCTGTAGACTGTGGGGACAACCCTGTTTGATTAGGGCCAACAATCCTCGGTGTCGGGAGGAAGTGTTCCATCCCAAGTACCATTATTCCCTAGCCTCTCCTTTCTGCCAGGCCCTTCACTGGCTTCCTATTGCCCAGAGGCTACAGTTCAAAACCCCAACTATGACTTTCAAAGCCATCCACAACCTGTGTAATGTATGTAGTACAGTTCATATAGCGTCTTGTGCTTGGGTGCGATGAAAATACATGAGACACAGGTTTGATATAGAAGGTCTTGTATTACTTCATACAAGTGGCAAAAATAGTCACACAGTTTGCAGATACAGAAGCAGGAGACACAGCAGGCCAGAGTAACTTAAGCTCAGCAATCACTCTCCACAACAGGTTCAGGATCTTCTTCTCTGTTACCGTAAGTCCATGCAAACGTGGATCTTTCAAAGAGCAGGGTTACAGAGTCCACAAGTGTTCCAGAGTTCCTCAGTAGGAATAGCTGGAGTACAAAGTCCAAGGCTTCCAGGAGTCAGGTCACAGGTTCACTGCAGGCTAGATTCTGAAGCACTGATTGCTCAGCTGTGGCTGCTTAAGAAGCAAGAGGAGAGAATCAGGGCGGGAACATGAAAGCTGGAAACTCCATATTGACTGAGGGCAAGATAGCTGCAGCAAGACAGAAAGCAAGATGGCTGACGGAAAAACTGAGTTTCAAGAACATGTACAAAGAACCTTACATTACTCCCCCCTTAGGGACAACCTCTGGATGGCCTCAGACCAGGCTTGTCTGGGTACCTCTGATGAAACTGGCGGAGCAAACGAGGAGCATTAACGTTATTGACCGGTTCCCATGAGTTGTCCTCCACTGGGTAGCCCTGCCATTTAATCAAATATTGTAACTGATTTCTGTATAACCTGGAATCTAGAATTCTTTCCACCACAAATTCTTCCTGACCATCGACTAGCACTGGGTCAGGGCAAGGAGAAGAACGTCCAGGAAACGTATTGGGTGTTGCAGCCTTTAGTAGGGATACATGAAAGACAGGGTGGATTCTCATAGTTCTAGGCAGTTGAAGACGACAAGCAACGGCACTTATAATTTTACTGATTTTATAGGGTCCAATGTACTTATGTCCCAACTTAGACAATGGAATCCTTAACTTAAGATTTCTGGTTGACAGCCAGACCAGGTCTCCTACCTTGAAAGCTGGTGCAGGTTTACAAAATTTATCTGCTGCTTTCTTGTACCTTTCCTGAGCCAATTCCAGATTCTCCTTTAGAAGATCCATATTCTTCTGTAAAGACGTGATTCTTTCAGCCACTGCTGGTAAAGGCGTTTCTATGGGAAATCGTGGAAGAATGTTAGGATGATAACCTAGATTGGAGTAAAAAGGAGACTGCTTAGTGGAGGCGCTCTGAGAGTTGTTATAAGAGAACTCAGCCAATGGAAGTAGATCCACCCAATCATCCTGTAGGTGGCAGATAAAGCAGCGGAGATACTGCTCCAGAGTTTGATTGGTTCGTTCGGTCTGTCCATTAGTCTGGGGATGAAAAGCAGAAGAAAGGTTTACTTTAATGTCCAATGCTGCACAGAAATTTTGCCAAAACCTTGAAGTGAATTGCACCCCTCGATCCGAAATAACCTCATCCGGTACTCCATGTAAGCGAAACACATCTTTAATCATCAAATCTGATGTCTGTTTTGCAGTGGGTAAGCCGACACAAGGGATAAAATGAGCTGCCTTTGTTAAACGATAAACCACCACTAGAATGGTGTTTATCCCTTGAGAGGTTGGTAACTCCACAATGAAGTCCATAGAAATGGATCCCCACGGGCGGGACGGGGTGGGAAGAGGTTGTAACAGACCAGTTGGTGAGGAGCGAGGTGTTTTGCATCTTGCACAGACTTCACATGAAGTGACATAGTTTAAAACATCCTTCCTGCAAGTGGGCCACCAAAAGAAACGAGAAAGAAATTACTGTGTCTTTAGAATTCCTCTATGCCCAGCTATCTTGGAATCGTGAATGAGTTGCAATACTCTCAATCTGACTGTTTCAGGAATATACAGACGTTGTCCCAGAATCCACACACCATTCTTAAAGACAAGACTTACGTCCCTTGGGGGTTGTGCCAACAAGGAATCCGCATGGTATGCTTCCTTGATGTCCTTAAGTAGGTCTTGATTATGAATCACTCCCAGGAATCTAGAGTCAGGAAGAATAGTCTTAGGAGGAGTAAGTGGACGGGTCTCTGCTGAATGAATCCTAGAGAGTGCATCAGCCTTTCCATTGCGCGATCCTGGTCTATAAGAAATGACAAAATTAAATTGGTTTAAGAAAAGATTCCAGCGAGCCTGGCGAGGAGTCAGGCACTTAGCCGACCTGATAAATTCAAGGTTACGATGGTCTGTCAGGACGACTATTTGCTGTGCAGCACCCTGAAGAAGGTGTCTCCATTCTTTGAAGGCGGCAATAATGGCCAACAACTCTCTATTGCCCACATCGTAGTTCCTCTCAGCCGAAGACAACTGCTGGGAAAAGAAGGCACAGGGATGCAAGACATTCTTCTCACCTGTTCTCTGAAGAGTATAGCTCCAACGGCACAGTCTGAAGCATCCACCTCTATTATGAAGGCAAGTTCGGGGTTGAGATGTACCAAGATAGGTGCGGTGGTAAATTTATCTTTTAGACGGGAAAATGCTTCCTGGGCTTGGGGAGTCCAGGAGAACCTAGACTCTTTCCGGGTAAGTTGGGTGATAGGTGACACTACCTCAGAGAAATTCCTAATGAAACGTCTATAGAAATTGGCAAACCCGATGAAGCGCTGCACCTCCTTCACATTTCTAGGACTTGGCCAATCCTTGATGGCTTGGGTCTTGCTTCCATCCATACTAATTCCTTGTGTAGACAGTACATACCCCAGAAATTGAATTTCGGTCCTATGGAATTCACACTTTTCAAGTTTGATGTAAAGATGGTTTTGTCTTAGACGTTCCAAGACCATTCTCACATGTCCATGATGTTCCTCTGTGGAGTTAGAAAAAATTAGAATATCATCCAAA
This sequence comes from Oophaga sylvatica, assembly GCA_033576555.1. Classification (NCBI taxonomy): domain Eukaryota; kingdom Metazoa; phylum Chordata; class Amphibia; order Anura; family Dendrobatidae; genus Oophaga; species Oophaga sylvatica. The sequence continues at coordinate 261,800,519 of JARQOD010000001.1, forward strand.
TAAATCACCACGAATGTATCTAGGAGATCCCTGAAGATGTCATTCACCAAGTGTTGGAAAGTGGCTGGGGCGGTACTCAGACCAAAAGGCATAACTAGATATTCAAAGTGTCCATAGCATGACCTGAATGCAGTCTTCCATTCATCCCCAGGTCTAATACGGACCAAGTTATAGGCCCCACGGAGATCCAATTTAGAGAAAATTTTGGCATGCCGCACTCTCTCCAATAACTCAGGGATTAAAGGCAATGGATAACGGTTTCTAATAGTAACCTTATTGAGTTCCCTATAGTCTACGCAGGGTCTCAGAGATCCATCTTTCTTCTTCACAAAGAAGATGGGTGCACCTGCAGGAGATGAAGAGGGCGTATGAAGTCCTTGGCTAGATTTTCGTCTATGTAATCCTTTAAAGACTTTAGCTTAGGCCCCGCCAGGAGGTAGATCTTACCAAAAGGTATCTCTGCTCCAGGCAATAATTCAATTGGACAATCATATGGACGGTGAGGGGGAAGCTGGTCAGCGTTCTTCTTGTCACATAAATCCACATAGTCCTGGTATACAGCTGGTAGTTCAGGGACTGACATGGTTCCTTTAGGAACAGAGCAAGCTGAAACTTCTGGACCCATCTGTTTCTCTGGAAAGTGTAATTCCTTGGTCTCCCAGTTAATGGTAGGGTTCTGAGCCTGCAGCCATGGTAGCCCTAGAATAATGGGAAAGTGGGGAGAAGAGATAAGCATAAAGGACAGTTTCTCTTGATGATCTTTACCCATAAGGACCCTCAAAGGCTCCGTTTCCTGATCCACTGGTCCAGAGGTCAGCAGGGAGCCATCCACAGTTTCCATCTGTACTGGAGTAGCCTTCTTCACTGAACGTATCCCCTGTTTCAGAGCAAAGGAGACATCCATAAAATTCCCACTTGCCCCTGAGTCGATCATAGCAGAGCTAGACACCCAGACTGAGTCAACCCAGAGTTTGATGGAAAGGAAGCAATGAGAATTGTTTTTCCTACAACTCAGCTGGGACACCGCTGAGGAAACTTGAAAAATTGCAGCGTTTACACAGTCATCGTCCTCAGAAGTAACGGAGTTTAAGTCCGAGAAATCAATATCTGTTGCTGCAGATCTCTCTGGAGCCTGAGGCTCGGACCTGACAGATCTCCTCTCGCAACACTCACAGTGAATGAGTGCTGCAGTAGTCTTACGAGAACGGCTGGGGCAGTTTATAATGAAGTGCCCTGACTTACCACAATAGAAACATAGATTTTCCTTAAAACGATGTTCTTTGCGTGCATCACTAACCCGTCTTTGTAAAGAGTCTACCTGCATGGTCGGTTCAGGTTCCCGTGTGATCCTACTCAAAGGTTCCTTAGCTGGGGAGGAAGGTAGGAAAAGGTTAGTGCGATTGCTTTCGAACCATCTCTCTTGCCTGCGTTCAGTCAGGCGAGCATCAATACGGATGCAGTAGTTAATAAAGTCACCTAACGCAGTGGGAGGGTCGGCACGAGCAAGTTCATCCTTAATTAGTGGAGACAACCCCTTTCGAAAAATAGATTTTTTGGCGGAACTGTCCCAGGTGGTATCAAGAGCCCATCTCCTGAAATCCAAGGCATATTCGGCTACCAAGTGCTTACCTTGGCGCAAAGTTAACATGGCTGCTTCAGCTGTTGCACCTCTATTGGGGTCATCAAACACCTGCCCCATGGCTGAAATGAAAGCATCAAGATGATCCAAACATTCATCCTCAGTCTCAATCAGAGGGTTTGCCCACATCAAAGCCTTGTTGGTAAGTAACATAATTATAGTAAGCACTTTAGATCGTTCAGTGGGAAATTGTGAAGCATGTGCAGAAAAAAACAAATTGCATTGGTTAATAAATCCCCTGAATTTTTCACGTTTACCGCCAAAACGAAAAGGGGGCAACTTGGGAATCCCAGAACTTGGGGCTACGGCAGGAGCCTGGACTCGCTCCTCTAGAACCTCAATCCTGGCTCGCAAATCCTGGGCAGTCTGTCCAAACACTTGCAAATTGTGATTAGTGAGGTCCTGTAGGTTTGTAAAACGGGTTTTTATAGTCTGTAAATCTGCAAGGATATTATCAGGCACTCCGCAAAGTTCCTTTATGCGGGCCTCCATTTTCCAGATCTTTTAAGACAGGAGTACTGGAAGGAGAGGAGAAAAAAAAAAAAAAAACAATAGTGTTTACCTGTGGTAACACTGCAGAGAGAGAAAAAAATTAAGGGAACTGCTCACTCGGAATGGTTGTGAGAAGTCACAACCACTATCATCACAGAAAGTTCAACCGGACATCTGATATCCACAGTTACAGCAGACACAAAAGAGGGAAGAAAAAAAAACAATAGTGTTTACCTGTGGTAACACTGCAGAAAAAAAAACTTAAGGGAATTGCTCACCTGGAATGGTTGTGAGAAGTCACAACCACTGTCATCACAGAAAGTACAACCGGACGTCTGATATCCACAGTTACAGCAGACACAGCCTTCCCAAACCCAGCAGACACTAACGTTTTGGCTTCAGAATCTTGTAATGTATGTAGTACAGTTCATATAGCGTCTTGTGCTTGGGTGCGATGAAAATACATGAGACACAGGTTTGATATAGAAGGTCTTGTATTACTTCATACAAGTGGCAAAAATAGTCACACAGTTTGCAGATACAGAAGCAGGAGACACAGCAGGCCAGAGTAACTTAAGCTCAGCAATCACTCTCCACAACAGGTTCAGGATCTTCTTCTCTATTACCGTAAGTCCATGCAAACGTGGATCTTTCAAAGAGCAGGGTTCCAGAGTCCACAAGTGTTCCAGAGTTCCTCAGTAGGAATAGCTGGAGTACAAAGTCCAAGGCTTCCAGGAGTCAGGTCACAGGTTCACTGCAGGCTAGATTCTGAAGCACTGATTGCTCAGCTGTGGCTGCTTAAGAAGCAAGAGGGAGAGAATCAGGGCGGGAACATGAAAGCTGGAAACTCCATATTGACTGAGGGCAAGATAGCTGCAGCAAGACAGAAAGCAAAATGGCTGACGGAAAAACTGAGTTTCAAGAACATGTACAAAGAACCTTACAACCTGTCTCCTCTGTACATCTGTGACATGGTCTCCCAAGTTCCAACTGGGTCCCAGCTTCCACTATGTTAACCCAGTGTGCCATCAGCGGGATGTACCGTCCCTGCCCACAAGCACTTATCCACGTGTCCACGGTTAGGTGGACTTTACCAGTAACAGCATTGTTGAGGGCACAGGTAATGTTGTGGGACACGTGCTTGTGAAATGCTGGAAAGGCACACCGGGAGAAAGAGTGGCGGCAGGGGACCGAGTCCCTTGGGACGGCCGCTGCCATCAGATTGCGGAAAGCCCCGTCTCCACGAGCCTAAAAGTCAACATTTCAAGAGCAAGCAGATGAGAAATATGTGAATTTGGTACAGTGGCCTGTAGGGTGTTGGCTGCGTATTTCCGCTTGCATTCCAATGACTGGGGTATGGACAACTGAAGGCTGCGCTGGGACAAGGATGGGACGTGCTTGATGATGGTGCTAGTTGAGTTTGGGCAACGACAGGTGCAGGGCAGGAGACATCATCGCATGCACCATGGACAGGGGATTGGCTTACATGTACAACTGTGGAAGAAGCCGTGGTGTCACCCGCAGACACTATTCCTGGACCGTGGGGTTGGGCCCACAAAGTTGGATGCTTTGCTGCCATGTGCCTGATCATGCTGGTAGTGGTCAGGCTGGTAGTTTTGCTACCCCTGCTGATATTGGCATGGCAGGTGGTTCAAATGGACTGTTTGGGGTTATCGGCAGAGTCTTTAAAAACAACCCGACATGGGAAGACTTAACAGTTGTACTGACAACTTCTGCGTTGGTGTTACGAGAAACGGTTGCCCGCCTTCTGTCTGTGGCCACCACACTGCTTCTTCCTGCCTGTTGGGCTGCTACACCTCCCTCCCCTGTCCTCGCTCTGCATGTCCTCCTGCCAGGTTAGGTCAGTTACTATATCATCCACTGATCCACACATTATCCATCTGATCCACACATCTTTAAAATTACATAATAATCACTCAAATATAGTCGCTTTAGAATTTTCTCCTGCGCTTTACCTATTTCTACTTTTTCTGTTCCCGCGAACTGTAAATTAATATTTTTTTTTTTGCATCACCACAAAAATATAGAGTGTGCTATATATTTACCAATGGACCGCACAGGCCTAATCCCTGTCTACAGTGTAACTAAATTGGCACACACCAATGGTAGTTTGGAAAAAGTGCTTGTTTAATAAGTGCAGTACATACAGTGACAAATGTTTCGGTCCAAGTGACCTTCATCAATGTAGTGAAAACAAAAAATTAAATAAAATAACTGAAAAACCATAATTCAAAATAAGGTATATACAATATTGCATGGGGTATATACAATAGTACATTGCTGGGTAGATATGGTAAACATGTTATGTATACATGCTAGAAACCAACATTTATTATAGCAATTTATATACCACGAGTAACTAAGGCCGGCGTCACACTGCTGAGTTTGATGTGAGTTAGTAGCACGACTTTCTCTCATCAACACCCGGCACGGCCGCCCGCTCTCGGACCCGAGTGTGCGGCGGCATAGAAATACATGCAGCCACACACTCGGGTCCTAGAGCGGGCGGCCGTGCCGGGTGTTGATGAGAGAAAGTTGTGCGACTATCTCGCATCAAACTCGGCAGTGTGATGCCGGAATAAAGATGCGAATCAACTGTGAGGAACACGTAAACAAAATCGAAGGAAATGAAAAGAAAAGGAAAAGAAAAGTGGGTACATACCCATACGGTGCACTGTAAGTCCATACAGTTTAAGTTATCCTATTAGGAGAAAATTCTAGTGTTGCAATAAAACTATGAGGCACCCAGATAAAGTTAGATAAGGGTAGTGAGTATAACATACCAGTATATGGAATGTCTGATGAGGAAAACAGTCTGCAAATACAAGGCAACTGCTGAAATGAGCGCTAATGCACGGCTACAGAGAATCATAGGCTAAAGCCTTGTGTGGATTTAGGAAGATCGGGAACTTTACCTTATTCCTGCGGATAGAGAGAGCAGTGGAGTGGCAGCATGGACGCGGTATCCGCCGCTTGTTCCGAGTGCTGCATGTCATATACAAAGTAGTGTTTTAAATAGGAGCGCTGAAAAGAAAAATGGCCGCTAAAACCGGAAGTTGCTAACCGGAAGTGGCTCGGCGTGCTTTCCAGTGACGTCACTGCTAGCGTTCCACTTATCCCTAATAGTCATGTGACTTATTTGAAAATGGACCCTCCAGCTGTTTTTCTATAGGACCCCTTACTTATTTTAAACAGAATGGAAATTGTCTAATTTTCAATTTTTGAAATGTGTTCCTTGTTTTGTTGAGAATAACATGAGTATAAGAGATCTTATTGCATTTTTAATTTTAATTTCTTTCCATTTTACAAAAGGGTAAAAACTAGTGTTGAGCGAATTGCTCGATATCTAAAAATATCGTATCGAAATTGTATCGCCGATAGCACTAAATATCGTCGATATCCGATTCCGATTGCGGAAGTCCAATGTAAGTCTATGGGAACAAAATATCGAAATTAAAAAAAAACATTCTTGCCTTGTTGGTTAATTGTACATGAAGGAAAACAACAAAGACTAATGTAGAATGTATTGGGGGAGGTTGAGGAGACAATTAAGGCATACATGTTTAACCCAATGCATTGGAATAGCATTAATATTTTTTTTTTGGAAATACGTTTGGATTGACTAACAAATTGACAATGTTGTTAACCTTTATTCTATTTTGGCAACTATGTATGTTTCACAACTTCCATGCTCTTCACCTTTTTAACTTTTGCCAGTGCCACACTTTCTCCTTCATAATCTTCAGCAGCAGCATCATCTTTCTCATCAAATTATTCTTCATCTTCACCTTCTTAATCTTCTTCTTAAACTTCTTGCTATTCATGTTTTTGTTTACATTACTCATATTGTTATTATTAAACTAATTAATCTTCTTCATATTCAAATTCTTCATCTTCTTCCTCTTCATCTTCTTCATCATATTCTTATTTGTGACAGAGATTCCTGTACTTGTAATCTGTAAAAGTATGAATTGTTCATCCTTCCGTTCTTGCTGTCACAAAACATTTAAATTACAACAGTATTTGTCCGTGTTCAGTTTAGCCTGCAGCAGCAGGCATTTTCCAGGGGCACCACGAGGAGGAACGGACTCACCCCCATACACTGCTTAGTCTTCTTCTGCTTAGAATTTAGAGCATATATTTTGCTCTTCATTTTGGTCTTATACTTCATGTTCTTCTGCTTTTTGATCTTTTGCTTATTGTTCTTCTGTCTCTTGTTCTGTATCTTGTAGTTTGTCTTAACCTTCTTTGTCCTGTTGGTGATCTTCTTCTGGGTAATCTTTTATTTTTTCTTTGTGATGGTGTTCAGGCTGGTTGGCTTCATGCTCGTCGTCCTTGTTGTCGTCATCTTCTTCTGGGTGGTCTTTAATGTCGTCTAATTTCCGAGAAACAGCTGACGTTACTGGAACCCTGACGGGTATCAGATGGAGCAAGAGACAATGGAAGTAACGAGGACCAGCTGACTGTGCTGGACCCCGGACAGGTAGCAGAAGGAAAAGAGGCAATGTCACAACCGAGTACCAGCTGACGTTACTGTGACACGGTTACTAAGCAGGAGGTACCTGTGCTCCAAAGCACTACCAAGGACCAGCAGACGTTGCTGGAACTCGGATACAGAGATGGAGGCACCTAGGCCAAAGGCACTGGGGAGAACCACTTGACGGTACTGGACCCCGGACGGGTAGCAGAAGGAAAAGAGGCAATGTCACAACCGAGTACCAGCTGACGTTACTGTGACACGGTTACTAAGCAGGAGGTACCTGTGCTCCAAAGCACTACCAAGGACCAGCACACGTTGCTGGAACTCGGATACGGAGATGGAGGCACCTAGGCCAAAGGCACTGGGGAGAACCACTTGACGGTACTGGACCCCGGACGGGTAGAAGAACGCACCCATGAAAATGTAAGTTGACAGGACGCAAGCCATCCGCAGTTACCGAATCACACAGTCCTACAGTGTGTGCTTATCCTATTGTCACAATGGAAACCGCCTTTATTTACATATCCCACAGCACACATAGGAATCACCTAAACTGCAGGCACCATAGAGTCGGCTAACCCGAATGCAACACGACAGCACAACTTATTGGAGGATAATTGACGTTCACACTGCCAGGAAACAGCTGTCGTGCTGTAACCAGGCTGGCCAGGAGTCAGTACCCCTGCCAATTACTTACGAGTAGTGTTGAGCGATATTGCTCGATATCTAAAAATATGTATCGAAATTGTATCGCCGATAGCACTAAATATCGTCGATATCCGATTACGATACCGGAAGTCCCATGTAAGTGCCCCACAGCTCTTCAGTTCCGCCTCCTCATCCTCCTCAGTGTGCGGAAACTAACACGAAGGTCCCGCCTCCCTACAAAAGAGTGGCCCTCTCCAGATGCTAATGACACATGTGACTTGGCAGAGATGGCTAATGGACACGAGCAGAAGTGTGAAGGGATGGAGCAGTCAGAGCTCTCCCCCCACGGAAGCGACCCGATCGCCACGGAACCACCGTTGGGCACCCGGCCTGGAAACCCTCCTACGCTGCAAGAAGCGGAGGATACCCTAAGAGGCCTGGCCCGGCACCGGGAGGAGGTCGCCAGGATGGAAGCGAGCTGGCGTGCCCTAAAACTAAACTTGGAGCGGCACCAATCCCTCTTACCTGAAGTGTCTGTACCGGAAGGTGAGGCACCCGTTCTAGTAGAGGAGTCCTTGCAATGTGATCCGGTTGACGTTGTCGCAGTGGAGGCACCCGTTCGTGCAAAAAACGCTGCACCGGCAGCACCCCAGATCCCGCTGTCTGCCCCCGTCGCTGAGACAGAAGAAGCGACACCCGTCCTCATGGAGGAGGCCGCGCAGGCACCAGAGGTCTACCTGCCTGTACCGGAGCCCCGACTGTCATCTGTTCCAGAGCCGGCTGCTTCCTCCGCATGTGAGCGTCGCCAGGACTGGGGGGCGCCAGGAAAGCTGCCGCAAACCGGACACTGTAAGCTGCAGTTTGATGGTGGAGACATGGAGCAGCTGGTGGAGGAGAATTTCAACTGGCGTCAGGAGGAAGAGTGGAGACGTTGGGAGCGGGAAGCAGAGCGACAAAGGGAGCAGCGAGAATCCCAAAAACTTCGGCAACGTAACCTGGAGAAGGACCGGGCAGATAAGGACCGGATGAGAAAGGATAAAGGAACCCTGTGTGAGCCCGGCGTAAGGGTGCAGTACGGAGCTTTAAATTGAAAGGTGGTTGGGGCTTCATCCAGGAGCCTAGACTTTATTTAGAAGTTTTTGTGAACCGGCGGGACGTGGAGGCTCACCTCCCAGAAGGACACCCGGGGAGGGACCTGTTGCCAGGAGACTTGGTGACTTACACCCGACACTGGGGTTACAATGGATGGTACGCCCTAAATGTTACCAGGTGCGACCCCTACTCCCCAGAGTGTCAGGAACCTGTGAGACCCTCGGAGCCTTCAGCCTCCCACATCCAGGCCTCTGCAAAAGTGCCCACCCCACGCCGTAATCTCCCAAGCCTCCCTCAGTGGTCTCCTCAGCAGCCCCAGCTATGGACATGATAAGTATAGCTGGCCCGTACCCGGCGCCTGTTAGGCCCCCTGGGGTTCGTTCAGTCCGGGACATAGGGTTCCAGACCCGGAGGGAGATGAAAGAGGTGGCCACACAGACCCAGATAGCGGGTCACGACTTGACTGTACAGGCCACACGACGTCATCAGGTCCTGGTGGTCCTTGGTGCCTCGGATGTTTGGCAAGCATCAGAAGAGTACCAGGTGGTACCTGGAACACCCCTGCCAAAGAATTATAAATAACCCGGACAGGGTCCCTGTATGTAAATAGTTAAATTGTTTATGTACCCGGACAGGTGAATGTTCATAAAAAAGTTTTTTAATTTAATAAAAAAAAAAAAAACACAGTTTTCATTACTTTTATTACAGTCTCATCCTGCGACGCCATCGATCTCCTGTAAAAAAATGAAAAAAAAAAAAAGTATACCACCTGACCGACGCAGTCCATAGTAACGAGTGTCCCACGACGATCCAGCTCTGCTACATCAGAATGACAGGCAGAGCCTGTCATCCCGGCGCAGCACAGCTGATTACCTGCTTCCCCGGCGGTGACGTCATCGGACTGGTTTACGGCCGGGATTACCCTGCAGTCACTGCAGTTATCGCGAAAAACTGCATGTGACCGCCAGGGAGAAGATAATGGCGGCAATCAAGCAGTCCAGGACGTGACCGCCGGAGATCTTCTGCCAGGTAAGTGCCGCTGACTCCTGACACACCCGACCGACGGACACTCACAGTGACAGTGACAAATCCGATTCCGGTATTCGATAAGACGAAAATATCGAAACAAATTATCGAAAGGCCGATAGAGCTAATATCGGCCGATAGCCGATATTTGCATTATCGTATCGCTCAACACTACTTACGAGCAACAAATGGCGGTGTTGTAGCCCAGGGAGTAGAGTTCAGGTGGTAGAAAGATGAACATAACAGGAGACATGGAAAACGTTGCCAAACAGTTATTTAATCTGAAAACGGACAGGCAAATTCAGGTGAGATCCATGCCTTGTTCATTTTCAGAAAAGTAAGCCGGTCTACATTCTCTGAGGATAGTCGCATGCGACGGTCTGTTACTACACCACCTGCAGCACTAAAGACACGCTCAGATAATACACTGGCAGCAGGCAAGCCAGCACCTCCAATGCATACTGGCTAAGCTCTGGCCATGTATCCAACTTAGAGACCCAAAATTTGAAAGGGGAAGAGGCATCTGGGAGTACACTTAGAGGGAAAGCCAAGAAGTCTGTCACCATCTTACGGAAACGTTTCTTCCTGGTGACTGGAGCCGTCTCGGATGGTGTAGACCTTGCTGGCGCTGTCACAAAACTTTGCCACATTTGTAACATACAGTTCTTTCCCTGTGCAGAGGCGCTGCTTCTGATCCCTCTTGTTGTAGAGGTGTCTACACTGCCTCGACGCACAGAGCTGCTTTGTAAAGCAGTAGCAGCAGCAGCACCTCTCTCGGCTGGAATGTACAACAGTATGGATTGCACCAGTGTGTCTTGGTACTCCTGCATTTTACGGTCCCGGTTCACCGGTGTGATGAGGGTTTGTAAGTTGTCCCGGTAGCGAGGGTCTAGGAGGGTGTACACCCAATAATCTGACGTGCTGAGAATGTGGGCGATGCGGGGTCGTTTCTCAGGCACTGAAGCATGAAATCAACCATGTGCTGCAGACTCCCAACTGGCCAACAAAGGCTGTCCTCTGGAAGAGGCGTCATCTCTGTCTCCTCTGCATCACCCCACCCTCGCTCTACATACTGACTAGAGCGTTGTGTACCTCCCTCTGTAGGGATTTCTTCCTCCTCCATTGACTCCTCCTCCTCCTCATCCTCCTCACAAAGTGAGCCCTGCCCAGCCCTTTGTGAGGAACCACGTTGCGCTGACTGTCCTGAAGGTAATTGAATTTGTGACTCCTCATCCTCCACCTCTTTCAAAACCTCTTCCTTTAGTGCTTTCAGTGATTTCTGAAGCAGGCAGATAAGGGGTACAGTCATGCTGACTAGTGCATCATCTGCACTCGCCATCCGCGTTGAGACATCAAACGCACGCAAAACGTTGCAGATGTCCTTCATAGAGGCCCACTCAGTAGTGGTGAAGTGTGAACGGCGCAAATTGCGAGTTGATTGCGCCTGTTGCAGCTGATACTCCATTACTGCTGGCTGCTGCTCACACAACCGCTCCAACATATGTAACGTGGAATTCCACCTGGTGGGTACGTCACATATGATGCGATGTTCAGGAAGGAAAAATCTGCGTTGCAGAGCTGCAATGCGCGATCTGGCCATGCTGGAACGTTCGCAAGTGAGCGCACTCTAGGCGGACCTTGTGCAGCAGTGCATCAAGATCCGGATAGTCCCTCAAAAAACTCTGCACGACCAAGTTGAGCACATGTGCCAGACATGGTATGTGAGTGAGGTTGCCAAGGCCCAGAGCTGCCACCAGATTTCGGCCATTGTCACACACTACCAAGCCTGGCTGGAGATTAGCTGACAAAAACCACACATCGCTCTCCTGCTTGATGGCATCCCAGAGCTCCTGCGCTGTGTGGCTTCGATTCCCCATGGGAATTAATTTCAGTACGGCCTGTTGACGTTTGGCCACGGCTGTGCTCATATCGGTCGCAACAGGTAAGCGTTCACGGGTCCATGTGGAGGTATACCATGACGGCTCGTGCAGCGATGATTCTGAGGAACTGGAGTAGGAGGAGGAATCAATGTGCACAGACTGGATTCCTGCAATCCTTGGAGTTGGCAGAACACGTACAGCGCACTGGCAAGATCTGTACCCGGCTCCACAACATTGACCCAATGGGCAGTGAGGGAAAGTTATCGTCCCTGGCCATGGGTACTGGTCCACGCATCGGTGGTCAGGTGGACCCTGCTACTGACGGCGTTTAGTAGCGCATGTTTAATGTTTCCCTCGACATGTTTTTGCAGAGCAGGGACAGCTTGCCTGCTGAAATAAAATCGGCTTGGCACATTATATTGTGGGACTGCCAATGCCATAAAGTTCCTGAAACTGTCAGTCTCCACCAGCCTGAATGACAACATTTCAAGGGACAGGAGTTTTGCAAGGCCAGCATTCAGAGCCTGTGCTCGTGGATGGTTTGCCGAGTGTGGCCGTCTTTTATCCCATGCCTGTGTTACCGATGGCTGTTTTTTGTTCTGGGAGTGTGACGATGACTGTGAACTTGCTGCAGTGGGTGGAATAACAGTTTCTCTATGGACAACAGTGACCGAGGTTCTTCCATGGAGATCCTGTGAGAAGCCGAAACAGGTGTGTGAGAGCTGGAGGTAGAGGCTCGAACATGACCTAAAGATGTAGGTGCTGCTGTAGGTTGGCCTACATCTCCAGTGTGTCTTTGAACTCAGCTACGTGCTTTGTCCGTACATGTGTCCACATATTTGTGGTATTCAGGTTCCTGATATTTTTACCTCTTTTAACTTTTTGCTTACACAGCTTGCATTGAACATAGCAAATATCATGTACAAGTCTGTCAAAAAAGGACCACGCAGTGCAAGTCATGGGAGCGCCAATTTTGACAGTTCTAAGAGAACTGCTCCCAACAGGTGCCAAACTGGAGGCTACAGGCAAGCGAGTCTGCAGCCTACCTCTCCCTCCTCTTTGTACCATTGGGACAATCTCTTCCTCAGAGCTGCTCCCACCACCTTCCTGTTGCTCACGCCATGTTGGGTCTCGACTTCATCATCTCCACTACCCTCTTCCAACACCTGCTGCTGTTGGATGGTCTGGGCAGCACCATGCTCCACAAAACCTGGCACCTGAGTCTCATCATCATCATATGATGCGTTCTGCGGTGTGCTGTCCATCGGCACTGGCTCACCTGCCTCTTCAGATTGAGAGAGACACAGCTGTTGCGCATCACTGCATACTCCCTCTTCTTCAAATTGCAGAATGCTCTTGCCTGTGCCCGTGTTTGTGAGCCAACAGATTCTGAGAACAGAAGCAGAGACTCAGCTGGCTCCTGTACAGAACTCTCTGACTGCCTTGGCAATTTGACAGGCGGTGAACAGACAGATGGTTGCTCAACAGTGTTGTGTTCCTGAGAGGAGGTGGAAGGAATTGAAGTCGATGCATTGGCTGCCATCCAACCAACAACGGCTTCAATTTGTTCTTCCCGCAGCAGGGGGCACGCCGAGCTCCTACCAAAGTGCGCATAAAGGAACGCTCACGGGGATAAATGGTGGATGCTGTGTCACTGAGGGCGGCAGCAGACACAGAATCCCCACGTCCTCTCCCTGCTGAAACTCCACGGCCACGACCACGTGCCTTACTCACTGACTTCTTCATCTTGGTAGATTGATAAAGAAAGTCAGAAAAGTTATAAGGCCTAAGTGTGGTTATTACGCAGAGACTGAAGTGAACACTGAAACACAACTGTTCACAATCTGTGAAAGGCTACTCCTTTGTCTACTTCTATAGTGTTTGCAACCAATGTATTGTATACGGATGGAAGCGCGTCACACTAATAGATTATATTTTAAATGGAATGGAGCAGAAACAATTGGAGATAAATGAAAAGGATGAGCCACTGAGACACGCTCAGCAGAGTACAAGCAGCAGTGCTTGAACAAGTAACTGGAGCGTGATGTGCACTCAAAAAATAAAAAACACAGACTGAAGTGAACACTGAAACACAACTGTTCACAATCTGTGAAAGGCTACTCCTTTGTCTACTTCTATAGTGTTTGCAACCAATGTATTGGATACGGATGGAAGCGCGTCACACTAATAGTTAAATTGCATGGAGCTGCAAGAATTACACTGAAGGAAAAAAAAAATAGTCTGTGAGTGACATGTGCAGATGGCTACAGACAGCGTTGCATGCAGAGCAAACTGCAGCGTCACCTGCACTCACACACACCTTGCAGAGCTGTTAAAACAACACTGCAGGCAAAAGGAAGCTTTACACAGCGGTTGGTGCTAGCCTGCCTACAGCACAGTACACTAAATCGCAATCTCTAACTGTCCCTCAGAGTCAGCACAGCAGCGTTCTGTCCCTTACTGAATTCACAGCACAGTGACGCTAAAATGGCGGTGGCGCCTTTTATAGTGCGTTCTGACATCATTTCAGCATCCAATCACAGCCATGCCATTAGTTAACATGACCGCAGCAGTACAGGATGTGCCCACACTTCTTAGGATTCCTCATTGGCTGACTAAAATCACATTGCCTCGCAAAGAATTATGGGAACTTCCGATTCCGGTATTCGATAAGACGAAAATATCGAAACGAATTATCGAAAGGCCGATAGAGCTAATATCGGCCGATAGCCGATATTTGCATTATCGTATCGCTCAACACTAGTCAAAACATGTTTTTTAATTGTCATTGTAAAAACTAATTATATAAGGAAAAAAAGCAAAGACAGAAACATAATAATGAAATACCCAGCAGTAAATAAACAGCATAGTGAATGAAAATAATATACAGAACATGGTTAACATAAAGCCATCCCACCACTCCACGTTGACAGCAATTGATACAGTCCTAACTGTAATATTAAAAACCTTATCGTTTGTCAATGTGATGAGCTGACTCTTCCCTGTTTCCCAGTTCATACCATTGTGTTTCTTTCAGTCTCTTTGCATCATGAGCATATAAAGATGTGGCCTGCCTTTCCTTTGAGCATGGGTATTTTATTGTTGTGGTCTTCCATGGCTGTGTGTCCATTCTTTGGGCCCAGTCCTTCTCAGCCCTTGTCCACATTCATGTGACTTGACAGACAGTAAAGTTTTTTTTATTAGAGTTAGGACAGTCCCAATTATAGTCACAGTGGAGTGGTGGGATGGCTTTCACATTTTTTTTTATCAAAAATCATGTTAACTAAGTACCATATATTATTTTCATGCAATATGCAATATTAACTACAGGGTATTTAATCATTATGTTTCTATCTTTGTTTTTTCTGTTCAGTGGCCAGTGTGAACATGCGCTTACACGCTGCATGCACACCAGTTTATATCCCAGTTCATACCTTTTGTTTTTTTTCAGTCTGTTTGCATCTTGTGCATATAAAGGTATGGCCTGTCTTTCCTTGGCTGTGTGTCCACCAATTGGGCCCAGACCTTCTCAGCCCTTATGCACAAGCATGTCACTTGACAAATGGTAAGGTTTTTAATATTAGTGTTAGGCCTGACCTAATTACGGTCACTGTGGTGTGGTGTGATGGCTTTCGTTTTTTTTTATAAAAAAAACATGTTAGCTAAGTACCATATAATATTTTAATGCATTACACTGTTTTTTATTTACTGCAGGGTATTTAATCGTTATATTTCTGTCTTTGCTTTTTTCAGTTCAGTGGCCAGTGTGAGCATGCACTTAGGCTAGTTTCACACTAGCGTTCGGCAGGGCTGCGGAGGGCTGTGTACTTCCTCGGTCAAGCCCCGCCCACTGCTGCTCCTCTTCCTTTCAGTGCCGCCTACCTCTGCATGCATCCTGCGTACCCTATCTTTAACATTGTGTATGCAGGCTATGCGGATGTATGCGGTTGCCTCCATATGCGTTGATTTGATGCTGCGCCGAACTGCATCGAATGCAACATGTCACATTTTGTTGCGGTCGGCGCCGTGTCAAAACGACCCATGCGGAGGCATCCGCATACATCCGCATTGCCTTCATACTCAATATTAAAGATAGGGTATGCAAGACTCATGCAGAGGTAGGCAGCGTTGAAAGGAACAGGTGCGGCAGTGGACGGGGCTTTATGGAGGAAGTATGCAGCCCTCCGCAGCACTGCTGAACGCTAGTGTGAAACGAGCTTTACACCCTGCATGTACACCAGTTTAAATCCCAGTTCATCCTTTGTTTTTTTTAATTTCATAAGGAGTAAAAAAGAGATGAATCTCCCATGGATAAACTGCCAAAAAATATTTCAATTATTATTATTATGTTTACTATTTTAACAGGTTGATTGGTGTCATGATCTTGTCAGTTAAATGGGTTGGCAAAATAAAACTTTTTCCTAGGACTTAGGGTATGTTTCCACGATAAGGAAACACTCCGGATTTGCTGCGTGTTTGGCGCTGTGCATTGGCGCAGCGCCAAACACGCAGCGTCCAGATGTTACAGCATAGTGGAGGGGATTTCAAGAAATCCCGTCGCCACTATGCGTAAAAATACGCAGGCGGAAGACCTGCGTTTCCGGACATGCGGCGCGTCTTTTCAGACCGCAGGATGTCCTAGCGTCTTGCGGCGACGCTGCGTCGCCGCAACGGAAATTACACAGGGCTATATAACTCTGCGCTCTTTCCGGATGTGTTCAGGAGGTGTCCTGAACACATCCGGAAAGAGCGCGCATCAAAAAGGGGGCGGGGCTTTGGGCGGTGCGGAATTTCCGCTCCGTCCAAAGCGCTGTGGTTCCGGACCGTGAAGCCACAGCCTGAATGTGTAAAAAAGAATAAACTAATTAAAGATAATCAGTGAAATTTATCTACCACTATTCACCTGGATCTAGAGCTTGCTGTTTTATGGTCTGGCAATACACAAAATAGAGACTTCACCATTAAACTAACTGACAGGCAACACTGCGGCCATTCACTATCTGGAGCAGTCAAGTGACTTTCAGTATGATATCAGCCAACAGACCACTTCTGCTAATCACAGGCTGCAAAATTCCAAATGTGCTTTGAATAATGACTTCTACTCTTTCTGTCGTCACAAAGATCTGTGAGTATCACTGACTTTTCCTTTTTTTTACACATTAAGTCCCCTGGGAAATGTTTTATTCTGACAGAGAATCCCTTTAACATATTTGTATCTTTTCAATAATAATGTAAAATTAAATTTAGAGTGCATAGAGAAAAGGAATCAGCAAGGATTCTTCACATAGAGATTGATCATCTATTATTATTCAACTGGGTCAGTTAACAAATAAAAGTTTAGCATGATTGCTACCTTCAATACCCTGCTCGTATTCTTTGACTATAATACATAATCTTACCATTGAGTACTCTGCTTTCAGCATTTTCTATCATTTCTTGTCATACTAAAATGACCAATCAAGCTACATTTTCTTATAGGACACAGGTTTCCTAGTTTTGTGAAGTTATCTTTAGTGTGCAAAGTCTCTGTTTTCAACATAACAAAAATAATTTTAATTATTTGCTCTTTCATCAAACCAATGACTATCCAATTGACTTTCTTTTGCCTGAAACAACAACCATTCTCTCCTTTTCAGCAGATTGCATGATCTGTCTTTTTTTTTCTTTGGATGTGCAATCCTCCCATTTGGCACAGGTGATTTTAATTAGCAGGAGATTGCAAAGAAAGGGGTCTAGCCCATTTCTTCTCTCACTGAAGCTTGAGGAAGTTGAGTTTCAATGTTCCTTTCATTTGGTATT
The DNA here is from genome assembly GCA_033576555.1 of Oophaga sylvatica. Classification (NCBI taxonomy): domain Eukaryota; kingdom Metazoa; phylum Chordata; class Amphibia; order Anura; family Dendrobatidae; genus Oophaga; species Oophaga sylvatica. The sequence goes on from JARQOD010000001.1 coordinate 261,817,596, forward strand.
GGTGCTGTATGGCGGCCATTGTTGCTGTGGTTTTGTGCTGGTGGGGCAATGCGGTCTGGTGTTATGGGACTCAGTCTTGCAGCATGGGCACTACGAGATACCAGGCCATCTAACCTGCTGGTGCATTGCCGCTGTATCCGTGGTCAGCGCACGGCTCTGCTCTGTTAGGGTGATCGGGACTCCTTTGGTGTTGGTGCTGTGCGGCGGCCATTGTTGCTGTGGTTTTGTGTTGGTTGGGCGGCGTGCTATGGAGACATCGGGACATCTGTCCTGCCGGTGCATTGCTGCTGTGCCAGTGGTTGGTGCACGGCTCCGATCCGTTTGATCAAAATGTTAAACTAACAAACTCATGTTCAGTAATATATTTTTTTTTGCCTAGAGGCATTAGATCAATGTATGATTTTTGGAGGTGCTGTACAGTCTATCTATCCTTTTATGCAAATTGTTAGGTTAGCCTTGCAAAACAGAAGAGCATCAGCCAAGGAACTCAACCAGTTCTTGCATGATGGAGGAGCTTCAGTGTCAGATAGAACAGTATGTCGCCGATTTCTTGATGCCAGTCTGAAAGCACAAACACCATGGAAAAAGCCATGCCTAAATCTTAAACAGGGACATAAGAGAATTTCCTGGGCCAAAGAACATCTTAGCTGGACAACTGGAAGAAAGTTATCTGGAGCGATGAAACGAGAGTATCAATTTCTGGTAGTGATGGAGTGCGATATGTTCATAGAAGGCCAAAGGGAGACTGTTTTCCAGACTGTATGACAGCTACAATGAAACATCCTGAAAGTGTTATGATATGAGGCTGTATGTCCTGGCATGGAATTGGGAGAATACAGGTCATTTAGGGAACTGTAAATGTTTCAAAATATATTCTGTTAATAATGTGCTAGAGATGGTTTCTGAGCAGAGGCTCCCTCTGGTTGTTACAGACAGTACTGAAACTTTCAGCGAGGAATGGCAATCTGGGATCACGGACTGGACTGATATAAGGGAGGTTCCCTAACATGATGGTTGCCAGTGATCAATTGTTCTTGTCTCAGTTGTGGTTCCTGGTTCATTTGGAAGTTTGCTGAGTATTGCCTGCATATTCTGCTATCAGATAAGATATTTTCTGCTTTTATTTTGGTGCTTGCTTTTTGTATTGTTCCCTGCGCTTTTGTGGAGGTCAGCCAGGTACCCTCCGGGGGCTTGTGCTCCTCTCAGTTTATCTGGAGCCACTGTTGTTTGTTCATTTGCTTTTTCCTGTTTTTCAGGAGCTGCGGCTTAGTTTTGTTACACCAGAGAACTGATTTAGGTGGTAGAGATCGTGTGATCTCAGGTGTTTTTGCAATTAGAAGAGTTGGTATTTTTTAGGGTTTGTTTTGGATTGCAGTGAGTATACTTTCCTGTACTTTTCTGTCTAGACATATTGGGCCACAGCCTTTGCTCATTCTATTTTCTGTCTGTGTCCGTGCTTCTTCTTGTCTAACCGCCATTACATTTTTGGGGGCTTCCTATTTTCTTTGGGGATCTGCTCCGGGGCAGATAGCTTTCATCTTTCTGCCTTTAGGTGTAGTTATCTCTCAGGCTGTGACGAGGTGTCTAGGATCAATGTAGGAACGCTCCACGGCTACCTCTAGTTGTGTGGTTAGTACAGGTTACTGCAATGCAATAAGTTCCAGCCTCTCTGGTGTATTGCCATTTTTGCTTATTCTCCTCAGCTACCAAAACATAACAGTATCACCTGCCCAAACTGAAAATTATATGGTACTCACAGAAGGGAAAAATAGTGTGGAAAGAAAAAAAAAAGTTGTCAGAGTTGTCAGAGATTTTTTTTTTCCCTGTTTGTTGCATTTTTTTCCCTCTTTTTCTCTGGGTGCTGAGGAGGATTTTTTTTTCTCTCAATGGAGCTTGCACAGTTGTCTTGCCGTGTGGATCAGCTTGCCACTGAGGTTCGGAGTATTGCTACCAATCTTGCTGGGTTGCCGGTTGTGGAACCTAGGATTCCCATGCCAGATTTGTTTTTGGGGGATCGGGCTAAATTTCTGAATTTCAAAAATAACTGTAAGTTGTTTTTTGCCTTAAAGCCTAAGTCCTCAGGGAACGCAGCACAGCAGGTTCAAATTGTCATCTCTCTCCTGCGCGGCGCCCCTCAGGATTGGGTTTTTTTCCCTGACACCTGGGGATCCTGTTTTGAATGATATTGATGTATTTTTTCTGGCTCTGGGGTTATTGTACGATGAACCTAATGTCACTGATCAAGCTGAAAAAAGCTTGTTGGCATTAAATCAGGGTCTTGAAGACGCTGAGTTGTACTGTCAGAAATTCCGAAAGTGGGCAGTCCTGACCAAATGGAATGATGATGCTTTGGCAGCCCTTTTTCGGAAGGGCTGTCAGAGAATGTAAAGGATGCTATGGTGGGATTCCCTGCTCCCTCTAGTCTCAATGATTCTATGTCATTGGCTATTCAAATTGACAGACGTTTGCGTGAAAGCAGAGCTAAGCGTGAGATAGTGTTGCCTTGCGAGCCAGCTTCTGAGCCCATGCAGTGTGATAGAGTGACTTCTGGGGCACAGCGTCATGAGTTTCGAAAGCGCAATGGGTTATTTTTCTACTGTGGTGATGCCTCTCATGTTATTTCAGTCTGCCCTAAGCGGGGAAGACGTTTTGAACGCTCAGTTGTCTTGGGTAGTGTTCAGACTAAATTTCTGTTGACTGTTACCCTGATTTCCTCCCTGTCCACATTTTCTGCTCAGGCTTTTGCTGATTCAGGAGCAGCTATTAACCTGATGGATTTTGTCTTTGCCAAACGTTGTGGGTTTCCCATGATACCCCTGCGGAATTCAATTCCCCTACTGGGCATTGTTTCTACCCCTTTGGCGGAGAATAAACCCCAGTTTTCTACTCAGGTGATTATGAGGGTTGAACCAGATCATCAGGAGAGTTGCAAATTTTTGGTACTGTATAATCTGCATGACATTTTTGTACTAGGTTTCCCTTGGTTACAGTCTCATAATCCTGTTTTGGATTGGAAATCTGTGTCTGTGACCATTGGGGCTGCCAATGTGTTAATGCCAACACTCCTGTTTTTTCTGCCTATCCCCAGTCTCAGGATGTTCCTTACTTTTTGACTGATTTTTCAGATGTATTTAGTGAAAGTAAATCTGCATCCTTGCCCCCTCACAGGAGCTATAATTGTGCTATCGAATTAGTGCCTGGTGGTAAATTTCCTAAAGGTCGCCTTTTTAACTTGTCTGTACCTGAATACGATCTTATATCAAGGAGTCATTGGAGAAGGGTCATATCAGACCATCCTCTTCACCCTTGGGTGTCGGTTTTTTCTTTGTGGCCAAAAAGGATGGTTCATTGAGGCCGTGTATTGATTATCGTCTCTTGAATAAGATCACTGTGAAGTATCAATATCCGTTACCCTTGATTTCTGACCTGTTTTCCAGGGTGAAAAGTTCTAGTTGGTTTACCAAGATGGACCTCAGGGGGAGCGTATAACCTTATTCGTATTAAGCACGGGGATGAATGGAAGATGGCGTTTAAAACCCCAGAGGGGCATTTTGAGTACCTAGTGATGCCCTTTGGGCTCACTAATGCCCCTTCCGTCTTCCAGTCCTTCATGAATGACATTTTCAGGGATTTTGTGGATAAATTTCTGATTGTTTATTTGGATGATATCTTGATTTTTTCCAATGACTGGGACTCTCATGTGAAACATGTTCGGACTATGTTCCAGATTTTGAGAGAGAATGCACTGTATGTGAAGGGATCAAAGTGTCTTTTTGGCATACAGAAGGTCTCATTACTGGGATTCATTTTGTCTCCGTCTGTTATTGAAATGGACCCGGTCAAGGTTCAGGCCATCTGTGATTGGGTCCAACCTACTTCATTAAAGGCTCTTCAGAGATTCTTGGGTTTTGCCAATTTTTATCGTAAATTTATTGGTAATTTCTCTGTTATTGTTAAACCATTGACCGATTAGACCAAAAAGGGTTCTGATGTGGTGAATTGGCCTCCTGAGGCAGTCTCTGCGTTTCAGGAACTTAAACAGAGATTCACTTCTGCTCCTGTTCTACGGCAGCCTGATGTTTCTCTGCCATTTCAGGTGGAGGTTGATGCCTCTGAAATTGGGGCAGGTGCCGTTTTGTCCCAAAGAGATCCTGAGTAGAGTTGAGCGATACTTTCCGATATCCTAAAGTATCGGAATCGGAATGGTATCGCCGATATCACTAAAATATCGGCGATACCCGATACCGATACCGGAAGTCCCATGTAAGTCTATGGGAACAAAATATCGCAACTAAAAAAAACCTTTATTTCCTTGTAAACACTAAATATACACACATAGAATACATATATATATATATACATGTCATTGTGACATATATATATACATATATGTATAGTTTATACACTTCTACATAGTAAAATATACTCTGATTCAATTGCCGGGTAAAGCCGGCTTCAGTGAAAAGACAGAAGCACCCGACATGAAATGACACTTGGTGTACATAGGGTTAACCATGTCTTTTCATGTCGTTTGCTATCTGATTTGCACAAACAATTAAATCAGACTATGTGTGCAAAATTTCACACCTGTAGGGGTTAATTAAAGGTGTAAATTCGTTGTAAAAAAAACGGACTTTTTTGCTACGAATTTACACCTTTAATTAACCCCTACAGGTGTGAAATTTTGCACACATAGACTGATTTAATTGTTTGTGCAAATTAGATAGCAAAGGACATGAAAAGACATGGTTAACCCTATGTACACCAAGTGTCATTTCATGTCGGGTTCTGCATTTTCACAAAAGCCGGCAATTGAATTAGCGGCTATTTACTATGTAGAAGTGTATGAACTACAAATATAAATATATATATATATGTGTCACAAATTCAATGACATGTATATATATATATATATATATATATATATATATGAGGTGTAAAATTGCTGAAAAAAAATGCGTGGGCTCCCGCCCTATTTTCGCAACCAGACAGACAAAGCCAGTGAGTGGGGGCAGATAATAATAGCCCAGAGAGGGACCATTTTTTTTGGCCCCCCCCGGTTACTTAACATCTGCCCCCAGACACCCCAGAAAGGGCAAATCTCTAATTAGATTTGCCCTTTCTGGCACTTTGCCCGTCTATTCCCATTGCCCTGTAGCGGTGGCGAATGGGTTAATAAGGGGTTAAAATGACCTTGCAATTGAAAGGTCACTTTAAGCCAGGTTAATAATTGAGAGCTGTCAATTAGACAACTATCAATTATTAATCCTATTGTATGAAAGAAAAATCAAACACACACACTTTAATAAAAAAGAAGTTTAATGAAATAATCACACAGTTTTTGACCATATTTTATTTACCTGCTAAAACCATTTCCTGTAATAAAAATAAAATAATAAAGCAAAATTATTCTTACCAATCCGATGCACAGTCAGGTCCCACGGTGTAATCCTTCAGAAAGGGTTAATGTTTACTGCAGGGACCGCAGCTAATGCTGCAGCCTCACAGTAAACCCCAAATGAATGAGTTCCTCTCCTGCCTGACAGGAGAGTAAAGGCTGGGTGTCACATAACGATACACCAGCGATTCCGACAACGATATGCACTTGTCAGGATCGCTGGTGTATCGCTACATGATCGCTGCTGAGCTGCCAAACAGGCAGCTCAGGCAGCGATCTGGGACAGCGACACTGCGGGTAACATCGCTTAAGGGCCCGTCTCACATAGCGATATCGCTACCGAGATCGCTGCTGAGTCACAAGTTTTGTGACGCAGCAGCAAGCTCACCAGCGATATCGCTGTGTGTGACATTCAGCGACGATCAGCCCCCTGCCGGGTATCGCTGATCGTCGCAGAAATGTCAGGACCTTTTTTTGATCGCTGGTTTCCCTCTGACAGGCACGCATCGCTGCGTGTGACAGGCGGGAGACCAGAGATCCGCTGGTAACCAAGGTACACAGCGGGTTTCCAGGCACCGCGCAGCGCTTGGAAACCCGCTGTGTACCTTGGATACCAGCTCCCTGCATCAGGGCGCTGGTATCCAAGGTACACAGCGGGTTTCTAGGCACAGCCCCGCGCCTGGAAACCCGCTGTGTACCTTGGTTACCAGCGGATCGCTGGTCTCCCGCCTGTCACACGCAGCGATGCGTGCCTGTCAGCGGGAAACCAGCGATCAAAAAAAGGTCCTGACATTTCAGCGACGATCAGCGATACCCGGCAGGGGGGCTGATCGTCGCTGAATGTCACACACAGCGATATCGCTGGTGAGCTCGCTGCTGCGTCACAAAACTAGTGACTCAGCAGCGATCTCGGTAGCGATATCGCTATGTGAGACGGGCCCTTAAGTGGAAAGCTTAATTGATTGCTTTCCACTTTCACTTCAGGTCAGCCAGGGACACAATCAGTGACGTCAGAGGGAACTGATTAACAAAAATAGGGGTTCCCTTCGAAAAAAAAATGGCGTGGGGTCCCCCCTATTTTTGTTAACCAGCCAGATGAAGCAGACCGCTGAGGCCTGGATTTTCAGGCTGTTAAGGAGCCAAGATCCATGGACCTTGCCAGCCTGATAATACTAGGCCACAGCAGTCTGCATATCTTGGCTGATTAACAAAAATAGGGGATCCCTCGAAAAAAATTGGCGTGGGGTCCCCCCTATTTTTGTTAACCAGCCAGATGAAGCAGACCGCTGAGGCCTGGATTTTCAGGCTGTTAAGGAGCCAAGATCCATGGACCTTGCCAGCCTGATAATACTAGGCCACAGCAGTCTGCATATCTTGGCTGATTAACAAAAATAGGGTATCCCCTCGAAAAAAATTGGCGTGGGGTCCCCCCTATTTTTGTTAACCAGCCAGATGAAGCAGACCGCTGAGGCCTGGATTTTCAGGCTGTTAAAGAGCCAAGATCCATGGACCTTGCCAGCCTGATAATACTAGGCCACAGCAGTCTGCATATCTTGGCTGATTAACAAAAATAGGGGATCCCCTCGAAAAAAATTGGCGTGGGGTCCCCCTATTTTTGTTAACCAGCCAGATGAAGCAGACCGCTGAGGCCTGGATTTTCAGGCTGTTAAGGAGCCAAGATCCATGGACCTTGCCAGCCTGATAATACTAGGCCACAGCAGTCTGCATATCTTGGCTGATTAACAAAAATAGGGGATCCCCTCGAAAAAAATTGGCGTGGGGTCCCCCCTATTTTTGTTAACCAGCCAGATGAAGCAGACCGCTGAGGCCTGGATTTTCAGGCTGTTAAGGAGCCAAGGTCCATGGACCTTGCCAGCCTGATAATACCAGGCCACAGCAGTCTGCATATCTTGGCTGATTAACAAAAATAGGGGATCCCCTCGAAAAAAATTGGCGTGGGGTCCCCCTATTTTTGTTAACCAGCCAGATGAAGCAGACCGCTGAGGCCTGGTTTTTCAGGCTGGTAAGGATCCAATATCCATGGACCTTGCAAGCCTGATAATACCAGGCCACAGCAGTCTGCTTAGCTTGGCTGGTTAACAAAAATAGGGGATCCCCTCGAAAAAAAAACGGCGTGGGGATCCCCCCTATTTTTGTTAACCAGCCAAGTAAAATGCAGACTGCTGCGGCCTGGTATTAAAAGACTGTCAAGGCCCATGGATTTTGGCCCTCAACAGCCTGATAATACCAGGCTACAGCAGCCCCACATTTGGCGCATCAAAAGATGTGCCAATTGTGGCACTTTACCCGGCTCTTCCCACTTGCCCTGTAGCGGTGGCAAGCGGGGTAATAAGGGGTTAATGTCACCGTTGATTGCACGGTGACAATAAGCCCGGTTAATAATGGAGAGGCGTCAATAAGACACCGATCCATTATTAATCCCAAAGTTATTAAATGCATAAAAAAAAGACACAGCAAGAAAAAAGTCTTTTAATGAAATAAAAGAGACAACACAGTTTTCATTACTTTTATTACTCTCTCATTCCTGCGACGCCATCGATCTCCTGTAAAAAAAGAAAAAAAACAAACCAACAGTATACCACCTGTCCGACGCAGTCCATAGTAACGACAGTCCCACGACGATCCAGCTCTGCTACATCGCAATGACAGGCAGAGCCTGTCATCCCGGCGCAGCACAGCTGATTACCTGCTTCCCCGGCGGTGACGTCATCGGACTGACTGCTTTACGGCCGGGATTACCCAGCAGTCACTGCAGTTATCGCGAGAAACTGCATGTGACCGCCGGGGAAAGAAGATGGCGGCCATGAAGCAGTCCAGGACGTGACCGCCGGAGATCTTCTGCCACGTAAGTGCCGCTGACTCCTGACAGACCCGACCGACGGATACTGACAGTGACAGTGACAATCCCGATTCCGGTATAAGACGAAAATATCGGAACTCGGAATCGGAATTCCGATACAGCTAATATCGGCCGATACCCGATATTTGCAGTATCGGAATGCTCAACCCTAATCCTGAGACCTCTAAAAGTAACCCTTGTGCTTTTTTCTCTCAAAAATTTTCTCCAACTGAACGTAATTATGACGTGGGTAATCAGGAGTTATTGGCCATGAAGTGGGCCTTTGAAGAGTGGAGACATTGGCTGGAAGGAGCCAAACATCAGGTGGTGGTCCTCACGGACCATAGGAATCTGGTTTATCTCGAATCAGCCAAGCGACTTAATCCTAAACAGGCCAGGTGGGCCTTGTTTTTCACACATTTTAATTTTGTGGTTTCTTTTCTTCCTGGCACTAAGAATGTTAAGGCGGATGCCCTCTCGAGGAGTTTTTTTGCGGACTCTCCTGAGTTTTCTGATCCTACTGTTATTTTGAACGAGGGTGTAGTTCTTTCCGCCATCTTGCCCATTTTGAGACTGGCTCTGGAAAGGTGTCAGGAGGATAAACCTGAGCGCTGCCCTATTGGGAAATTGTCCCAGACCAGTGAAAGAAGAGTGTGATGTCTGAGATTCATTGTTCCGCGTTGGCTGGTCATCCCTGGATTTTTGGTACCAGAGACTTGGTGAGTCGGTCCTTTTGGCGGCCTACTATGTCTCGTGACGTCAGGGAATTTGTGCAGTCCTGTGGGACTTGCTCTCGCTCCAAGCCTTGCTCTCGCTCTAGTGGTTTGTTAATACCATTACCTGTGCCCAAGAGGTGGACCCATTTCTCTATGGATTTTATTTCCGACCTCCCTGTTTCTCAGAGAATGACCGTTATCTGGGTAATCTGTGATAGGTTTTCCAAGATGATACATCTTGTGCCATTACCTAAGTTACCTTCCTCCTCCGAATTGGTGCCTTTGTTCCTTCAGCACGTGGTTCGGTTACATGGCATTCCAGAGAACATTGTGTCTGACAGAGGAGTCCAGTTTGTTTCCAGATTTTGGAGGACATTTTGTTCTAAACTTGGTGTTCAGTTGTCTTTCTCCTCTGCTTTTCATCCTAAGACCAATGGACAAACCGAGAGAACAATCCAGATCTTGGAGACTTATTTGAGATGTTTTGTGTCTGCTGATCAAGATGACCGGGTCTCTTTTTTGCCTTTGGCTGAGATTGCTCTTAATAATAAGGCTAGCTCTGCCACCTTGATGTCTCCATTTTTCTGCAATTTTGGGTTTCACCCTCGATTTTCTTCGTGACAGGCGGAGGCTTCTGTCTGTCCGGGTGTTGACTCTGTTGTGGAGCAATGCAGCAGATTTGGGACCAGGTAGTGGAGAGGTTGTCTCTCTCTCAGGAGTAGGCCCAACGGTTTGCCAACCGGCATAGGACTGATGGTCCTCGGTTTAAAGTGGGGGACTTGGTTTGGTTGTCCTCAAGAAATATCCCTATGAGGGTTGCATCTCCAAAGTTTAAGCCTAGGTTCATTCGACCTTATAAGATCATGGAGATTCTTAATCCTGTTTCCTTCCGTTTGCTTCTTCCAGGGACATTTAAGATCCATAACATGTTCCACAAGTCCTTATTGAAGAGGTTTGTTGAGCCAGTGGTTCCTATGGCTGCACCTGCTGACCCTGTTTTGGTTGAGGGCAATCTGGAGTATGTGGTTGAGAAAATATTGGATTCTCATTTTTCTAGACAGAAACTCCAGTATTTGGTTAAGTGGAGAGGTTATGGTCAGGAGGACAATTCTTGGGTGTTTGCTTCGGACATCCATGCTAGGAGACTGATCCGTGCCTATCATTGAGCTCATCCTGATCGACCTGGTTGCACAAGTGAGGGTTCGGTGACCCCTCCTCAAGTGGGGGGTACTGTTATGAATGTGCTAGAGATGATTTCTGAGCAGAGGCTCCCTCTGGTGGTAACAGACAGTACTGAACCTTTCAGCGAGGTATGGCAATTGGGATCACGGACTTAGCTGATATAAGTGAGGTTCCCTCCCATGAAGGTTGCTGGTGATCAATTGTTCTTGTCTCAATTGTGGTTCCTGGTTCATTTAGAAGTTTGCTGAGTCTTGCCTGCATCTTCTGCTATCAGATAAAATATTTTTTACTTTTATTTTTGTGCTTGCTTTTTGCATTGTTCCCTGCACTTCTGAGGAGGTCAGCCAGGTCCCATCCGGGGGCTTGTGCTTCTCTCAGTTTATCTGGAGCCACTGTTGTTTGTTCATTTGCTTTTTCCTGTTTTTTCAGTGGCTGCGGCTTAGTTTTGTTACACCAGAGAACTGATTTAGATGGTAGAGATCGTGTGATCTCAGGTGTTTTTGCAATCAGAAGAGTTGGTATTTTTTTGGGTTTTTTTTGGAATGCAGTGAGTATCCTTTCCCGTACTTTTCTGTCTAGACAGATTGGGCCACAGCGTTTGCTCATTCTATTTTCTGTCTGTGTCCGTGCTTCTTCTTGTCTAACGCCATTACATGTTTGGGGGCTTCCTATTTTCTTTGGGGATTTGCTCCGGGGCAGATAGCTTTCATCTTTCTGCCTTTAAGTGTAGTTACTGCAATCCAATAGGTTCCAGCCTCTCTGGTGTATTGCCGTTTTTGCTTTTTCTCCTCAGCTGCCAAAACATAACAATTTTCATGATGTTCTCATCCCTTCAATTCGTGACCTTGGCAAGGAACAGACGTAAATTATTTTTCAACAAGATTGAGCACCATGTTACATTCCAAGGCAATGTCTAGAATGGTTTGAAAGCAAACAAATTTCTGTGCTTTCACGGCCAGGAATCAGTCCTGATCTGAACACTATCAAAAATCTGTGGTCAAGATTAAAGCGATTGGTTTCTAGTAAGGGCCCCGTCACACATAGCGACACACCAGCCATCCCGACAACGATATGCACTTGTCAGGATCGCTGGTGTGTCGCTACATGATCGCTGCTGAGCTGCCAAACAGGCAGCTCAGGCAGCGATCAGGACAGCGACACTGCGGGTAACGTTGCTTAGTTACCCGCAGTGTACGTTGGATACCAGCCCGCTGGTGCAGGGAGCTAGTAACCAAGGTACACATCGGGTTTCCAGGCGCTGCGCGGCACCTGGAAACCCGATGTGTACCTTGGTTACCAGCTCCCCTGCAGCAGCATGCTGGTATCCAACATACACATCGGGTTTCCAGGCGCTGCCAGGCGCCTGGATACCGGATGTGTACCTTGGTTACCAGCTGATCGCTGGTCTCTTGCCTGCCACACGCAGGACATTCAGCGACGATCAGCGATACCCAGCAGGGGGGCTGATCGTCGCTGAATGTCACACACAGCAATATAGCTGGGGAGATGGCTGTTGCGTCACAAAACTAGTGACTCAGCAACGATCTCGCTTGCGAGATCGCTGTGTGTGACGGGGGCTTAAGCGACCGAGCCTCAAAAAGGCATTGTTTACACTTGTTATCAGTTCCTGGTACCATGTTATAACCACAGAGAGCCTGAGAAGTCTTGTTGAATCAATGCCAAGGAGATGCAAATCTGTTATCAATGCTAAAGGATACCCTACTCGCTACTAAAGAAAGAACACAGGGATAGCATGAAATTAACATATTAGGAAGTGACGTTTTGATTCGGACATTCCGCTATTCTTATAGTAGTAAGCAGCTGCCTAGCACTCTAAAATAAAAATGGAGGCACACAAAGCAGGAGAAGGCTATAATAAGATAGCAAAATGCTTCCAAGTTGCCCATTCCTCTGTTTGAAATGTTATTAAAAAATGTCAGTTAACAGGAACAGTGGATGCCAAGCTAAGGTCAGGATGACCAAGAAAAATTTCAGTGAGAGCTGCTCGCAGATTGGCTAAAGAGGAAAATCAGAACCCTTGTTTGACTACAAAACATCTTCAGAAAGATTTAGCAGACTCTTGAGTTGTGGTACATTGCTCTACTGTTCATTGACACCTGTACAAATGTGGACTTTATGGAAGAATCAGCAGAAGAAAATTTTTTCTGTGTCCTCACTATAAAATTCTGCATCAGAAGTATTCAAAAGAACATCTAAATAAGCCTCATGCATTTTGGAAACAGATCTCATGAGGTTAAAATAGAACTCTTTGACTAAAATAGTCAAAGGTATAAGTGGAGAAAAAAGGGAACAGAATTTCAGGAAAAGAATATCTCGCCAACCATTAAGCATAGAGGTGGATCATTTCTCAGGTAGAGGGAAGAATGGATTCAATTAAATTTTATCAAATTATTGATGCAAACATAACACCAATAGAAAAAAAGCTGAAGTTGAAAAGAGGATGGCTTCCACAAATGGATAATGATCCTAAACACACATCATAATCCACAATAAGCTACCTCAAAAGGCACTAGCTGAAGATTTTTCAATGGTCCTCATAATCCTCGGATCTGAATATCATTGAGTCTGTGGCTAGACTTCAAAATAGCAGTGCATAAAAAAATTACTCAGGAATCTCACAGAACTGGAAGAAGCACTCAAACAAGATTTGAAAGACTGTTGGCTGGCTACAAAAAGCATTTACTAGCTGTGATGCCTGTAAAAGGGGGTACTACTAGGTACTAACCAGGCAGAGTGCTAAAACTTTAGCATTGACCCATTTTCCTTCTTGTAATTTTTAAAATGTAAAAAATGACGCTCTCTCTCTCTATATATATCCTTTGTCGGGCTGAGTAGGTACAATTGTAACTATTCCGTTTTAAAAGTGCAATAACTTTTTTTCGAAAAGCCGTAGAGGGCTGAAATTTCGTGACATCTCTGCAGTTTTGGTCCAGAATATATTGGCCAAATTTCAATAAAATATCTCCACCCCCTTCCGAGATAAGGGGTCGATATATATTTGCATCCATAACAAGCTGCATAGGTACAAATGTACCCTCATATATTTTGAATGAAGATGATGCAAGGAAAAAAGAATAATATTTTTATTAATGATAATGCTATTATTTATTATAAACAAGTAAAAACTGTTCATTTACATTATAAAAGAAAATGTAAGAAACTTTTTTTTATTGATTTTCTTCACAAGTAATGCATGTTGTCTTTGCTACCGAGTGTTCATCGCAAATGGGTTTCACACAAACCACACAAGACTTTCTAGTCTTACGTTGTTTTCGCCTCAGGTCTCGGCAGACATAGCAACTACCAACAACAGGGGAGGGTCCATGACTACCATGAGGTATTTGAGGGCCAGCTGCTGCTTGCGATGCTACCAGAATGCGTCGTCCAAGCACCATTTCTACTGCACCTCGAAGAAAATGGTTTCTCATCATCATTCGGTTTGTACTACGATCTTCAATTGCAGGCATACACAGCTGATTTGCGAGATCTTTCAGGAACTATCTTCGTTGATCCTTTGTCCTGAAGCTTGGATTGTGTTCTCTGTAGATGATGTAGGATGCTAACCCAGTGACGTCAATCATATTGTAGAAAAATGCCAGAGGCCAACGTAATGTTCATCATTTCACAGTGTACTCTCCCAACATTTTATCCATAACATCAACTCCGCCTTTTGTTTTGATGTAGTATTTTATTATCTCTGGCTTGGCTGCTAGTGTTCCTTCAACTTCTCCCGTCATGTGCATAGATGATAGAAGCACGACTGATTTGTTCTTCTTTGGTACATATGAACAGACTGTTGCATCATGATTGTAGGCAAAATTTGTAGAGTTTACAGGCCTTTCTTTGGCAGGCTGCATGTTGCTAGGTAGGAACCTTTTGTTTTTTCTCACTGTACCAACTAGTGTCATGTTCCAGGAGTTCAATACCTTAGCTAGTTCCATGGTTGTAAAGAAGTTATCGGTGGTGACATTTCTTCCAGAGCCTTTATACGAGCTCACTAGGTCCAATACTGTTCGTTCACCAATGTTTACTTGTCGAGGACCATCAGTTGGTTTCCCAGTGTACAGCTTGTTAGGGTTCGATTTCCCACTGCTGCACAAGGGGAGTCTCGAACCCGTCCAGCTGCGGTCTCCCATTCATCTCCGGCCGCAGTGGAGCCTGCTCAGCAGAGACGTCGGTCCAGGTATCTTGCCCACTCCTCTACTGTGCAGTGACTTGCTGCTGCCTTTCCTGGATCTGCTATTATAGCCAGTGCTGGAGCAGTCGTCTTTGAGACAAAGTCCTGCGTTTTCCCTTCTGAGCATGCCCAGAGTGAGATCTCTCATTGGAGATCAGGGGTCACATGTTCAGGTGCTGCAGCGGCTCCTATTGGTCCCCCAGGAAGGTCATGTAGCTACGTTTGTTTGTAACAGCTTCTCATTGGTCCTTGTTCCTGGAAGGTCCTGTAGCTGTTGCTCTAAAAGGGTAGCATGGCTGGGCCGCCATGCGCTAATATCAATCATTGTATGCTATGCGCCAGTGTGGTCATGTGTATGTGTGGATAGGGACCGCTGAAATAAGCACTAGAATACCGATTAATCGGTGAGGAGTTTGTATGGTAGCTGGTCAGGGTCGGTGTCCTAGATGCCCTAGATTACCGGCATAACCGGTGAGGAGTTTGATTGCCGTATTCAGGGCCTGGCTTCAGACGCCATAGATTGCGGGTGACTCCCGCGAGGACATTAGCGCATGATCACGCTTTATGTGCGCTTAGCACTTAACTGTGTATCTGGGAGCCTTACAGGACACAGTGCTTTTTCTCAGCGGCCCTGTGACGCAACAGGGTTCGCTTTCAACGCTAGTCAGCGCCCTAGCGTGTTTTCTTTTCCATCAGTTGTGTCTAGTGAGTGCGCACACATCGCCATATAGCGTTGCGGCTCCTCTTCTAGCGGCTCTGTGGAGTAACAGAGTTCGCACTCATTGCCACAGCGCATTACGGCGTTTATGTTGGCAGCTCTGCAGGATAACAGAGTTTGCTTCTTGCGCCTTTTTGCCAGCAGCGGGCTTCGCCTGCACTGTGGACCCTGGGCTGTGAACGCACTTATTATTTATATTACTTTGTGCGTTCCGCCAGCCTTAACACAGCTGACCTTGTAATGGGTAGGCGTTTGATGAGTCACAAGCCCAGAAAATCTTTATGCCATATTTAGCTGGTTTTGAAGGTATATACTGGGTAAATTTAGTATGGCCTCTAAATGGAAATAATTGCTCGTCGACGGTGATACAATTATATGGCTTGTAGGCTCTCTCCAGATTTCTGTTCAGCATTGTCCAGATGTCCCGTATTGGTGCAGCTTTATCTGTTTGCACACGTTCTGCACTTGTATTTTCGTTGTCAAATCTGATAAATCTGAGTATCATCTTGAAGCGGTCACAAGACATGGCTGCACGTATAAGAGGCAGAGCAGCAACATTCCAAATTTCCTAAAGATTCTCTTTGTTGTCTCTGTGCACACCAGCAGCATTCAGTATGCCCAAAAATGCATGGAGTTCAGTTTCAGTAAATTGCTTCAATGTTTTTTGTGGTGGCCTTTCAGAAGAATCAGGAAAACGTTGTACCAGTTCGTTGTTGTAAGCATCACAAACTCTTGGCCTTTCGATTCGTTTCTCGTAATATGATGTCACACATCTCTGGAGTCATGATTGACTTGAATATCTCTTTTGCTGTATACAGGTTGCTGATTGCTGCAGGACCACCTCTTTGTCGTAGGACATTACGAGATTTTGCTTGTGCATTTGGCAGTGGATCACTGCACCATTGAGTTTTATCCTTAGCAGTCCAAATGTCGCCTGCACTTTGAGGCACAGACTCATCCTCAACACTTTCGTCTGAGTCGTATTCTTTTTCCTGCTCTATGACCATTTCTTGTTCAATGTCTGAATCTTCATCAGTAACATCCACTTGTGGTACATAGTTTTCATCATCAGATGCAACATATGGTTCTTCCTCATGCTCAGAATCAGATTCTTCTAGCATTCGCATTATTTCGTCAGACGTAAATCTGTAAATATGAAAAAATGAAAAATAATTTTCCGAAATACTACACAATACTACATTATTGGCTTTTCTCAAAATGATACTAACCTGCAAACACGTTTTCTTGGATTATGGCGGAAACTAGATCCAGCATCACTATCACTCACGATGACTTGGTAGATGAATTTTGGCTTCGTAATTTAGTTCAGTAACACGTGGCAAGTAGAATGAAACTCGATTCTAAAGTGCAGATAAAAAAGTAAATTATTTCTAGTGATATTTATTTATAAATGTCATTTATATATTATGTAAACCGTATACGGTTTCAGAATTTTCATTCCATCTTCGACTGTTTTTTCAACCAATAGGAAAATTGTAACAGAGCCACCATCTTTATTTTGTGCTGAATATAAGTAAAACATCGTAAACAATATGTAGATACTAATTATTATCCATTTTTCGTATAAAAATCATACCTATAGTGATAAGTTTCATACAAAATATATGTAAGCCAAGTCCAGGCTCAAAGACAATTTCTGACTGTTCTGTCCCCACATAAGGCGAATGAAGGTATAACTGGCTGTTAGATGCTGTGAAACTTTCCTACCTTCGTATCCAAGAAATTGAAGACTTTACAAGCCTAGAAATGTGTGTGCTCACAGCAATGAGATGAACAGCAAAATGGCTACTGAGAGGAGGGAGGCAGGAAGAGAAGTAGAAGCCACTCCCAGTTTGAGTCAACTTAATTGACAGCAACATAAGTGAGCAGTAACAACACTGGACAATAGATATCAGCATAACATTTGTAGCTGAATGAACTTTAGTTTCTGAAACCAAGTAAAGGAGAAAGTCTTCCCACAGTGGAGGTATATATGAAGGTGCAATTGTACCTCTGCAGCCTGTTAACGTTGTAAAATTATGCAGCCTGACGAAGGATATATATGTACCGGTGCATCTCACAAAATTAGAATATCATCAAAAAGTTAATTTACTTCAGTTCTTCAATACAAAAAGTGAAACTCATATTATGTGGAATCATTACAAGCAGAGTGATCTATTTCAAGTGTTTATTTCTGTTAATGTTGATGATTATGGCTTACAGCCAATGAAAACCCAAAAGTCATTATATCAGTAAATTAGAATACTTTATAACACCAGCTTGAAAAAATGATTTTAAAATCCAAAATGTTAGCCTACTTAAATATATGTTCATTAAATGCACTCAGTACTTGGTCTTGGCTCCTTTTGCATCAATTACTGCATCAATGTGGTGTGACATCGAGGCGATCAGTCTGTGGCACTGCTGAGGTGTTATAGAAGCCCAGGGTGCTTTGATAGCAGCCTTCAGCTCATCTGCACTGTTGGGTCTGGTGACTCTCATCTTCCTCTTTACAATACCCCATAGATTCTCGCTTTGGTTAAGGTCAGATGAGTTTGCTGGCCAATCAAGCACAGTGATACTGTTGTTTTTAAGCCAGGAATTAGTACTTTTGGCAGTGTGGACAGGTGCAAAGTCCTGCTGGAGAATGAAATTTCCATCTCCAATAAGCTTGTCGGCAGAGGGAAGCATGAAGTGCTCTAAAATTTCATGGTATATGGCTGCTCTGACTTTGGTCTTGATAAAACACAGTAGACCTATACCAGCAGATGACATGGTCGGAACAGAGCAGCTGAGAACCAACCACCAATGAGAGGTCGCCACCTCATGCGGGACGATGATGTGCATGGGCGTAGACCCTCATTCTCTCCTTAGAAGCCTTAATGGCATCCTGCGTGTGGTCCCAGATGTCACTAACCTCCACTGCCCAGTACACCACCCTAGAGTCAGAGGATGAGCTGGGCATGGGCACGGGAACTCGCGGATGCTGACCATAGTTAAGAAGAAACGGCATCTGCCCAGTGGAATCGGAGACGGCGTTATTTAGGCCAAACTCCGCCCAAGGCTGTAAAGAAGACCAGTCATCATGCCTGGTAGAGACAAAATGCCGTAGATACGTAATCAGAGTCTGATTGGCCTCTCCACCAAACCATTCATCACGGGATGGTATGCCGAAGAGAGATTGAGCTCTATACTGAGCACCTGACAAAGCTCTCTCCAGAACTGAGACCCAAATTGAGGACCCTGGACACTGACAATCTTGTCAGGCATCCCATGGAGGTGGAAGATATGCTTCTCAAATAGCGCCGCCAATGCCCGCGCAGATGGCACGCGTGGAAGAGGGACCAAATGGATCATTTTGGAAAAATGATTGGTGACCACCCAAATCACGCTATTGTTACGGGACATAGGCAGGTCCATAATAAAATCTATCTCAACCATCTCCCAGGGCCTATCAGCAATGGGTAAGGGGTGAAGCAAGCCTGCGGGTCTCTGCCGGGAAGGCCGATTTCTGGCACACGGGATGCAAGCTAAAACATAGTCCCTTACATCACGCGCCATCCGAATCCATCAATAAGACCTCACCAGAAGCTCAGTGGTCCCCTTGATGCCTAAATGCCCCACGTGCTTGCAAGTGTGTTCCAAAGAGAGTACCTCTGGCCGTAGGTTAGATGGTACATAGGATTTGCCCGGAGTCACCTGCTCCAGAGACACCAGAGCCACCATTCGAAGGCTCTCCGACGGGACAATAAGACATGGCTCGTCATCCTCCTTGGATGAGACAACAGAACGGGATAGAGCATCGGCGTGCTAATTCTTCTCCCCAGACAGAAAATAAAGCATAAAATTAAACCGGGAGAAGAATAAGGACCATCTGGCCTGGAGAGAATTCAGACGCTAGGCCGTCTGCAAATAAAGCAGATTATGGTGGTCAGTAAAGACCTGAAAGGGATACAGAGATCCCTCTAGGAGATGTCTCAACTCAGAGAAAGCTAGTTTCATGGCTAATAAATTCCAATCCCCGATGGAATAGTTCCTCTCCGCTGATGTAAAGGTCTTGGAAAAGAAGAAACATGGGTGTTTCTCACCGTGAGCATCCTTCTGATATAGGACTGCTCCTGCATCGACATAAGAGACATCCACCTCCAAAATGAGGGGCTTGTCCACATTGGGCCGATGTAGCATGGGAGACCTAGCGAAGTGAGACTTTACAGAAACAAAAGCCTTGGAGATCTCCTCAGACTACTGTTTAGGATTAGCTCCATTTTTGGTGAGGGCTACCAATGGAGAGAAGAGGGTGGAGAAGTCAGGGATGAACTGACAGCAGTAGTTGATAAATCCCAGAAAGAGCTGCACTGCTTTCAGGGAATTCGGCTCCTGCCAGTTCATCACAGACTCCAGTTTGGCAGGATCCATAGCCAAACCTTTGGCTGAGATAATATACCCCAGGAAAGGCAAAGACTCCTGCTCAAACACACACTTCTCTAACTTGAGTAAAGGGAATTGGTGCATAGAAGTTCAAAGACCTTACAGACATCCTTTCGGTGGGTGTCAATATCTGTAGAGTAAATGAGTATATCATCCAGATGTACAACTAGCGAGGTGGATAACAACTCCCGAAAGATGTCGTTAACAAAGTCTTGGAAGACGGCAGGAGCATTACAACAACCGAATGCATTACCAAATACTCATAATGACTGTCCCCATGTGTTAAAGGTGGTCTTCCATTCATCCCCCTCACGAGTTCATATTACGTTATACGCTCCACGCAGCTATAGCTTAGTAAATACCTTAGCCCTTCACAACCTGTCGAATAGCTCCGAGATGAGTGGCAGAGGGTATTTATTCTTGATGGTAATAGCATTCAACCCCCTGTAGTCAATACATGGAAGCAGTTCCCCGTTCTTCTTCTGAACAAAGAAAAACACAGTCCCAGCAGGAGACACTGACTTCATAATAAACACTTTATCCAAATTCTCCTTGATATTTTAGGACATAGCCTCAGTCTCAGTTTCTGGTAGTGATAGATGATAGACACGTCCCCAGGAAGGCTCAGAACCCGGCAAGAGATCTATAGGACAGTCATAAGGGTGATGAGGCAGAAGAGTCTCCGTTGCTTTTTTGGAGAACACGTCCGCGTATTGCCAGTAATGCTTAGGGAGGAAGGTTAGATCTGCGTTGACCTCAGAAGAACCAACCTGAATCTGGGACCCCCGACACCTTCTCTTACACGACCCACTCCATCCTAATATTCTCCCCATAGACCAGTCAATGCGAGGTAAATGATGACGCAGCCAATGTATCCCTAACAATACCTCGTCAATACCCTCAGGAATGACCAGCAAAGAAATTATCTCCTGATGTTTTGGGAATATAGCAAAAGAAAGAGGAATGGTCTGATGTGTGATCTGAGAAGGGAGTGCAGACTCATTTACCACTCGAAAGGTGATTGGCTTGGTGCCGTTGCGCGAAGGCAGAGGACATAAAGTTACCCTCAGCCCCGGAGTCCACACAAACTTCCACAGAGTGTGAGGTCGAGCCATAGGCAAGTGTCGCCTTAAAGGTTAATTTGGAGGACAACGCCATGTCTAGTGAGCCTCCTCTGATAGCCACTAGACGTGGTCGTTTTCCCTGCCGCTGGGGACACTTTTCGGCATAATGGCCTGGTTGCCTACAGACATGGCAGGTCGGAGGTGTGCGAGTGGATCGAGACATAGGTTCCGCTCGTAAAACCACCATGGCCTCCACAGGCTCGTTAGACAGAGCCAGAGATTCCAGAGGCTTGGCGAAATTTGGAGCCTCTGCCTACACTGGCCTCGCTCCAACCTTCGCTCTGAATGCCGAAGGTCGATGCGGGTGGAGATAGATATTAACTCCTCCAGTGTGGCCGAAATCTCCTTAGTGGCCAGAGCATCTTTTACATGGTCAGCAAGTACCCTCCAGAAAATTGGGATAAGGACTTTATTCGGCCACTCCAACTCGGTAGCTAGAGTCCTAAATCGGATGGCGAACTGGCTGACCATGGAGGAGCCCTGGGTTGAGGCCAAAAGTTGAAGCGCAATGTCATGGGTGACACGAGGTTCTAAAAACACCTGTTTCAGGGCACTCAAAAAATGTGAGACAATCTGCACCACCTGGTCATTGCGCTCTCACAGTGGCATAGCCCACTCCAGCGCCCTGTCCATTAGCAAAGAGATCACGAATCCCACCTTGGCCCATTCAGATGGAAAACATGACGCCATGGAAATGGAAAACACACTGGTTCACAAATCCCCTACAGACTTTACTGTCAGCCGAGAACTTATTGGGCAGGGGGAAATGTGAGAGAGATGGAATAGGAATAGTATTTGACACACGAAATGCAGCTTCAGAGGCTGCATAAGCCGCTTTTGCGGTAACATCCACTGTCCAAGAGCGGACAACCTGCCCTCCAGCTTCTGAATGTGCCACTGTAAACGCTGCTCGTCCGCAATTACTAGCCAGACCCTGGCGCTAAGCTACTGTTAGGGTTTTCGGATCGCACTTTATTTAAATTAAGAGAAGGTGTGATTGCGATCCAGGGTCCACTGTGCGGTGATGGAAGAACCGCAGCTAGAGACAATGGTGGAGCGATGCTGCGTGCAGGCACCGACTACACTTGGAGTTAAAGGTCACTCCATGTTGGAAGAGTGCAAAGTACCTGCTCAGTTGCTCCACAGAGCGGTACAAGAAAAGAGCATTCAAAGCCATACCCTGTTAGACGTCATAGGAGTATTAGCAGATAATGACGCTAGTTGGGGACCCTAAACTCACCCCCCCACTACACTGGTGATTGAGCCTGCCCTGTCACACAGTCTGTGAAACATGCACATGTGATGCTATCGCCCGGTACAGGTGATAGGCTCAAGCGGGAGTTCCCACCCTACACTGCCTGATGAGAACCAAACTCGCAGTGCCAATAGCAGCACACTTACATCCAGGGTGGTAATTGTCCCACCCACACACACACAGCAATATTAGAGGATCTTACCACAGCGATGGACACTCAAAAGATCCTTTTATAGACTGCGCCAATCAGACAGAATCTTGCTCGCGGACCAATCTGGAGCCGGCGTAGGACCTGAGCTGCTGAAAACCGACCACCAATGAGAGGTCGCCACCTCACGAGCATGCTCAGTAGAACGACTCCTGGACTTAGCTTCAGGAATGGGTTCTCGCCGCTGTCTATTGCTAGTTACTATAGCTGAACCTTGAGAGGTAGTAATAACAGAGTGCACAGCATTAGTCTGAGCAAGACGCTGGGACAGATGTCTTTGCTGAGCAGCATCCACTGCAGTTGAGACCGAATAGGAGACCGCAGTAGAAGACAAGGCTTCGGATCCACCCTGTTCCGTAGGCAAATGCCGACGCCTAACACACAAATATATAGTTCCTTTTTGCCTACAATACAAAGGAAATGTGTCATCTTTAACTTTAACCCTTTTAGAGATCATTTACTTTTAGAGATCATTTATCTTTGACTTGTTTATCTGTTCACAATAACAGTAAGTGTGACCAGGAGTGTCCGAACTTTTACATGTTGCTATAACACTTAAAATGATTTTTTTGCTGCTAGAACATTTTTTAACACCTTCAGGACAGGGCCAATTTTTAATTTTTTGCTTGCGTTCTACTAAAAGCAGTAATTATTTTTATTTCAGTCATCATGGCCTCCATGATAGCTTTTTTGCAGTATAAATTTAACTTTTTAATTATTCCATTCAAATTCATTTACGCATACCACGCTGCTTTCCAGATCCCAGGGGTTACCCTAGAATTAACTGTTTCACCTATACAGAACTGGACTTACCCTATGTCCACGACGTGAGAGTCCGTCATGGCAGTGCCGTTCGCACAACGGATCTGCCGTCAGCCTTTGATTACCACTGCGTGTAAACACGCAGTGGTAGATCAGTGCGAAGGTCACAGACAGTTACAGGCACGGAGGTCGGGGACCTTTGCACGTCAATCTTGACTACACCAAACACAGCAGGATGCGGGGAAAGCTGAATTCAGCTTCCCAGCGCGACAGTGCAGGAGCGCCTGCAGTGCGGGGCTTCCTGGCACTGACAGCCTGGATGGGTCCCACGCCCTGGCTGTAACCCCACAGATGCTGCGATCAGCGAAATCGCAAAGCTCAAGCGGGAGGCAGAGGGTCGGGCTCCTCTGCCTCAGATCGCGTCCCAGCGATGTAATCGCAGGGCCCCCACTCTGCCTGTGATGACCCGGTGTCATGACAACCTCCGGGTCATTTAGCTACGGGAAGCTGCTGTGATCATGTCACAGCAGCTTCCACTATAGTTGCAATGCATTGCAATGCCAGAGCATTGCAATGCATTGTAACTGCAATTTCAAAAGTAAAAAAAGTGAAAGTCCCATAAAGGGACAAGTTGAAAAAAATCATTTTTTAAAAAAAATTGTAAAAAAAATATTAAAAAATAATTTAAAAAAAATCCCCTAAAAAATACACATTTTTATGTAATAAAAAAAATAAAAAACAAAAAAATACACATGTTAGGTATCGCCATGTCCGTAAAAATCCCATCTATAAAAGCATAACCCTAGTTAACCCCTTCAGTGAAAGCCGTAAAAAAAAAACACAAAAAAGTAGTAAATTATACTTTTTCCAAGCGGTATCATTATACCGCTTGGAAAAAGTGCAATAACACGCGATCAAAAAGTCAGATATAAATAATCATGGTACCCTGAAAACGTCATCTTGTCCCGCAAAAAACAAGCCGCTATACAGCATCATCAGCGAAAAAATAAAAAAGTTATAGCTCGCGGAATAAACTGATGCAAAAATAATTATTTTTTCTATAAAATTCTTTATTGTGTAAAAAACGCCAAAACATAAAAAAAAATATAAATGAGGTATCGCTGTAATCGTAGTGACCCGAAGAATAAAGCTGCTTTATCAATTTTACCACACGCGGAACGGGGGAAAAAAAATTAAAAAAAAAAACAATTCCTGAATTGCTGGTTTTTGTTCATTCTGCTTCCACAAAAATCGGAATAGGAAGCGATCAAAAAACGTTATGTGCCCGAATATGGTACCAATAAATACGTCAGCTCGTCCCGCAAAAAATAAGCCCACAGATAACTCTGTCGGCCGAAATATGGAAAAATTATAGCTCTCAAAATACGGCGATGCAAAAAATTCTTACAAAAAATTATTAAAAAAAAAAGCATCTTTTAGTGTGTGACAGAAGCTAAACATGAAAAAAGGGTGTAAATCTGGTATCGCTGTAATCGCACCGATCCGAGGAATAAAGTCGCCTAATCACTAATACCGCACGAGGAACGGCGTAAAAAAGAAAACCAATTCTTCACCTTTTGTAGATTTGTTCATTGTGCCTCCCAAAGATCGCAGTAAGGCGATCACAGTGGTTCCCCCCCGCATATGGGGTATCAGCGTACTCAGGACAAAATGCACAATAGCTTTTGGGGTCCTATTTCTCCTGTTACCCTTATAAAAATAAAATTTGGGGCAAAAAGGTCATTTTTGTGGAAAAAAATATGATTTTTTTTATTTTCACGGCTCTACGTTATAAACTTCTGTGAAGCCCTTGGGGGTTCAAAGTGCTGACCACACATCTAGATAAGTTCCTTGGGGGGTCTAGTTTGCAAAATGGGGTCATTTGTGGGGGTTTCTACTGTTTAGGCACATCAGGGGCTCTCCAAGCGCGACATGACACCCGCAGACCATTCCATCAAAGTCTGCATTTAAAAACGGTGCTCCTTCCCTTCCGATCTCTGCCATGCGTCAAAATAGTGGTTCCCCCCACATATGGGATATCAGCGTACTCAGGACAAATTGCACAATAGCTTTTGGGGTCCTATTTCTCCTGTTACCGTTAAAAAATAAAAATTTGGGGCAAAAAGATTATTTTTGTGGAAAAAATATGATTTTTTTATTTTCACGGCTCTACGTTATAAACTTCTGTGAAGCACTTGGGGGTTCAAAGTGCTCACCACACATCTAGAAAAGTTCCTTGGGGGGTCTAGTTTCCAAAATGGAGTCACTTGTGGGGGTTTCTACTGTTTAGGCACATCAGGGGCTATCCAAACGTGACATGACACCCACAGACCATTCCATCAAAGTCTGCATTTGAAAAAGGCGCTACTTCCCTTTCGAGCTCTGCCATGCGTCAAAATAGTGGTTTCCCCCCACATATGGGGTATCAGCGTACTCAGGACAAATTGCACAATAACTTTTGGGGTCCTGTTACCCTTTGAAAAATAACAATTGGGGGTGGAAAGATCATTTTTGTGGAAAAGATATGATTTTTTAATTTTACTGCTCTACGTTATAACCTTCTGTGAAGCCCTTGGGGGTTCAAAGCTCTCACCACACATCTAGATAAGTTCCTTGGGGGGTCTAGTTTCCAAAATGGGGTCATTGTGGGGGGTTTCCACTGTTTAGGCACACAGGGACTCTCCAAATACGACATGGCATCCAATCTCAATTCCAGCCAAAAAAGTCAAATGGCGCTGCTTCCCTTCCGAGCTCTGCCATGTGCCCAAATAGTGGTTTACCCCCACCTATGGGGTATCAGCGTACTCAGGACTAATTGCACAATAAATTTTGGGGTCCTTTTATCCTTTGGAAAATAAAAATTGGGATGAAAAGATCATTTTTGTGGAAAAAATATGATTTTTTAATTTACGGCTCTACGTTATAACCTTCTGTGAAGCGCTTGGGGGTTAAAAGCTCTCACAACACATTTAGATAAGTTCCTTGGGGGGTCTAGTTTCCAAAATGGGGTCACTTGTGGGGGGTTTCCACTGTTTAGGCACACAGGGACTCTCCAAATACGACATGGCATCCAATCTCAATTCCAGCCAAAACAGTCAAATGGCGCTGCTTCCCTTCCGAGCTCTGCCATGCGCCCAAATAGTGGTTTACCCCCACATATGGGGTATCAGCTACTCAGGACTAATTGCCCAATAACTTTTGGGGTCCTTTTATCCTTTGGAAAATAATAATTGGGATGAAAAGATCATTTTTGTGGAAAAAATATGATTTTTTAATTTTACGGCTCTACGTTATAACCTTCTGTGAAGCCCTTGGGGTTAAAAGCTCTCACAACACATTTAGATGAGTTCCTTGAGGGGTCCAGTTTCCAAAATGGGGTCACTTGTGGGGGGTTTCCACTGTTTAGGCACACAGGGACTCTCCAAATGCGACATGGCGTCCAATCTCAATTCCAGCCAAAAAAGTCAAATGGCGCTGCTTCCATTCCGAGTCTGCCATGCGCCCAAATAGTGGTTTACCCCCACACTGGTATATCGGTGTACTCTGGAGAAATTGTACAACAAATATTGTGGTTCATTTTCTCCTGATACCCTTGACAAAATTTAAAAAAATTGTGTCGAAAGAAAAATTTTGGGAAAAAAGTTAAATGTTCATTTTTTCCTTCCACATTGCTTCAATTCTTGTGAAGTACCTAAAGGGTTAATAAACTTCTTGAATGTGGCTTTGAACACGTTGAGGGGTGCAGTTTTTAGAATGGTGTCACTTTTGGGTATTTTCTGTCATATTGACCCCTCAAATTCACTTCAAATGTGAGGTGGTCCCTAAAAAATGGTTTTGTAAATTTTGTTGGAAAAATGAGAAATTGCTGGTCAACTTTTAACACTTATAACTTCGTAACAAAAAAAAATTTTGGTTCCAAAATTGTGCTGATGTAAAGTAGACATGTGGGAAATGTTATTTATTAACTAATTTTTGTGACATATCTCTCTGATTTAATGGCATAAAAATTAAAAGTTTGAAAATTGCAAAATTTTCAAAATTTTTGCCATATTTTCATTTTTTTCATAAAAAAACGCAAGTTATATTGAAGAAATTTTACCACTATCATGAAGTACAATATGTCACGAGAAAACAATCTCAGAATCGCCAAGATCCGTAGAAGCGTTCCAGAGTTATAACCTCATAAAGAGACAGTGGTCAGAATTGTAAAAATTGGCCTGGTCTTTAACCTACAAAATGGCTTGGTCATTAAGGGGTTAAATATGGGGCCCTTTGGTTTGGGCCTCAGAGTTAGCTGCTGAACCATGGTAAAGGTTGGCAGGAGTGGTCAGGTAGCCAGATCAGAACCAAGAGGGCAGGATAAGTCTTAAATTGGTAGACACAAATATAGTCAGAAAAACAAGTCGAGGTCAAAACTGGAAACAAATACACTACACAGGGGCTGAACAGACAAGAACAAACTAGGGGAACACAAGGCATATTTGGCAGCTTCCAGCAGTGATCTGGAAGCTTAAGTAGGGTGTGGTGGTTTCCAATTGACTGACATCACCACCTATGCAACAAACACACCCATACTCTCAGACTGTGGGGCAATGTCCCAGCCAATCTAATCTCAGTGGCTGGACAGAGGCTGCGGTGTCCAGAGCCTCTTATTCTGTCATCGCTTTTATCATCAGCATCACCAGCAAAATGAATATGACTGCTTCTGACGACAGAAGACATTGTAGGAGAAAGTCCTATTGGAGATGTGACAGGTGTGTCAAGATTTCTTTTAATAAAACATCCTTAAGAAAATTGCTATTATATTTTTGTATTTATGACTGTTAAATATTTATGTAACTATGCACTTTTAAAGTGGACCTTCATGTGTAAAGAACTAGGCAAAAAAATTACCGTAATACTTCTTACCAACAAAAGAAAAGAGAATAAAGAACTCAAAGTATATGTGTTCTAATTTTCTTAGAAATGATGATCTTTTGGTTTAACACTTTGCTATTAAACATTGATAGGGACCTCAGATATTTTAGGAATAACACACGTCATGAACCTTAACCTACTTTTGAATGTTCCTTTCAATTTTCACTTCAGCAAAAAAGTACAGTGAACAAATTAGGACTTTTTCAGGTGCCTCTTTTTACACTTTCTTTTTCCCCTGTTGCATCAATGATTTTAGAAATATATTGAACTAAAAAAGTCACAAAGAAGCATCTTCAAAGTGATTATAAACTATGTGCATCTTCAAAACTCTTTTAACTCAGTATAATTTCAATTTGTTTCAAGATAACACCCAACAAAAGACACTTTTCAAACCAGACTCAGAAAATGACTGACAAAAATAAATGAAAGGAAGCAGTTCAAAGAAGAGTAGCTCTTCTTAGGTGACATGGCCACCTGAAGTGTGAAGATCTTCTCTCTAATTAGAGTTTTGCATTATATATGCATATCACTATTTTAGTATGATTTTCAAAGATGTATGTCCTGTTTTCTATGGTAATAAGGTAAAGTAATCCCTTCTGCTGCTTAGCTTAATAGTGTACAATATATTTAAAATCTTTGCATCTTCTTTAAAGATGATTGGATCTTTTGAAATTCAAACTTGCTAGGTTCAATTATTATTTTTTTATTTTATTTGCTGCAAATCAAATTGCTACAAATTGCTTTACTGCAAACCTCCATTTGCTCTACAAAATCATGTAGGACTATATCCAACCCCTTTTAAGCTCTTAACAGAAACACATCCTTAGTAATATGAAAGTGAACTAATCATAGATATGGATGGTAAACAGTAGTAACTAACAGCCCATTTAATAACAAAGTGCACTGACAGAGCTTTCTTCTTGTTTTGTTTCATTTAAAGCAGTGCAAAATAAATCCCTCTTAGTCACTTGTGAACAGGCAGACTGTTCTGTGCAGAACATTGACTCAAACTGATGGAATCGATGTCAGAGATAACATTATCATGCCTTGACTGAGATAAGTGATGTGCCATATATTCTATAATACATTCTGATTTCTTCAGGGATGGAATGCAGGAAAATTGTGACCTGCATTTGGTAGTACTGTGGCCTGGATGACTGCTCCTGATAGTGGTTCCTATATTATTAGCCATGGTATATGTTTTTTGATTCATTTTACACTATCCTGTCCATTGCCACTTATTTTCTTTAACCATATATTCTGTTAAATATTATAATTAACTTCTGCCAACATTTTCAACTACATAATTGAAACACTTTCCAAAAAAGAAGCAACAAGAAATGCTAGGTAGTTAGATAAAATTTCAGGAAGCAAAATGTGGCATGTATTGTTGACAGACGTGTGCAAAAACAGACAGTGCAATTAAATGTATTTATTTGCCTTAAAGATTTCTTTTAAATTCAACCCTCTACACAAAAATAAAGTGATAAGTAGAGATGGGCGGACACCTAGATGTTTGGGTTCGGCCAAACAGTTACAAAAAGTTCTGGTACCATAACAGTACCCAGACCCGAACCCAAACCTGGACCCCGAACGAACATCTATTGTTTGCCATGCTGTCATGTGCATGACAGAGCGGCAAACACCGCTTCTGATCAGCAGTGAAATCATCCACGCCGGTCAGAGAGTCGCAGTTCCCATACTGTCAGAAGACAGCGTGAGCGCACAGCTGTGATCGGAGGTATAAAGCTTACCTCCTGTCTCTGTGGTCAGCTGATGAGGCTACTGATTCCATAATCAGACACCTGCTGCCGCTAAATACAGTGAGAGCAGGAGTGGCGGATTGGAACATTCATTAGTCACTTCTGCACTGTACATAAATAATTTTTAAAAAAATGGCATGGGTTCCTCTGTATTTTTGCTAACCAGCCAGGCAAAACTCACAGCTGGGGGCTGCAACCCTCAGCTGTCAGCTTCAGCAAGGCTATCTATCAAGAATAGAGGGGGTCTGGTATTCTCAGGCTGGTAAGGGGCCATGGATATTGGCCCCCCAGCCTAAAAATAGAAGCCCGCAGCTGCTCAGAAAAGGCTTATCTATTAGATGAGCCAATTCTGGTTCTTTGCCTGACTCTTCCCACTTGACCTGTAGCATTGGAAAGTGGGGTGATAGTTGGGGGGGTTGATGTCACCTTTGTATTGTCAGGTGACATCAAGACCATGGCTTAGTAATGGAGAAGCATGTATAAGACACCAATGCATTACTAAACCTATAGTCACATTGTAAGAAAACATAGACATCCAGAAAAAAGTCATTTAATTGAAAGAATGACACAGACTCCTTTAATAATCTTAATTAAACCATACTTATAACCTCACCAAATTCCACCAAAGCCCTCAATCTCCTGTAATAAAACTAAAATAAAAA
>JARQOD010000001.1:261847886-261917017 GCA_033576555.1 Oophaga sylvatica
TAAAAAATGCTATGTGTTTTATACAAGGAGTCATTGGAAGGTAATAGCCCCCATCTTCTTCCCCTTGGGGTGTTTTTTTTTTCTTTGGGGCCAAAAGGAGGTTCTTGAGACCGTGTTTTGATTGTGTCTTTGAATAAGATCACTGTAAGTTTAATATCCGTTACCCTTATTTCGACGTGTTTTCAGGTGAAAAGTGTTTTGGGTTTTACCAAGCTTGCCTCGGGGGGGGTGTTAACCTTTATTCGCATTAACACGGGGATGAAGGGAAGACGGGTTTAATCCCCCAGGGGGCATTTGATACCTATGATCCCCTTTGGGCTGACAAATGCCCTTCCATTTTAATCCTTCATAAATGTTTTTTTCGGGGATTTTGTGGTACTTTTTTCTGATTGTTTATTTGGTAAACTTGTTTTTTTCCAATGTGGGAAATTTCATTAAAACATTTTGGGGAAAGAGTTCCAGTTTTTGAGAGAGAATGCACTGTATTGAAGGGATCAAAGTGTCTTTTTGGCGTACGAAGGTTCTTTTGGGTTCATTTTGTCCCCGTCTGTTATTGAAATATACCCAGTAAAGGGTTCAAGCCATCGTGTTTGGGTAAAACCTACCATTAAAAAGGCTCTTCAGAGATTTTTGGGTTTTCCCAAATTTTTACCAAATTTTTTGAAATTTTTCCGGTATGTTAAAACCATTGATGATTTCCCCAAAAAGGGTTCTGAGTGGTGAATTGGCTTCCTGAGGCAGGGTCTTCGTTTCAGGGAAATTTAAAAGATTCCTTCTGCTTGTTCTACAGCGCCCGTTTTCTCTACCCCTTTCAGGTGGGGTTGACCCCGAAAATTGGGGGGTGCCCTTTTGTCCCCAAAAGGGTCCAGAGACCCCTAAGGTAAAACCCCCGTGCCTTTTTCTCGAAAATTTTTCCCCAAAAAGAACGTTTTTGACGTGGGTAAACGGGGGTTTTTGCCATGAAATGGGCCTTTGAAGGTGGAGACATTGGCTGGAAGAAACCAAACAAAGGGGGGTGGTCCTCACGGACCATTAAAAAATCTGGTTTATTTTAATCACCCGCGACTTAATCCTAGCAGGCGGTGGGCTTTGTTTTTCACACGTTTTTAAATTTTTTGGGGTTTTTTTTCTTCCTGGGATAAGAAAGTTAAAGGGAATGCCCCTTTTGAGGGGTTTCTTTTTGGACTTTGAGATCTGATCCACCTTATTTTTAAAGAGAGTGTAGTTCTTTCCGCCATCTGCCCCTTTTTAGATGGCCTGAAAAAGGGGGGCAGGAGGATAAAATTCGCTGCCACCCTTGTGTCTCCACCCTTCTGAAATTTTTGGGTTTCCCCCCTCGATTTTTTTTGGGGGAAGGGCGGGGGCTTCTGTCGTCCGGGTGTTGATCTTTTGGGGAGCGAATGCAGCAGATTTGGGCCGGGTAAGGGGGGTTGCCTCTCTCAGTGAAGGGCCCAAGGGTATCCCAACCAGCATAGGACTGATTATCCTGGGTTTAAAATTTGGGGGACTTGTTTGGTTGTCCTTAAAAAACCCCTAGAGGGTTGATCCCCATAATTTTAAACCCCAGGTTCATTGGCCCTTAAAGATCAGGGAGATTCTTAATCCTTTTTCCCTTCCTTTGCTTTTTCCGGGACTTTAGACCCATAAGTTTTCCCACAAGTCCTTATTGAGGGGTTTGTCGGCCAGATTCCTATGGTGCCCCTCCTGCCCCTGTTTTGGTTGGGGGCAATCTGGAGTATGGGGTTTTGGAAAATTTTGGATTCTCTTTTTTAGACAGAAACCAGTTTTGGTTAAGTGGGAGGTTTGGTCGGAAAATTTTTGGGGTTTTTTTGCTTCGGATATCTATGTGGAGATGATCCGTGCCTATCAACCCTGCTCATCCTGACGGGGGTTGCACAAATGAGGGTTCTGACCCTCCTAAGGGGGGAGTAGTTTGAATGTGCTAGAGTGGTTTTCGCGAGGCTCCCTTGGTGGTTACAGACAGTACGAAACCTTTTGGAAGTGGAATCTGGGTTTACTGATGGTCTATAAAGGGAGGGCCCTCCCATGAGGTTGCCGGTGATCAAATTTTTCTTTTCTCAATTTAGGTTCCTGGTTCATTTTGGGAAATTTGTGGAGTCTTGCCTGATCCCTGCTTTCGATAAGATATTTTTTGCTTTTTTTTTGTGCTTGCTTTTTTCATTGTTTTCTGACTTTGTGGGGTCAGCCCCGGGCCCTCCTGAGGCCGAGCCCTACGTTTATCTGCGCCACTGTTATTTTGGGATTTGTTTTTCCTGTTTTTTCGCGGCTGAGCTTGGTTTTTTTTCACACTGAGATTGATTAACGGGTTGCAAATCGTTGTTCAGTTTTTTGTAATCAGAATTGTTGGGTTTTTTTTAGGGATTCTGAGTTTTAGAAAATAAAACTCTCCTTCCCCATCCTTTTTTAGTAGTTGTGGCCCCGCGTTTCTCGTTTTTTTTCTGCCCTTGTTTGATTTTCACTTGTTAACGCCATTTATGTTTGGGGCTTCCTTTTTTCTTTGGGGGGTCTGCCCCGGGGGAGATAGCTTTTCATCTTTTTGCCTTTTGGTGTAGTTACTTCGGCTGTGACGAGGTGACTAGGATTAAAGTAGGGAATGCTCAGGCTTCTCTAGTTTGGAACGTTAGTTTAGGAATCTGCACCCTCGTTTTTAAATCCAAGTGTTTGGCGCCCTGCTGTTGTTTATCCCTCAGCTACCGAAACTAACCCCCCCCTTTTTAAAATCCCCTTGTTTGGGAAAAAATTTAAAAAAATAAAGAAATTGTATTTTTTTTCATTTTTCCATTTAGGGTTAGGTTGGAATTAGGGTTAGGGTTTTGGGTTAAAATTTGGGTTTGGGTTTCAATTTGGGTTAGCTTTAAAATTAGGGTTAGGGTTACAAATTTGGGGAGTGTTCAATTAGGGTTGGATTAGGGTTGGGATTGGGTTAGGGTTAGGGGGTTTGGGGTTAGGGTTGGAGCAGAATTGGTGGTTTCCCTATTTAGGCACATCGGGGGTTTTTAAACACTAGTGGCGTTTAAAAAGTCAAAAGGCGCTTCACCTCCGAGCCCCCCGTGACACAACAGGGGGTTTTCCCCAAATTGGGTTCAGCGAACTAGGGGCAAATTGCCACCCAAATTTTGGGTTCTAATTTATCCGTTACCTTTGGAAAAATAAAAAATGCTGGCTAAAAAAATCATTTTTTGGGAAAAAAATGATTATTTTTTTACGGCTCGCGTTTTTAAATTTTGTGAAGCATTTGGGGTTCAAAATGCTCCCCACATATCTGGAAATTTCCCTTTAAGGGGTCAGTTTACAAAATGGGGTCATTGTTGGGGGTTTACACTATTTAGGCAAATTAGGGGTCCTAAATGCAACATGGGGGGCCCATAATTCTGTTTGAAAAAGTAAACGGGCCCCCTTCATTGAGACCTCCCCTACCCCCAAAAGTTTTTTCCCCCCACATGGGGGGTTTTGCGCATTCAGGGAAATTTGTTAAACCCTTTTTGGGGTCCAATTTCTCCTGTTACCCTTTTGGAAAAAAAAAAATAGGGGCTAAGAAACTTTTGAGGAAAAAAATGTATTTTATTTTCAGGCCTACGTTATAAATTTGTGAAGCACTTGGGGTTTCAAAGTGCCCCAACATCTAGATAAGTTCCCTTAAGGGGTTATTTCCAAAAGGGGGTCACTTTTTGGGGTTTTCCCTTTTTGGCACACAGGGGCCTCAAAAGAGACATGGCTCCACCCAATTCGCATAAAAAAGTCAAAAGGCGCTCCTTCCCTTGCGACTCTTTTGTGCCCCAAAAAGGGTTAACCGACATATGGGGACCAAGTATTCGGGAAATTGCCAACAAATTTTGTGGTTCATTTTTCTTTTAAACTTGTAAAAATAAAAAAAATGGTTTTCTGAACAAAAGTTTTTGAAAAAAAGAAAAAATGTTCTTTTTTTCCTTTTCCACATTGTTTCTTTCCCTGGAAGCACTAAAAGAAAATAAATTTTTGAATGTGGTTTTGAGCACCTTGAGGGGTGCAGTTTTTAGAATGGTGTCACTTTTGGGTTTTTTTTTCTATATTAGCCCCATCAAAGTGATTCAAATGTGATGGGTCCCAAAAAACAAAATGGTGTTGTGAAAAGAGAAACGTAAAATTTTTTAAACCCTTATAATTTCGTAAAAAAAAAATTTTTTTGAAAAAATTGTGTGAGTAAAGTAGACTGTGGGAATTGTTATTTTTAAGAAATTTGTGCGACATATCTCTCGATTTGAGGGAAAAAAAAATTTTTAAAGTTTAAAAATTGCTACTTTTTTTAAAAATTTTCCCCTATTTCCGTTTTTCATAAAAAAACCAAGCAAAAAAAATTTTTTTTTACCAAAACGTGAAGTACAATATGTCATGAAAAAACTTCACAGAGTCACTGGATTCATCAAAGCGTTCCAGAGTTATAACCTCATAGGCCGGGTCAACGGCACAAAAAAGGCGTGCAAAGCATGAAATATCGCTTTTCGTCGGACCTATGTTAATTTAAAGGGCCTCCGTATCCATTTTTTTAGGTCCGTTTTAAGTCCGAGTGCAATCACAGCATGCGCGTTTTTCACCCATTGGGGTACTATGCCATGCAAGTCTATGGGAGCGATGAAAAATCGGATTAAAATGGCCGAGTGTGACTTGCGATTAAAAACGCACCGGGGTCCTTTGAAAAGCCCAGCAATTTTATCCCAGCATACTGTTAAAATCCCTGCGTTAATTTAAAATTTGAAACAAAACAAAACACAAAGAATACTATATATATATATTTATTTATATATAATCATTGTGACAATAATATATATATTATATTTTTAAAAAATTTACTTATTTATGTTCATACACTTTACATACTGTTACCCCAAAATTTAATTGCCGACTTTTGTAAAAAACAGAACCCGACATGAAAGACACTGGTTTAATACTTAACCATGTCATTTTTGTATTTTTTATATATGGTTTACTAAAAAATTCTGAGTGTATGCGGTGAAATTTCCCCACAGTGGGGTTTAAATTTAAAAAGGGTAAATTCGTTAAAAAAAAAGCGGGGCCCCCGCTGTATTTTTCCCCCAGAAAAAGCCGGGGGGGGAAAATAATAATACCCCGGGGAGGGTGCTTTATTTTGTGCCCCCCCAGGCTACAACATCTGCCCCCAGAAAACCCAGAAAAGGAAATTATAATTAGATTCGCCCTTTTGGTATTTTGCCCGTCTTTTCCCTTTCCCCTTTTTTAGGGTGGTAAATGGGTTAAAAAAGGGGTTTAAAGCCACCTTGCAATTAAAAGGGTGATTTAACCCGGTTAAAATTGGAGTGTCAATTTGACAACTCTCAATTATTTTTAAATTTGTATGAAAGGGAAAAAAAACACACAAATTTAATTAAAAATCTTTTAATTTTAAAAAGCACAGTTTTTGGACCATATTTTATTGCTCAGCTGGCCCCCTGAATGAATAGTTCCTCTCCCGGCGAAGGGGGAAGTGATAGGTTGTAAAGTTAAATGATTTTCTCCCACTTTCACTTCAGGTAGGTCGGGTGACCTGAACTGAAATGAAAGTGGGAAGAAATCAATTAAACTTCACACATTTAAACCTTCCTTCCTTTCGCCGGGAGAGGTGCTTTTTCATTCAGGGGATTACAGTCACAGGGAGCATTAGCTGCCGCTTGCTGTAAACCCGTTTAAACCCTTTCTGATGGTTTTCAGGTGGGACCTGACTGTGCATCGGGTAGGTAGAATCATTTGCTTTTTTATTTTATTTTTATTACAGGAAATGGGTTTAGCAGGAAAATAAAAGGGTCAAAAACCTTATTTTATAAAAAAGATTTTTTATTTAAATGTGTGGTTTGATTTTTTTTTCATGCAATAGGATTAATAAATTTATAGTTGTTAATTGACAGCTCTAATTATTTCCTGGTTAAAATCACCCTTTAATTGCGGTGGTTAACCCCTTATAACCCCTTCGCCACCGTACAGGGCAATGGGGGAAAAGAGGGCAAAGTGCCAGAAAGGGCGAATCTAATAATAATTTTCCTTTTTGGGGTGTTCTGGGGAGTGTTAGTAGCCAGGGGGGGCACAAATAAATTCACCCCCCTGGGTTTTTTTATTTGCCCCCTCATGCTTTTTTTGTTGGGTGGAGAAAATTACAGCGGGAGCCACGCTTTTTTTCAACGAATTTACACCTTTAATTAAACCCTACATGTCTGCTTTTTTTGAACATACACTCATGTAATTTTAAATTTAAAAACCATAATCAAAATAATAAAATGACATGTTAATTGTTTTAAACCAGTGTCATTTCTGTGGGTCGTATTTCACAAAACCGGCAATTGAATTTTGCGGCTTTCGTAGTAGAAGTGATAAACATAAATATTGTATAATATATATGTCACAGGGGAATGAAATATATATTTTTTAATATAATTATATTATATATAATATTGTGTTTATGGTAATACTATTCTTTTTTTTGTGATTAAATACCATTTTATTTGGATCCATTATATGTCCCTTGCAAGCCTGCGGAAAAACTCGCAAACGATGTAAAACAGATGTTTCAACAAGGCAGGCGACTAAATCGCTCTTTTCCCGGAAAATCAATGCCAGACGGATGACTGTTCATGCATTTTGTGCGATTCGACCCAAATAAAACGGTCCAATTTTTGTCGTTGTTTTTGTGCTCCCGGCCCTAAAGTGCGGGTCAGAATTTTAAAAATTGGCCCCGGGCTAACGCAATTGGCTCTGTCCTTAAAGGGGTTTAAAAAAAAAGTTATCTATGCTGTACTTAACCCTTCAATTTTTTATTTTTTGGATTTTTTGATGCCCCTTTTTCTGCTGGGTTAAGCAGGGACTTTAATGGGGCTTTTTTTTTTACACTAATCATGTTTTCTGTCATGGGGGTTTTTCTTGTGTAAATACGTTTAAAAAAGTAAATTTTAAAATTTTGGGTTTTTTCCCCATCCATCCCCTTTTCACCAGACTTTTTTAAGGGGAAACCAAAAACAAATCTTTTTTTAGTTTCTTGTTTTTATGTAGTTAAAGAATGTTTGGAAATTATTTTTACTTACCGGGAATGAGTCTTCTGTCTCAACTTTGCTGTCTGATTTTCTTTTTACAGAATTTATTCAGTCCTGTTTTTTTTTAATGCCTCAACACTACCTTTAGTTTAATTCCCTAACCTTTCTTTTTTTCACTTATTTCGCCCCTTCAGCCTTTTAGCCTAGTGGTTTCCCCCCTAATTTGATGTTTTTCCCATGGGGTTTATGGCACGGTCCATTCAGGGAAGCAAAAAAACGTCTCCCTTTTTCTTTGGTTTTTTTATGTCTCAGGAAATCGTCCCCGTTTATTGCCTAAGATCTCTCTCACCGTTTGGGAAAATTTTCCTTCCCGAATTTAGTTCCTTGTAAAACCCCCCGATACAAGTTATTTAAAGGGTACATGAAAACTTATTATTTTGTGACATTTACCCAAAGGGCCCCCCAAAAATTATTTTGTTTTGCGGGTTTGGGCCGTTGGATAATTTAGGTCGCAGTGCCCCCTCTTGTTGGTCCTGAACTATGTGAAAGGTATTGCTCTCATTTTTGTCAAAAACCCTTTCCCTTTGCGGAACGCAGGTTTTGTTCCCCAATGTATTTCGGGTAGTGAAGTCCCCCCAAAAATAAGACTTTCCTTGAGTCGCTGTTTCATCTATTTGTTTCGAGGTTTTTCCCGTTGTTTCCAATTTTTGGAAATTAAAAAAAAAACCCCATCAAAAAATTACTTTTTTACCCCCTCCCCTTATCCCCAAACCACAGGGATCTACTTTCTTTAATTCACGGGATATTATAGCAGGATGGGTTTTAAAGGATGATTTTAAGTAAACACACACACCCCCTCACTTTTTTTTTTCGGTTTTTTTAAAACAGACTTACCGAAAATTCTGCCAGTTGTGTTCCACCCGCCAAGTTTAGATACCCCCCCATGTCAAAAATTTTGTTCCAAACAAAAAATTTTCTAATTTCCCGCTTTTTGTTGGTGGGCTCCGGGCATTAGTTTACATGACATTAAAGTATCTCTCTGTACCTTATCTTTTTTAAAATTATTCCTGTTCAAACCCCCCACCCACCATGCCCCCCCCAATTTTTTATTTTTTCCGGGTTTCCTATCTCACGTCTTCCCACCCCTAAAAATTTGTTTTCCCCTCCCCCGTCCCTATTTTAAAGACTCCCCCCAACCTTCAGCCTTTTTCCCC
The DNA here is from genome assembly GCA_033576555.1 of Oophaga sylvatica. NCBI lineage: Eukaryota > Metazoa > Chordata > Amphibia > Anura > Dendrobatidae > Oophaga > Oophaga sylvatica. The sequence goes on from JARQOD010000001.1 coordinate 261,856,132, forward strand.
CCAACGGGGCACCCCCCCCATTGAGGTGCAGCCCGTCCCAGCATAGAATTTACCCAATGAGAAGTTGGTCCAGTTTCCAGGAAAACCCAAAAACCCCCTTCCTACACCCAATTCTTGAGCCCCCTTTTTTAACTCCCTAATCTTTCCGTTGTCTCTCTGGTGGGCACGTGGTCAGGGGTATTTCAGAAAATACACATTGAGGTCCTTTCTTTAAATTGCAGCCTAATTCCCTAAAACCTCTTTTAAGGGGCCTTCCACCTACCCCTAACTTTTATTTGTGCCAATAGCACCTTGACTGCTGGGTTTCATCAGCCCCTCCAGTAACGTAACCCGATCAGGATGTGTCGGACTCGAGTCAGGTAGCAGCACACTGTTCGACGATCCCTGTTTTTGTGCAGATTTCTCATCTGTTCCCCCAATAATTGAGTCTATTTTAAATTTTTACAATAGCCCTCAAAACCCCGGGCGTTATTTTCCATACAGATTTGGCCCCAAAAGTGCGCCTACGAAAAATGAGCCCCATATATTGCCCTTAATAATTGGTCCCTTTTAAAGTTCCATCGTAATGATGGTTTCCCTCTGAAAAGTATTGATGGGCCCCATATAAGTGCCACCAGTATAGGACGGTCCCCCAGAGTAAAGAGCCCCCCATATTGCTCCAACATTAATAAATCGCAAGAAAGCTCCATACGTTAGTGGGCCCCTAATTGCCCCATACAGAATGGGGTCCCTATAATGCTCCTACAGAAAACCCCATTTTGTGCTCCATACCCTCTATGATGCCCCATAAATAATGAAACCCCTTTTGAGCTCTAGTATTTGGGGGGACCCCATGGATAAAGCTCGTGTTGATGGCCTTATAAGTCCATATAAATGGGCCCCATAGATGCTCCGATTGATGACCCCCTGCTGATGTCCTTATGATGGCCCCATTTATAATGCTACGGTATGTGGGCCTTTTAGATGCCCGTTTTGATGGGCCCCATGGATGATGCTCCAGGGTTTGATGGGCCACATTTTAAATGCTACAGTTGTATGATGGGGTATTTAATGCTACAGTTTGTAATGGCCCTAATGTTCCAAGGTTTGATAGGCCCCAAAATAATTTTCGTGTATAATGCTCCCCCTTATTGCCAAATATTTAAAAAAATGAAAAACCCCCATCAAAATTTTCTTTGTTTGATGGGGCGGTAAGAAAGATGAACCTTGCATTTTGTCGATGGGCAGAAAAAAGGGTTTCGAAGGGTGCCTTTGGGGTTTTAATTTTAAACGTTAGAAGGAAATTGGCTTAAAAAAAGTTGCTCTGTAGAATTTTTGCTCTGTTCATTTCCCCCTGCTCAAATTTAAAAGAATGGGGGCTTTCAAAAACATTTTTAATTAGGAAAGGGGGGGCCCACAAGGTGTCCTCTTTAAACCCTTTCTTTATATACTCCTTGGAAAATCTGCACTGGATAGGAATAATCCCCCATTGAGGATAAAAACCCCAAACGAAGGCCAAAATGGCACTTTTTTTAGGATGTCCTATTGTTTTTTTCCCCCTTTAAGCTCCAAATTTTTTCCCCGAATTCTTTGATTTGGTTTTCTAAGCCCTTCAAATTAATACCCACAATCAGAGTTTCTCAATATCTCAATCCAACCAAGTAGGTGAGAGATTTTGGCAGTTCATTTCCCTTTAAGTGGGTTCAGATCCTTCCTATCTGGAAAAAAAACAAGAAAGTATATAATTTTTGTGAACAAATTTTTAGCATTTTTACAAAAAAGCTGATTTCGTTAGAAAATGGTTAAAATCCCTTTTTTTTGGGTTTGGAAGGTGAAGGGAAGAAGGAAGGGGCAGTGAACTCAGTTGGTTTTTCTAAAATGTGACACAGGGGGCATTCTTTTAACCGCAGCTCCGGATACTTTTAAAAAACGTTAAACCGAGGTTCAAAAAAGGGCGGGCTGGTCGTGTGTCGTTGCCCACCTCAAAGCCCCCACCGGATCCTGCCAGTGTCAAACCCCCTGGGGGAGATTACCGGGGGTCGCCACACATCTGCCCCTTTTTTGAGCTGTCAACAACTCTTCAGTGTTGTGCATTTTGCACTAAAAAATTGTTTCAGCACACCTGTTGCCGCTTTTTTTTGGGAAGTGCTGCAGTGCTTCCAGCTTGTGCTGTTGCTCATTTCTGACAGGGGCTAAAAGAGGGGGGAAAGGGAGGGAAGGAGCTGTTCGGGATGAAACCCCCCCCCCCCCCCTGATTGACGATGGCTCACAATCCTTGGATCAGGAGGGGGTTTTTTCACCCCAAGATCTGACTGGGTCCCGCCTTGTACTATGTTACCCCCGTGTTCCGTCGTGAGATGTGTGTTCGGCCAAGGCACTTTTCCCCAGTCCGTGGGTTGGGTGTACTTTCCGTAACTGCATTTTGAGGGCATGGGTAATGTTTTGGTACAGTGCTTGTGTAATTCTGGGGTGGCCATCGGGAAAATAGTGGTGGTGGGGGAAAATACCTTGGACGGTCTGCCATTAGGGTTCGGAAAGCTTCCTTCTCACGGCTTAAAAGGAACATTTTCAACCGCAGGGACAAAAAAAGTGAGAATTTAGTACTGGCCTGGGGGCTTGGCTGCATATTTCCGTTTATGCTCCAATGATTGGGGTGGACAATGAAGGCTGCACTGGGGGAAGGAAATGGTGGCTTGATGATGGGGCTATTTTATGTGGGGAATTCAGGTCAGAAAGGGGCCTCTTCACAGCATCGGGAAGGGGATTTGGTTCACACAAACATGGAAAAAGCCGTGGTGTCACCTCAGCATGTTTCCCGGGGCTGGGGGTTGGGACCCAAAAATTTTTTTGTGCTTTGCTGCCCTATGCCCGATATGGGGTGGGGTAAGGTGGCAGTTTTGTACCTCTGTGTGCTGCTTGAAGGTGTTGAAAATGGCCTGTTTGGGGTTACGGCGGTCTTTAAAAAATCCCGACTAGGTAAGCCTAACGGGGGACTGGCAACTTCCGTCGGATGGTGTTAGGGTAACGTTGACCCCTTTCTGTTACACCCCACAACATTGCTTTTCCTGCCTGAGGTGGACATGTACCCTCCCTTGGCGCTGCCCTGTGTGCTTTCCCTCCTGCCGGGTTGGGTCGTTATACACATCCACCCCCTATCTTTCATTTCCCCCAAATTGGCCCCTACTTTTCCGGCAAATTGTGTCTCAATCGTCCACTTTTGCCAGGGCTGCTCAAGATTGTGCCGTACGGGAAATTTCATCTTCCCCCGTTCTGTGGGGCGGGGGAGGCCGAGTCCCCAAAATAGAAAACAAACACTTTCGGGTGTCCAGTGGGGGTAATTGTCTCAGGGCATCAGCTGGGGGGGGGAAATTTAGTTCAGGGAAAGAAATATGCGCCCAGATTCACTTTACGTGACTGACCGTTTTTAAGACAGGTGCTGGGGTGGTGGAAAAGTAATGGAAGTTTTAAAACCACTATCCAACAACACCCTTTTCACACTTTCAGCTTCAATAGTGGTCTTCCGGGGTCCCCTAGGACTTCGGCACAAAGGCCCGCGAGAAAGATGTGGGTTTTTGGGTGAGCCAATTTTTTTTCCCAAATGACCCGGCCTGCACCTCACCATCAAGCCATCCCCGTCCCCTGCCACATGCCTTTGCCCTATGAAAAGGGAATAAAATATTTTAATTTACTACAAAAGGGTGTTTTTGGGAGTCAATTTGATTGATACGTGTGCTTGAAAACCACACTTTAACCTTTTTGGATTTTTGGGAAAAAAGTTTTTGGGCCCTTTTCAGATTTAAAAATTATGTTATGTTTCAGTACTGAGGAGGAAAGGAAAAAAAAAGCGGGGGAGCCCAAAACCTGAGATGTTTGGGAACTTTATGGGTTGCAGATTCCTAAACTAAAGACACAACAGAGGTGCCCTGGAGTGTTCTAGTTTATCCAGATGCCTGTCACAGCCGAGAGATAACACACCCAAAGCAGAAAGATAAAGCATTCCCCGGAGCGATCCAAAAGAAAAAGGGAAGCCCCCAAACATATAAAGGCGTTAGCAAGTGAAAAAAACAAATTAGGCAGAAATAGCTGAAAAACGCTGGGGCCACAAGCGATAAATGGGTGGACAGGAGAGTTAATTTTTAACCAAAACCCTACAAAAATCAACAATTTGATTCAAAAATACTGAGATCACATGATCTCGACCCACTAAATCAGATTCGTGAACAAAAACCAACCCGCGCCGCTGAAAAACAGGAAAAGAAATGAGCAAATAAATGCTGCAAAAATCTGTGAGGAGCTCGGGCCCCCGGAGGGGCCCCTGGGACCTCACAAAAGTGCAGAAAACAATGAAAAAAGCAAGCACAAAAAAAAAGAAAAAAAATTTTATTGAAACAGGAGATGCAGGCAGACTCCAAAACTTCCAAATGAACCAGGAACCACAATTGAACAAGAACAATTGTCACCGGCAACCATCTGGGGGGGAACCTCCCCTTATATCGACCATCCGTTTTTCCCAATTTTGCCACTCCTCGCTGAAGGTTCATACTGTCTTAACCACCCGAGGGAGCCTCTGCCAGAAACCTCTCTAGCACTTCAAACAAAAATTTCGTTAAAAGACTGCCCCCAAAAAAAAAAAATACTTGTTTTGGCCTAAAAAGGCCCCAATTTTTTAGCAGCACAGATTGAGTGGACGGAGATACCATGGACAAATGTGTGCCTGTTTTTTTTTTTTTTTTTGGGCTAATAGTCTGTATATCGTAAGGACACCCAGGACAAAAAAAAAACTTCCGTAAACTGCCAAAAATTGAGCACTCAAAGATTGAGCTTCCACCCAAAAAACTAGTAAATTGAAAAAATATCTTTTTTATTTCGATAAGGTGACAATAAGGTGTGACTTCTGTTGGGATTGTAGATCAACAGTGTCGAAAATGTGTACGATGGCTATGAGTGGGGTCTTGGATGGGTTATTTTTTGTATTTTAGGGGGACCAGTATTTTACAGTGTGTAGACTGTATATTGAAAAATAACCATGCACATTTGACACGATCAGCTATGAACTTTATTACTCCATTAAAACATGAATTGTTCAAGCGTCTTTCTTTCCATAATTTTTCTTTTTGGAAAACCTTTTGCATCTAAAAAGGTGCCTAGAATTGTATCAGCCATCTAATCCTCATTACTGTTTTTCCTGTATATTACTCCTTTCCCCTTTCCCCCTATTTTTGTTCCTTTATTGCCCAAGAAATGGGTTCCCTTTATCCTTTTATTGTGGAAATTAAAATTTTTTTGTCATGGTCACCAAAATTCTTGTCAAACCCACCAAAATAGCACAAAAGCGATTTTTTGCCATTATTGCCGTACGGGCCCGCTATGCCCTATGGTCACCCCTGTTTTCAAATTTCATAATTACAAAACTAATGTTTTTACTTATCCTAAATGTAGGCCAGCGCTTCACACACTGCATATGAAGCCCTGATTCTAACAATGCTGCTGCCAAAAAAATCAGGTCAGTGTACTACAGCGGATTTCTTTATGACGGGCCCTCCTTGGCTTTTTAAATGAATCTCCCCAAATTTAATTTTTCTTTTCATTTCTTGATTTCTTTCAATATAAAAATGAAGCGAGGCATCTTGTATATTTATTTATGTCAGCCCACAGAAAATAAAAAAATGCTTCATAAAATTTGTGATTCTCTACTTCCTTCTATCATAAATCACAAAGCATGTTGAAAAAATTTCTATTAACTTGGAAAAAAAACTGTAAGATGGCAAATTGACAGGGGACATTAATTTTTTTATGTTTATAGCTAAACAGTTAATTTAGAAACTTCCCTTTAACTGATTTACATGTTTTCGAGAAACTTCCTTAAATGTATTTTTTGAATACATTGCTCTAGTTAATATTTTAAAAATCTAAAAATGAAAAATAATAAAAATTTTAGTATAGATAAAAGGGGTTTTTTTGGGGAAAAATTTTTGCTCTATTAAACAGAAACGACTTTAAATTTTTCACTTTTGTTCATTTATTTAATTTTTTTGTTACATTTCATGTATATTTTTTGAAATCATGTACAAAAATTTTACAATGCAAATTTTAAATTTTCCATATAGTTTTGGGTCAGAGCATGTTTTTAAATTGTTTTTAAGAATTGTTAGTTGGAAGAATTTGTGGAAAACAAGTTGCAGTCACAATAAATAACCAGAAGATTTTAAAACTGTTCCATTTTAAATTTTTCACATAAAAAAATTCATATGAATGAGTACCTTTTTAAAAAAATTTTAAAAGGGAAATTTTAAAAAGGGGGAGAGCTTTTTTTGTTTTTTTAACTGTGAAGGAAACCCCCTTCCTTCTAGTCACCAATGTAATGTGCTAAAACAGGCCAGCGCTCCGGCACCCCTTTGTCTCTCAGGTCTTAAGGGAAAATGCCCTAGGCAAATGGCCACAGGGAGGTGTTGTTCCCCCACTGGGTATTTAAGATTCGTGATTAGGAAAAGCTCGCCCAAAAATTTTTTTTATGGGTTTTTTTGCCTTAAGGGCACACTAGTAAAAAAGGGAAAATTTCAGTAAGCTTACAAGGAATTACAGTGGTTTGCAGTCAGAGTTAAAAACAACAATAATGGTACAAGGCTTTGAGGGATTTTAAACTAGAGGGGCAATATTTCCAGGTTGCGGGTTTCATTGGAGGCGGGGGCTCTGCGAACCCAGGTAAGAATTTAGTTGCGGGACAGTCCCCAAAACGTGGCCCCTTTCCCCTTTGCAGCTGTCCCTTTTTCCCTTTTTAGATCTTCATCTCTTGCTTTGTGGAATAGAGGATTTGCCGCCGCCCCCGTTCTTAAAATGCAGGTCCCTCCCTCTGACAGAGGGGGGTGAAATTCCCCCCCTTAGCTCCCCGCAGAAATTTTTTCCAATATTAAAAAGGGGGGAACGTTCCCGGACGATTGGGGTAGGAACGAGAGGGCCCGTGGATCCCGTAGTTTTTCTGTCATGTGGAGATCAAAATTAGCCTGTTGGGTCTCTGTGGAGGGGAAATTTTCTATATCTCACCCCCGAGCCATCACCGACTGGGAGTTGCATGCCAGTGCCCAGGTCCGCGAAAACAGCAGATTTTTTTAATCTGTCCAGAAAGATTGCCAAAATTTATAATCCCTAGAAGGGCCGTAGGGTCTGGGAAAAACAATGGGGTGTTTTTGTGTCTGCTGGCAGGAAAATTAATTGGGCCCCCAGCATTCCAGGCCCCCTGCTGATTGGCCCAGACTGCACCTTTGAAGTTTGCATTTGGCTGACCCATTAGCATACTAAAAGGCCTGGGTTTTTACATGGACACAAAACCCTGTTGTATGAAATGCCCCCCAGGCCATGGGGCCAGGGGAACGCTGCCCGTGGCCTGTGAGTTCAGACAAAAATTCGGCTGGGAAAGGCCTTTTCTAAGAAGGGGGCTGTTCCTTCCCAACCTCCCTTTTTTGAGGGTGCAGGGGGTTTTCAATTCCCGTGTTCGCCCCCCTTTCGCCCTCCGCCCTCTCCCTGCCGGGGAAAACCCTAGCGTTTCCCCCGGTCCCTGCCTATTTTGTTGCGAATGGTGAAGTGGTCTGCTGGAAAGCGGGTTCGCGTAGAACCCCCCTTCGTCCCAGAGAACGTGTGTAACCAGCTGAGGGGGTTTTGTGGTTTTTTCCACATGAATGGTGTCCATAAAAAGATGGCTGCAAAAGCGCAGGGCCCAAAAATGCCAGACTTCCTTCCCATCGGGAAAAAGGCCATTTCCCCTCGGCAGGAGTTTCCCCCCAGGACAAAACGGGGTGTTTGGGCCCGTAGTGTCATCCTGGCTGAGCCAGCACCGAGGCCCAAAGTCGTGGGTTGTCTGCATAAGAACGGCACGTGAGGGGCTGCCTGTAGTACAGGAAGCTAGAAAGGGCGGTCTTAAGCGCCGGAAAGTGTCTCGCAGGCGACTGTCCATTTGACGCGTGGGCAGCCTTTTCTTGGGGAGGTTGTCAGGGTGGGCCCCAGGGCACTAAGTGTGGAGAAAACCCTCTTAAAAGTACCCTTTGCCCCCCAAAAAGGCATCACCTGCTTCTTTGTTGGGGGGGCCAGGATGCGAGGGAAACCCCTTTCCCCAGGCCGGTTAGGCTCCCCACCTACCTGGTGTCCCAGGTAGTGGACCCCACTCATCCCCAGGGGCCCTTTTTTGGCTTAATGGTCCCTGCTCCGGGTTTCCCCCGAACCTGCGCCAGGTGCTCTAGGTGATGTCCCCGGGGGGACTGAAGATGGGAATGTCATAGGACGCGGTTCATACCCTTCCAGTCCCTCGAGCACGTGTTTTTTCTGCTGAAAAAAGGCGAGGGGATTTTTTCATGCAAAAGGGGATTACGTGGACTAGACGTCCGAATGGGGTGATAAAGGCAAAGCATTCCCCTGCCCCAGGGGGCGGGGATCTGCCAATACCCCCCCGTCAGATCCTGAGGTCAGGTACTTTGGCCCCGGCCAGTGCTGAGCAGTTCCATTGCGGCATTGGGGACGCATGCGACCGTCACAGCGTTGAGCCCCCGGTACTCCCCAAGAAAACCCCGGTTTTTTTGGTCCCCTTTTTGGGTGAGGACTACAGGCGAAGCCCTGCGTGTTGGACGCTTGGATCACCCCCAACTTCAGCATCTGTCTATCCTTGGTGCATTTGTCTGCACCTAAGAGAGACCCCTATATGCTGAACGTGGGTAGGGGGTGATTGCCGGTGTCCCTGTCATGGAGGCTGTCTCAGTCCTTCCCGGAGGGCAAAAGCTCCCGAAAGGGGGGTAGGGTGACCCCCCCTGGGAAAGTTGGTCCTCCCGTGAGTGTGGCAACCCCCACATCATCATGGGCCACCCGCCTTGGTTGGGTGAGAGTCCAGGAGGGTGTCTGCCCCTCTTTCCCGGGAAAGGTTGCCCCTGGGTGGGACAACCCCGGTGGGCCTTCTCAGTTACGTGAAGGCCTTCCCCTTCCACGGGCTAGTAAGGGGAAAAAGAAAGGGGAGGCATTGAGCTGAAGGCACAGGTATGGGCCCCCCAGGCCCCCTGAAGCTTTTTTTTAGGGACGAGGAAAATAAAACCCCCACCTTTTGATCCAATGGTGGTCCCCTCACAAGATTCTTGTGTTCCACCGCTTTGGGCAGCTGGGTTGGGCCATATTTTCATGCCCAGCGTGTCAACCATCATTCGGACCCGGAAGGCCAACTACTCCCGACCCACACCCAGGGGTGGCCAAATCCCTTCCCCCGTTCCTTTTTCCGAGAAGGGGCCCCGTACAAAATCGCCCGTACGGAGCTCAAAGGGGGAGAACCCCCTTGGGCCTGTGGACCTCCTGGGGCCCCAAAATTGGGGTGGGAAAAAACCCTCCCAGTCTCTCCCATGGGTCAAACAACTTTTTCAGATTGCTTTAAGGTGCCATTAACCGCTTACACAGGCCTTGTCTTGGGGGATACGGGCTGGTACCAGTGTTAAATGTACCCCTTACAGAGAGACCCCTCAGCTGCGACATGAACTGGGTCCCTCGGGCGGGAGCATTTCATGGGAAACCCAACTATGGAAAACATCCCCGTAAGGCAGTGGCCCCCTTTTTCGGCCCGAATGTATGACAAAACTACCCCCCCAGGTACCGGGTGGGTAGTCCACACCGTTAGTAGAAGCATTCCTGGAGGGCTGGGGTACAGAGGTCCAAAGGTTCCAAAAGCCACCCGAGAAAGGCCTTTGTGAGGGGGGAAATATCGTGGGGCTTTGGGGGGCCGCCCCCGCCTTTTCCCCCCCCTTGCAATTTCCCCCAAAAAAGGGGTAGGCTATAACCCAGTCCTCATTCCGGCAGTTAAATGCTGGCTAGCCTGGCCTGGTTTTGTGTCCCTAGGTGTCCGGCCCTGGGTCCGTGTGGATCCCCAACAATTCCGCCCCGAAAGATAGGGTACCCCCAAGTCGGTCCCCCGGGGAGCCCCCTTTAACCCTGTGGGCCGTTTTCCGGTACAGCCTCCTTTTGGGCCCAAACCCCCCCCCCTCGTGGCGGGCTCCAGGGGAGGCTGTGCCGCCTTCTCTTTGAGGTTTTGGCTAGCGTCGCTTCCAACCTGCGAAATCCCTGACTTGAGTGGCAAGAAATTTAGAAAATGCCATCCTCTGTCATTCCGGGATCTGTCCGGCCCCTGTCGATGGCGCCCCTTGGTCGGGAGGGGGAAACCCTCGGACCCCACGAGGCTCCTTGGGCTTCGGCGCCCCACCCTGGTAACAGCGGCCAGACCGCTAGCCCCGGGTTGCGCCGGCTTCCCCTTGGCCCCCTGACCAAGGCCAGGCGGCAGACTTTCCCCGCCCCCTTTCATCCCGGTGTGGGGAATTCTCCCCGGGGTCTTCCTGGTGGCTCCCCCCGGGGCGCCCCCTCCCCCCCGGCCTGTTCCCTTTCTGCAAGGCCCCAGAACCCGCAGGCTGGTTCACTTTGGGGCCCTTAAATGCCCAAAAAGCCCTCCCTCCACCTCTTTGCTCTCCCCCGCAGCCCCCTTTCCTGTCCTCACTGTGAGCCCCGGTGTGTAGTGTCATGCTGGCTTTCCGGTTTCACTCCCTCCCACTGTTGGGGCACATTTTACATTAACATCAAGTAGAGTCATCATTTTGGGGGACCCCGAATTTGGGGTTCAGGGGCCCCACAAAATGGGACACTGCCGCCCCAAATCGGTCCCAACAAAACTTGGCAAAAATATTTGGTGTTACCCCCACCCCCCGCATCCCCTCCCCGGCCCCACTCCAAATCCCCCTTGGCAGGGGCGCGCCTTTTTCAATGCCTCCCTTTCCGGAGACGAAACGGTTTTCCCAGACACCAATTTTTGAGGGGACACCAACTCAGGACGTACCAGGGTTCGTTTATGCCGTGCCCCGCATCCCATACGCGAGCCCCGTTGTTGAGGGGTTTGGGTAATTGTCCGGGCCCTCCCCCACCACTCCCAAAACAAAACAGTGGTGGTTTTGGGACAGGGATGGGACCTTTGGGCGGGGGCATCACTTAAAGTGTCCTGGCTGGTTAATGATGACAACGCCTGGTTCTGTTCCTGGCCTGGAGAGCACAGCAGGGGGGTACACCACTTGCACTGTGGGGCCGGATATGGGGCCGGGGAAGGATTGGGCTTACCCCCTCTCCCAGGTGCTGCTGGCAGGCTTCTTCAGCTCAGGCGCCTGTTGTTGGCATACTCGTCTGCCAGAGTGCTGTAGAAGAAGCCCCCTTTGGTTTTTCGGTACAGGGGAACTGCTGGAGGTCCTCTGGGCAGTTTCACAAGTACTGCTCTGTGACGACAGTTCCTGGACCTCTTGGCGGGTGGTGAGCTCTATACCCGAGGTCCAGTGCTCCGCAGCTCTCTGCAGGGCCTACATGTGATTGGTCCAGGTGTCCTTTGAGCCTCGCTGCAGGCTCTTGAACTTCCTGTGGTATACGACTCTGGGGTGAGGTTGTAGCGCTGGATCAGGGCCCGCTTGATGCTGTTGTAGTCCTGCTCCTCCCGGCAGGTAAGTCCCCCAAAAGACATTTTTTTCTCTGATCATCAAACAAATTAAGTAAAACAATCCCCTTCTATCTTTCCAGCACAGGACAACTCTTCTTTTTCCTTGAAGGAAGACAATGCTGTTCTAATCTGCATGTCATTGCAAGATGACAGGACTAGTGGTAATTTTACTTATTACCCTCTATTATCTAGGGTCCCTTCACTTTATCTCTTACAGACTTTCATTGAGAGAGACTTGAGGCCACTTCATTAACATACCAAAATTATCTTACCATTGTAGAATCATGAGTAAACATCGATTCAAAGCCATCAGAGATCATCAATCAAACATAATTAACTATCCATGAATCATATTAAGGAGGTTGTATTGTTGTAGTTTATACACCACTGTATATTAAATTGGTCAATAATATTCTTAAAGATTAATCCATTTATAAAATTCTCCCATCAGACTTGATCTGGTTCTATAAATATAAACTATCCCAGGTCTTAGAGGAGGGTGTTAGATTGGGGATAATAAATAATAAACTTCACAGATGGTTGTTATCAGATTGCCCCATATTACACATTTTTCATGGTTAACCCACAAACACCCAAAGGGGTCTTTCCATCCTCCCTTCGTCCAAATATCTTGGGGATTGGTTCCTTGAATGAGAATATAAGCCAATTGGTGGATAAACATTTCCAATCTCTAGTAATCAGAACTCCAAGATATTTAAAAGACAGCTTTACAGTTCTTAATGTTTTTGACAAAATCCGATCAAACAATGATTTATGTTTGTAACTGTGACATGATGAATCTATACTCAACCATTTCCATCATTTGGCCATTACTGCTATTAATATCACCTTGACAAATAATGGCAATTATACAACAAATCCGAAATATTTCATAATTCTGGCGCTCCGTTATCTGCTACATCATAATTTCTTTATGTTTAACTCCGGTCTCTTTGTTGAGGTACTGGGTGCCTCGATGGGCTCTAAATTATCCCAATATCTCGCCATCCTCTATATGTCCTGATGGGAAAAAAATGTATAAATTTCCTGACAATATCCCATTATCTAAATTGTATCAATTGGTGTGGGAGGTATGTGGGTGCCCCCTGTTTGTCTGGCAAGGGCCCCCTATTGCAATTTTAGATTTCACCAAGTACCTCAAACACACAAATTTAATTTGAAATTTTGTGTGTTTGAGGTACTTGGTGAAATCTAAAATTGCAATAGGTGGCTTGCGACAAACAGGGGTCACCACATACCTCCCACACCAATTGATACATTTAGATAATAGATATTGTCAGGAATTTATACATTTTTTTTCCCATCAGGACATATAGAGGATGGCGAGATATTGGGAGAATTTAGAGCCCATCGAGGCACCCAGTACCTCAACAAAGAGACCGGAGTTAAACATAAAGAAATTATGATGTAGCAGATAACGGAGCGCCAGAATTATGAAATATTTCGGATTTGTTGTATAATTGCCATATTTGTCAAGGTGATATTAGATAGCAGTAATGGCCAAATGATGGGAAATGGTTGAGTATAGATTCATCATGTCACAGGTTACAAACATAAACTCATTGTTTGATCGGAATTTGTCAAAAACATTAAGAACTGTAAAGCTGTCTTTTAAATATCTTGGAGTTCTGATTACTAGAGATTGGAAATGTTTATCCACCAATTGGCTTATATTCTCATTCAAGGAACCAATCCCCAAGATATTTGGACGAAGGGAGGATGGAAAGACCCCTTTGGGTGTTGTGGGTTAACCATGAAAAATGTGTAATATGGGGCAATCTGATAACAACCATCTGTGAAGTTTATTATTTATTATCCCCAATCTAACACCCTCCTCTAAGACCTGGGATAGTTTATATTTATAGAACCAGATCAAGTCTGATGGGAGAATTTTATAAATGGATTAATCTTTAAGAATATTATTGACCAATTTAATATACAGTGGTGTATAAACTACAACAATACAACCTCCTTAATATGATTCTTGGATAGTTAAATTTATGTTTGATTGATGATCTCTGATGGCTTTGAAATCGATGTTACTCATGATTCTACAATGGTAAGATAATTTTGGTATGTTAATGAAGTGGCCTCAAGTCTCTCTCAATGAAAGTCTGTAAGAGATAAAGTGAAGGGACCCTAGATAATAGAGGGTAATAAGTAAAATTACCACTAGTCCTGTCATCTTGCAATGACATGCAGATTAGAACAGCATTGTCTTCCTTCAAGGAAAAAGAAGAGTTGTCCTGTGCTGGAAAGAGAAGAGGGGATTGTTTTACTTAATTTGTTTGATGATCAGAGAAAAAAATGTCTTTTGGGGGACTTACCTGCCGGGGAGGAGCAGGACTACAACAGCATCAAGCGGGCCCTGATCCAGCGCTACAACCTCACCCCAGAGTCGTACCACAGGAAGTTCAAGAGCCTGCAGCGAGGCTCAAAGGACACCTGGACCAATCACATGTAGGCCCTGCTGAGAGCTGCGGAGCACTGGACCTCGGTATAGAGCTCACCACCCGCCAGAGGTCCAGGAACTGTTCGTCACAGAGCAGTACTTGTGAAACTGCCCAGAGGACCTCCAGCAGTTCCTCCCTGACCGAAAACCAAAGGGGGCTTCTTCTACAGTCACCCTGGCAGACGAGTATGCCAACAACAGGGCGCCTGAGCTGAAGAAGCCTGCCAGCAGCACCTGGAGAGGGGGTAAGCCCAATCCTTCCCCGGCCCCATATCCGGCCCCCACAGTGCAAGTGGTGTACCCCCCTGCTGTGCTCTCCAGGCCAGGAACAGAACCCAGGCGTTGTCATCATTGCAACCAGCCAGGACACTTTAAGGCTGCATGTCCCCAGCGCCATAAGGTCCCATCCCTGTCCCAGAAACCATCCACTGTTTTGTGTTTGGGAGTGGGTGGTGGGAGGTCCCTGGACAATTACCAACCCGTCAACATCGGCAGCTCAGCGGTCATGGGACTGCGGGACACAGGCACTAAACGAACCCTGGTACGTCCTGAGGTGGTGTCCCCTCAAGACTTGGTGTCTGGGAAAACCGTTTCTGTCTCCGGAATGGGAGGCATTGAACCGGCGCTGCCCATCGCCAAGGTGTATTTGGAGTGGGGCGCGGGAGGGGGATGCGGGAGGTGGGAGTAACACCAAATATTTATGCCAATGTTTTGCTTGGGACCGATTTGGGGCGGCTAGTGTCCCAGTATGTGGCCACTGAACCCCCAAGTTCGGCTCCCCAAGAATGTCATGACTCTACTATGAATGTTAATGTATATAATGTGCCTCCAACAGTGGAGGAGGGAGTGAAACCTGATGATAAGCAATGCACTGACACTACACACACAGGGCTCACAGTGAGGACAGGTAAGGAGGCTGCAGGGGAGAGCTAAGAGGTGGAGGGAGGGGCTTTTTTGGGCAGTATAGGGCCCCTAAGTGAATCCAGCCTGCTGAGTCTAGGGCCTCTGCAGAAAGAGGAACAGGCCATGGGGGAGGGGGCGTCCCGGGAGAGGAGCCACCAGGTAAGACCCCAGGGCAGAAGTTCCCCACATCCGGGATGTCAGGAGGACAGGGAAGTCTGCCTGACCTGGCGACTTGGTCAGGGGCCAAGGGGAAGCCGGCGCTACCCGTGGTCTCAGCGGTCGTGGCCGCTGTTACCAGGAGTGGGAGCGCCGAAGCCCAAGGAGCCTCGTGGAGGTCCGACGGTTTCCCCCTCTCCGACCAAGTGGCTGCCGAGTCAGACAGCGGCCAGGAGACAGATCCCAGGGAACTGACAGAGGATGTGTCAGTTTCATCAATTCTTGCCACATCAAGTCAGGGATTTCAGGCAGTGTTGGAAGCTGACGCTAGCCTGAAAACTCTCAAAGAGAAGGCGGCACAGCCTCCCCTGGA
The DNA here is from genome assembly GCA_033576555.1 of Oophaga sylvatica. Lineage (NCBI taxonomy): Eukaryota > Metazoa > Chordata > Amphibia > Anura > Dendrobatidae > Oophaga > Oophaga sylvatica. The sequence goes on from JARQOD010000001.1 coordinate 261,871,501, forward strand.
GTCCGACCACGAGCGAGTGGTCTGGGACCAAGGATGGCTGTACCGGGTAACGGTCCAGCAGGGTTCAAAGGAGGCGTGGCCTGGGGACCGACAGTTGGTGGTACCCTATCCGTTCAGGGCGGAATTGTTGCGGATCGCACACGAGATTCCCATGGCCGGACACCTAGGGATCACTAAAACCAGGGCCAGGCTAGCTCAGCATTTCTACTGGCCTGGAATGAGGACTGAGGTGATAGCCTACTGCCGTTTGTGTGACATCTGTCAGAGGGTGGGGAAGGCGGGGCGGCACCCCAAAGCCCCACTGATATCTCTGCCCATCATCGAAGAGCCTTTCTCGAGGGTGGCTGTGGATCTCATTGGACCTCTGTCCACTCCCAGTCGCTCCGGAAATGCTTCATACTAACGGTAGTGGACTATGCCACCCGGTACCTGGAGGCGGTAGCTTTGTCATACATTCGGGCCGACAAAGTGGCCACTGCCTTACTGGAGATGTTTTCCAGAGTTGGGTTTCCCCATGAAATGCTCACCGACCGAGGGACCCAGTTCATGTCGCAGCTGATGGAGTCTCTCTGTAAGTAGGTACAGTTGCAACATCTGGTAGCCAGCCCGTATCACCCACAGACGAATGGCCTGTGTGAGCGGTTCAATGGCACCTTAAAGCAGATGCTGAAGATGTTGTTTGACTCCATGGGAGAGACTGGGAGCGGTATCTCCCACACCAACTGTTTGCCTACCAGGAGGTCCACAGGCCTCAACGGGGTTCTCCCCCTTTGAGCTCCTGTACGGGCGACTGTACGGGGGCCCCTTTCTCTGGTGAAGGAAGCATGGGAAGGGGATTTGGCCACCCCTGGAGTGTCGGTCATGGAGTATGTTGTGCGCTTCCGGGTCCGAATGATGGCCTTGACACGGCTGGTGCATGACAATATGGCCCAAGCCCAGGCTGACCAGAAGCGGTGGAACGACAAGAATACTTGTGAGCGGACCTACCAGTTGGATCAAAAGGTGTGGGTACTGGTCCTCATACCTCAAAAAAAGCTTCAGGCGGCCTGGGAGGGTCCATACCTCGTCACGATCAGCTCAATGCCGTCACCTTTCTGGTTACCCTGGACTACGCCCGTGGAAGGAGGAAGGCCTTCCACGTGAACATGATGAAGGCCCATCATGAGCGGGAGGCTTGTGCCCACCCAGTGTGCAACCTTCCCGAGGAAGAGGAGGCAGACACCCTCCTGGATCTGCTCACCCAAGCCAAGGCGGGTGGATCCATCGATGATGTGGGGGTTGGCCACCAGCTCACGGAGGACCAACGTTCCCAGCTGGGGGTCACCCTACACCCCTTTCGGGAGCTGTTCAGCAGCCTGCCAGGAAGGACTGAGACAGCCGTCCATGACATGGACACCGGCAATCACCCCCTGATCCAGCATTCAGCATATAGGGTCTCTCTTGAGGTGCAGCAGCAAATGCACCAAGAGATAGACGAGATGCTGAAGTTGGGGGTGATCCAAGCGTCCAACAGCGCGAGGGCTTCGCCTGTAGTCCTCATCCCTAAAAAGGACCAAACTACGCGGTTCTGTGTGGAGTACCGGGGGCTCAACGCTGTGACGGTCAGCGATGCGTACCCAATGCCGCACATGGATGACCTGCTCGAGCAGCTGGCCGGGGCCAAGTACCTGACCATCATGGATCTGAGCAGGGGGTATTGGCAGATTCCCCTGACCCCTGGGGCACGGGAATGCTTTGCCTTTATCACCCCATTCGGACTGTACTAGTCCACGGTAATGCACTTCGGCATGAAGAATGCCCTCGCCACTTTTCAGCAGATGATCAACACGCTGCTCGAGGGACTGGAAGGGTATGCGACCGCGTACCTGGATGACATTGCCATCTTCAGTCCCACCTGGGACGATCACCTAGAGCACCTGGCGCAGGTGCTCGGGTGGATCCAGCGAGCAGGCTTGACCATTAAGCCGGAAAAATGCCAGCTGGCTATGAGTGAGGTCCACTACCTGGGACACCAGGTAGGTGGGGGAGCTCTGAAGCCAGAGCCGGGAAGGTGGATGCCATCGCATCCTGGCCCACCCCCAGGACAAAGAAGCAGGTGATGTCCTTTTTGGGGACTACTGGGTACTATAGGAGGTTTGCTCCACACTATAGTGCCCTGGCCACACCCCTGACAGACCTCACCAAGAAAAGGCTGCCCATCGCAGTCAACTGGACAGTCGCCTGCGAGACAGCTTTCCAGGCGCTTAAGACCGCCCTTTCTAGCTCTCCTGTACTACAGGCAGCCCACTTCACGTGGCCGTTCTTAGTGCAGACAGACGCCAGCGACTTCGGCCTCGGTGCTGTGCTCAGCCAGGACGACACTACGGGCCATGAACACCCGTTTTGTACCTGAGCCGGAAGTTCCTGCCGAGGGAAGTGGCCTATTCCACGATGGAGAAGGAATGTCTGGCCATTTTGTGGGCCCTGCAGCGTCTGCAGCCATACTTGTATGGACACCAGTTCACTGTGGAAACAGACCACAACCCCCTCAGCTGGTTACACACGGTCTCTGGGACGAATGGGAGGTTGCTACGCTGAAGCCTCGCTTTCCAGCAGTACCACTTCACCATTCGCAACAAAATAGGCAGGGACCGTGGTAACGCTGATGGGTTGTCCCGGCAGGGAGAGGGTGCGGAATGGCGCAAGGGGCGAACACAGGAATTTGATACCCCCTAGCGCCCTCTAAAACAGGGAGGTGTGAGGAAGGAACAGCCGCAATCTTAGATATGGCCTGTTCCAGCGACATTTTGTCTGAACTCACAGGGCCACAGGCAGCTGGCTGCACCTGGCCCCATGGCCTGTGGGCATATTCAATACAACAGGGTTTAGTGTCCACTGTGAATAACCAGGCCTTTTAGTATGCTAAGTCGGTCAGGCCAAATGCAAGACTTCAAAGGTGCAGTCTGGAGCCACATCAGCATGGGGCCTGGAGATGCCTGGGGGCCTCAATTAGATTATTCCTGCCAGCTAGACACAAAAAACACACCCATTGTATTTCCCAGACCCTACGGCTCCGTTCTAGGATTATAAATTATGAGCACATCTTTCTAGGTACAGACTTATAAAAAATATCTGCGTGATTCTGCGGACCTCGGGCATCTGGCAGTGCAACTCCCGAGTCGGTGATGGCTCGGGGGCCTGAGATATAGAGATTTGCCCTCCACAGAGACCCAATCAGGCTAAGTTTGATCTCCACATGACAGACAAAACATACTGCATCCACTGGTACCTCTCGTGTCCTGATCCAATCGTCCTGGAGACAGTTAACCCCTTTGTTAGATATTGGGAATAAATTCTGCAGGGAGCTAAGGGTGGAGATTATCAGTCCACCCTCTGTCACCGAGGGGAGGGACCTAGCAGGTTTAAGAACTGTGAGCGGACGGCAGACTCTCTCTATTCTCACAGAAGCCAAGACGATGAAGATCTAAGAAGGAACAAGGGACAGATCTGCCAAAGGAAAAGAGGCACACGTTTTGGGGGACTGTCCAGCAACTAAGATTCTTACCTGTGGTTCGCAGAGCTCCCTGCCTCCACATGCAACCTGCAACCTGGTAATATTGACCTCTAGCTTAATACCTCTAAGCCTTGTACCATTATTGTTGTATTTAACTCTGACTGCAAATCCACTGTAATTCCGTTGTATAGCTTACTGTATATTCCTGTAATTATCTAGTGTGCCCTTAAGGCAATTAAACCATAAAATAAATTTTGGGCTGATGCTTTTACTCTAATCACGAATCTTAGAATACCCAGTGGGTAACAGGACACTCTCCCTGGTGGCCATTTGCTCTAGGTGCAGTTCCCTTACTGACCTGAGAGACAAAGGGGGTGCCGGAGCGCTGTGCCTGTGTAGCACATACATTGGTGACGTAGAAGGAAGGGGGTTTCCTTCACAGTTAAAAATAACAAAACAGAGCCTCTCCCCAGTTTTAATCTTCCTTATAAAATTTTTAAATAGTGTACTCATTCATATGAGATTATTTTATTGAAATTTAAAAATGGAACAGTTAAGATGCTTCTGGTTTATTCATTGTGTACTGCAACATTGTTTTCCACAATAATTCTTCCAACTAACAATTCTTAAACACAATTTCAAACAATGCTCTGCATGCCAACGTATATGGAAAATTTAAAATTGCATTGTACAAACTTTTGTACTATGACTTTCCATTAAATATACATGATAAGTGTAACACAAAAATTAAATAAATGAACAAAAGTGAATAATTAAGTCAGCTTTTCTGTTTAATAGAGCAGCAAATTTTCCCCAAAAGACTGCCTTTATCTATAGCTCAAATTTTATTATTTTTCATTTTTAGATTTGTGAAATATCTGAACTAGAGCATGTATTTCAAAATTTATATCATTTAAGGAATGTTTCTCGAAAACAGTGTAAATCAGTTAAAACTGGAGAGTTTCATAAATCTAACATGTTTTAGCTATAAACATAAGAAAATTAATGTCTCTCCTGTCAATTGCCATCTTACAGCATTTTTTCACAGTTAATAGATAATTTTCAACATGCATTGTGATGTTAGTGATAGCAAGTGAAGTAAGAGAATCACTAGATTTATGAGAGCATTCATGATTATTCTGTTGGGCTAGACTATAAATAAATATACAAGATGCCTCTGCTATCATTTATTATATTGAAAAAATCATAGTAAATGAAAAGAAAAATTAATTGGGGAGATTCATTAAGAATGCCATAGGAGGCCAGTCATAAAGAAATGCCCGCTGTAGTACACTGACCTGATTTATTAGGCAGCATGCATTGTTGATGAATCAGGTGCATTCGATATGCAGTGTGTGACGAGCGCTGGCCTACATTTATGGAGTAAGTTAATAAACATTAGTTTTGTAACTTATGATGAATTTGACAAACAGGTGTGACCATATGGGCATAGCTGGCCGTACTGGCATATAATGGCAAAAAATCTGCTATGTTGTGCTATATGTGGCTGGTTTGACAATGAATTTGGTGACCATGGACATAAAAATTTAATTTCCACAATAATGGATAAGAGGGTACCTATTTCTTGGGCACATAAAGGAACAACTAATGAGGGGAAAGGAGAAAGGAGTAATAGTACAGGAAAGCAGTAGATGAGGATTATGATGGGACTGATGACAATGACTAGGCACTTCTTGTAGATGCAAACTGGTTACCAAAAAGAAAGATTATGGAAAGAAAGACAGCTTGAGCAATATCATGTGTTAATGGAGTAATAAAGTTCATAGCTGATGCGTGTCAGATTGTGCATGGTTTATTTTTCAATAGTACAGTCTACACACTGTAAAATACTGGTCCCCCTGAAAAGTACAAAAGAATAACCACATCCAAGATGCCCACTCATAGCCATCGTACACATTTCAGACACTGTTGAGTCTACAATACCAACAGAAGTCACACCATTACTTGCTCACAAGCTTATCGCAATAAAAGCAGATATTCTTCAGATTTACTAGTATCTTGGTGGCAGCTCATATCTGTGAGTGCTCAAAGTTTGGCCAGTTTACGGAAGTTTTCTTTTTTTGTCCTGGGTGTCACTGTACTGATATACAGCACTAGTTAGCCCAAAAATAAAAAAAAAAACAGGGCACACATTTGTCGCAGTGGTATCTCCGTGCCAGCTCATATCTGTGCGTGCTCAAAATTTGGCCTGTTTAGGCCAAAACAATGTATTTTTTTGCAGTCTGTTAACGTAATTTGTTATGAATGTGCTAGAGATGGTTTCTGAGCAGAGGCTCCCTCTGGTGGTTACAGACAGTACTGAACCTTTCAGCGAGGAGTGGCAATCTGGAATAACGGACTGGTCTGATATAAGGGAGGTTCCCTCCCATGATGGTTGCCGGTGATCAATTGTTCTTGTCTCAATTGTGGTTCCTGGTCATTTGGAAGTTTGCTGGAGTCCTGCCTGCATCTCCTGCTTTCAGATAAGATATTTTTTGCTTTTCTTTTTGTGCTTGCTTTTTGCATTGTTTTCTGCACTTTTGTGGAGGTCAGCCAGGTCCCCTCCTGGGGCCTGAGCTCCTCACAGATTTTCTGCAGCCACTGTTATTTGCTCATTTGCTTTTTCCTGTTTTTTCAGCGGCTGCGGCTTGGTTTTTGTTCACACTGAGATCTGATTTAGTGGGTGGCGAGATCATGTGATCTCAGTATTTTTGTAATCAGAATTGTTGGATTTTTGTAGGGTTTTCTGGGTTAAGAAATTAATCTCTCCTGTCCTATCCTATTTAGTCAGCTTGTGGCCCCAGCGTTTGCTCAGTCTATTTTCTGCCTATATTTGTATTTTCATCTTGTCTAACTGCCATTATATGTTTGGGGGCTTCCTGTTTTCTTTTGGGATCTGCTCCGGGGCAGATAGCTTTCATCTTTCTGCCTTTAGGTGTAGTTATCTCTCAGGCTGTGACGAGGCATCTAGGATCAACGTAGGAACACTCCACGGCTACCTCTAGTTGTGTCGTTAGTTTAGGAATCTGCAACCCATCAGTTACCAACATCTCAGGTGTTCGGCTGCCCTGCTGTTGTTCCTGTCCTCCTCAGCTACTGAAACATAACAGTAATTATTAAATCTGATAAGGCCAAAAACATTTTTACCTAAAGTCCAAACAGGTTAAAGTGTGGTTTTCAAGCACACGTATCACATACAAGTTGACTCCCAAATCACCCTTTTGTAGTCAACGTGTAAAATATTCTATTCCATTTACATAGGGCAAGGCATGTGGCAGGGGACGGGGAAGTGGACTTGATGGTGATGGTGCAGGCCGAGGTCATTGGCAAGAAAAATTGGCTCACCGAAAACACCCACATCTTCTCGCTGGACCTTAGTGTCCGAAGTCCTAGGGGACCACGGCAAGACAGCACTATTGAAGCTCGAGAAGTGTGAAAAGGTTGTTGGTTGGATAGTGGATAATACTTCCAGTTACTTATCCACCACCTCCAGCACTCTGTCTTAAACACGGTCAAGTCACAGTAATGTGAATCTGGACAGCATATTTCTTACCCTGATACTAATTCCTCCCACCATGCTGAGTGCCCTGAGACAACTTATCCCACACTCGGACACTCCGAAGAGCTGTTCAGTTTTCTATTTGGAGACTCGTGCCTCTCGCCCGCCCCACTAGAAGCGGGGCAAGATGATATTCCATGTAGCGATGCACAATCTTTGAGCAGCCATGGTCACAAGAGGTGGACGATGATGAGACACAATTGCCGGAAAGTGAGGAGGACCAGAGTGGGGAAGTGAAAGATGAGGTGGTGGATGATGTAGTAACAGACCCAACCTGGCAGGAGGACATGCAGCACGAGGACAGCAGCACAAGGGAGAGGTACATGTCGCACCACTTCAGGCAGGAAGAAGCAATGTGGTGGCTGTAGACAGAAGGCGTGCAACCGTTACCCGTAACACCATCCTGACGGAAGTTGCCAGTCCAACTGTTAGGTCTTACCTAGTCTGGTTATTTTTTAAAGACTCTGCCGATAACCCCAAACAGGCCATTTGCAACACCTGTCAAGTCAGCATCAGCAGAGGTAGCAAAACTGCCAGCCTTACCACCACCAGCATGATCAGGCATATGGCAGCAAAGCACAAAAAATTTGTGGTCCCAACCCCAGGCTCCAGGAACAGTGTCTGCAGGTGACACCACTGCTTTTTCCACTGTTGTGTGTGCAAGCCAATCCCCTGTCCACGATGCATGTGAAGAGGCCTCCTGTTCTGCACCTGACATTGCCCACAGTCAAATAGCACCATCATCAAGCTCATCCATGTCCTTCTCCCAGTGCAGCCTTCAGTTGTCCACACCCCAATCATTGGAGCATAAACGGAAATATGCAGCCAACGCCCCACAGGCCACAGTACTCAATTCTCACATTTTTTGTCGCCTCGCGGTTGAAATGTTGCCTTTTAAGCTCGTGGAGAAGGAAGCTTTCCGTAACCTGATGGCAGAGGCCGTCCCAAGGTACTCTGTCCCAGCCACCACTATTTCTCCCGATGTGCCGTCCCAGAATTACACAAGCACATGTACCAAACATTACCCATGCCCTCAACAATGCAGTTACTGGGAAAGTACACCTAACCACGGACATGTGGAAAAGTGCCTGTGGCCAGGAACACTACATCTCACTGACGGAACACTGGGATAACATAGTACAAGGCGGGACCCAGTCAGATCTTGGGATGAAACACATCCTCCTGACTCCAAGGATTGTGAGCCTATCGTCAATCAGGGTTGCATCACCATGAACAGCTCCTTCACCTCCTCCTCGTCCTCCTCTTCAGCCTCCATGTCAGAAATGAGCACATCAGTCACAAGCTGGAAGCACTGCAGCACTTCCAAAGCAAAGCGGCAACAGGCTGTGCTGAAGCTAATTTTCTTAGGTGACAAACTGCACAACACTGAAGAGTTGTTGACAGCTCTGAAAGAGGAGGCAGATGTGTGGCTGACACCGGTAAATCTCCAGCCAGGCATGGTGTGACACTGGCAGGATCCTGGTGGCGGCTTTGAGGTGAGGCGAACTGACACACGTACCATGCCTGGCCCATTTGCTGAACCTCGTTGTTCAACGTTTTCTAAAAAGCTATCCGGAGCTGCTGGTTAAAGAATGCCGCCTGTGTGCACATTTTAGAAACTCAACTGCAGCTTCAGCTGCCCTTGCCTTGCTTCACTTCACTCTTCCAAACCAAGATAAAGGTAGTTTAAGCCATTTTTCTAAGTCGAAACTCAGCTTTATGTAAAGCTGTCTTAAAGTTTGCTTCACAAAAATTATATACTTTGGCTGTGATTTTTATTCCTAGATAGGTAAGAGAATCTGAACACCACTTAAAGGGAAATGAAGCTGCCAAACTCTCTCCACCTCACTTGGTTGGATTGAGATATTGAGAATCTCTGATTTGTGGGTATTAATTTTGAAGTTGCTTAGACAACCAAATCTATGTAATTCTGAGATAATATTTGGGAGACTTATAGTTGGGGAAGAGACATGCAATAGGACATCATCTGCAAAAAGTGCCACTTTGTGCTCTTCTGATTGGGCTTTTATGCCTCTAATGGAGGGATTATTCCGTATCGCAGTTGCTAGATGTTCCATAGTGAGTATATAAAGCAAGGATGAAAGAGGACAGCCTTGACTCGTGCCGTTCCTAATTAAAAATGTGTTTGAAAGTCCGCCATTCATTTTAACTTGAGCACTGGGAAATGAGTACAGAGCAGAAATTCTACAGAGCATACTTTCTTTTAAGCCAATTCCTTCTAACGTTTGAAATATAAAATCCCAGTGCACCCTGTCGAAAGCCTTTTCTGCTCCAGTCGACAGAATGCACATGGGTTCATCTTTCTTGACCGCCCATCAAACAAAGAAATAGTTCTGATGGTGGTATTTCATTTTTTTAAATATTTGGAGCAATATATGGGGAGCATTATACACTGGAAAATTATATATGGGGCCTATCATACACTTGAGCAACATAGATAGGGCCCATTACAAACTGTAGCATTATATATGAGGCCCATCATACACTGTAGCATTATAAATGTGGCCCATCAAACCCTGGAGCATCATCCATGGGGCCCATCATATACTGGAGCATCATATGAGGCCCATCATACACTGTAGCATTATAAATGGGGCCCATCATACACTGGAGCATCAGCCATGGGGCTCATCATATACTGGAGCATCATATGGGGCCCATTATATATGGAGCATTATATAGGCTCATCATACACTGGAGCATTATCCATGGGGTCCATCATATACTAGAGCATCATATAGGGTTCATTATTTATGGGGCATCATAGAGGGTATGGAGCACATATAGGGCCTATTCTGTATGGAGCATTATATGGAGCCCATTCTGTATGGAGCAATATATGGGGCCCATCATATACTGTATGGAGCTTTCTATGCGATTCATTATACTGTATGGAGCAATATGTGGGGCTCATTCTACTCTATGGGGACCGTCCTATACTGTGTGGCACATTATATGGGGACCATCATATACTGTAGCAGTATGTGGATCTCATCATATACTGTATGGAACATTATATGGGACCAATTATGTAAGGAGCAATATATGGGGCTCATTATTCTGTATGGCGCACTTTGTGGTGGCCATAATACTGTATGGAGAAATATACTGTCCGGTTTTTGAGCTATTGTAGAATTTAAAATAGACTCAATTATTAGGGGAACAGATAGAGCAATCTGTCACAAAAACAGGGATCGTCGAACAGTGTGCTGCCTACCTGGAGCTCGAGTCCGACACATCGCTGATCGGGTTGACAGATTACTGGGAGGGGCTGATGAGAACCCAGCAGTCAAGGTGCATATTGGCACAAATGACAAAGTTAGAGGTAGGTGGAAGGTCCTTAAAGATGATTTCAGGGAATTAGGCTGCAAGCTTAAAGCAAGGACCTCTAATGTGGTATTTTCTGAAATACTGCCTGTACCACGTGCCACACCAGAGAGACAACGGAAGATTAGGGAGGTTAATAAGTGGCTCAAGAATTGGTGTAGGAAGGAGGGGTTTGGGTTCCTGGAGAACTGGACCAACTTCTCAGTTGGCTACATATTCTATGCTAGGGACGGGCTGCACCTCAATGGGGAGGGTGCCCCTGTGCTGGGGAGAAAATGGCTAGAAGGTTGGAGGAGTCTTTAAACTAGGGACTGGGGGGAGGGTATTCATTTTATAGGAGTGGAAGACAGTGCAGATAGAGACCTGGGAAAAAATAATGAAATTGGGGGTGGCATGGTGGGTGGGGTTAGAACAGGTAATAATTTAAGAAAGAATAGAGGTACAGAGAGATACATAATGTGCATGTATACTAATGCCAGGAGCCTCACCAACAAAATGGCGGAATTAGAATTAATTTTGTTGGAACATAATTATGACATGGTGGGGATATCTGAAACTTGGCTGGATGTGAGACACAACTGGGCGAGTAATTTACAGGGCTATAGTCTGTTTAGAAATGACCGTAAAAATAAGTGAGGTGGGTGTGTGTGTTTACATGTAAAATCATCCTTAAAACCCATCCTGCGTGATAATATCTGTGAATCTAATGAACATGTAGAGTCCCTGTGGTTGGAGATAAGGGGAGGGGGTAAAAATAGTAAATTACTGATAGGGGTTTGTTTTAATTCTCCAAAAATAATGGAAGCAACGGAGAATATCCTCGTAAAGCAAATAGATGAAGCAGCGACTCAAGGAGAAGTCATTATTATGGGAGACTTCAACTACCCTGAAATACATTGGGGAACAGAAACCTGCAGTTCCAGCAAAGGTAATAGGTTTTTGACAACTATGAGAGACAATTACCTTTCACAGCTAGTTCAGGACCCAACAAGAGGGGGGCACTGCTAGACCTAATATTATCCAACAGGCCAGACCGCATATCAAATATAAGGGTTGGGGGTCATTTGGGTAATAGTGATCACAAAATAATAAGCTTTCATGTATCCTTTAATAAGCTGTGTAGTCGAGGGGTTACAAGGATACTAAACTTCAGGAAGGCAAATTTCCAACGGATGAGAGAGGATCTTAGTGCAATAAACTGGGACGATTTCCTGAGACATAAAAATCACAAAGAAAATGGGAGACGTTTTTGGCTTCCTGAATAGGACCTGTGCACAGTATATACCCTATGGGAATAAAACATGCTAGAATTAGGAGGAAACCACTATGGCTAAATAGAGCTGTAAGGGGCGCAATAAGTGACAAAAAGAAACGTTTAGGGAATTAAACTAAGTAGGTAGTGTTGAGGCATTAAAAAAATACAGAAGACTGAATAAATTCTGTAAAAAGCAAATCAAGACAGCAAAGATTGAGACAGAGAGACTCATTGCCAGAGTAAGTAAAAATAATTCCAAACTATTCTTTAACTACATAAATATCAAGAAACTAAAAAAATGATTGTGTTGGTTCCCTTAAAAATAGTCTGGGTGAAAAGGTGGATGAGGATGAGGAAAAAGCCAATATGCTAAATGACTTTTTTCAACAGTATTTACACAAGAAAATCCCATGACAGATAACATGATTAGTGATAAAAAAAAATGTCTCCATTAAATGTCACCTGCTTAACCCAGCATGAAAGAAGGCGGCATCTAAAAATCACTAAAATTAATAAATTGAGGAATTAAGTACAGTCATAGATAGACCATTATTTTTAACCCCTTAGTGACAGAGCCAATTTGCAGCTTAATGACCGGGCCAATTTTTATAATTCTGACCACTGTCACTTTATGGCCGGAGTCACACACAACGACAAAAAATTGGACCGTTTTAGTTGGTCGATTATCGCACTAAAATGTCATGAACAGTCATCCGTCTGGCATCTGATTTTCCTGGAAAGATGCGATTTAGTCGCATCTGACCGTTGTTGTAACATCTGATTTACATCCGACTTGCGAGATTTTCTCGCAGGCTTGCAAACGGACATATAATGGATCCAAATGAATGGTATTTAAATCACAAAAGAAAGAATAGATATATACACATAGAACACATATATATATATATATATATATATATATAATATATATATATATACATGTCATTGTGACATATATATATATACATATATTTATAGTTCATACACTTCTACATACTGTAATAGCCGCTAATTCAATTGCCGGCTTTTGTGAAACTACAGACCCGACATGAAATGACACATGGTTTACATACAATTAACCATGTCATTTCATGTAGTTTGATATATGGTTTTAACTTACAATTACATGAGTGTATGTGTGCAAAATTGCAGACATGTAGGGTTTAATTAAAGGTGTAAATTCGTTGAAAAAAATGCGTGGGCTCCCGCTGTATTTTCTCCACCAGACAGAAAAAGCAAGTGAGTGGGGGCAAATAATAATAGCCCAGGGAGGGTGCATTTATTTTGTGCCCCCCCTGGCTACTAACATCTGCCCGAGACACCCCAGAAAAGGCAAATCTATTATTAGATTCGCCCTTTCTGGCACTTTGCCCGTCTATTCCCATTGCCCTGTAGCGGTGGCGAATGGGTTAATAAGGGGTTAAAGCCACCTTGCAATTGAAAGGTGACTTTAAGCCAGGTTAATAATTGAGAGCTGTCAATTAGACAACTATCAATTATTAATCCTATTGCATGAAAGAAAAATCAAACACACACACTTTAATAAAAAATCATTTTAATGAAATAAGCAGTTTTTGACCTTCTTTTATTTTCCTGCTAAAACCATTTCCTGTAATAAAAATAAAATAAAAAAGCAAAATGATTCTTACCTAGCCGATGCACAGTCAGGTCCCACGCTGTAATCCATCAGAAAGGGTTAACAGGTTACAGCTAGCAGGCAGCTAATGCTGCCTGCTGAGCTGTAATCCCCTGAATGAAAAAGCACCTCTCCCGGCGAAAGGAGAGGAAGTGATTAATGTGTGAAGCTTAATTGATTTCTTCCCACTTTCACTTCAGTTCAGGTCACCCTGACCTGACCTGAAGTGAAAGTGGGACGCAATCATTTAAGCTTCACACACTAATCACTTCCTCTCCTGTCGCCGGGAGAGGAACTGATTCATTCAGGGGACGACAGCTGAGCAATAAAAATGGTCCAAAACTGTGTCTTTATTTAATTAAAAGGATTATTAATTAATGTGTGTGTGTTTTTTTTCCTTTCATACAATAGAATTAATAATTGAGAGTTGTCAAATTGACAACTCTCAATTATTAACCTGGCTTAAAGTCACCTTTCAATTGCAAGGTGGCTTTAACCCCTTATTAACCCATTCACCACCGCTAAAGGGCAATGGGAATAGACGGGCAACGTACCAGAAAGGGCGAATCTAATTATAGATTTGCCTTTTCTGGGTTGTCTGGGGGCAGATGTTAGTAGCCTGGGGGGGCACAAAATAAATGCACCCTCCCTGGGCTATTATTATTTGCCCCCACTCGCTTGCTTTGTCTGGTGGAGAAAATACAGCGGGAGCCCACGCATTTTTTTCAACGAATTTACACCTTTAATTAACCCCTACATGTGTGAAATTTCACACGCATACACTCATGTAATTGTTAGTGAAAACCATATATCAAAATACATGAAATGACATGGTTAACTGTATGTAAACCATGTGTCATTTCATGTCGGGTTCTGTAGTTTCACAAAAGTCGGCAATTGAATTAGCGGCTATTACAGTATGTAGAAGTGTATGAACTATAAATATATGTATATATATATATATATATATATATATATATATATATGTCACAATGACATATATATATATATATATATATATATATATATGTATTCTATGTGTGTATATGTATTGATTCTAATCTTTATTAAAGCTGTCAGTGTGACTTTACAGTATAGCTGGGGATGAATTGCTGGCTTTTCTAAAGGACACCGGTGCGATTTAATCGCAAGTCACACATGCGGTCCATTTGTAATCCGATTTTTCTTTGCTCCCATAGACTTGCATTGGCGATATCGACCCACAATCGGTGACAATCGCAGCATGCTGTGATTGCACTCGGACGTTTAAAACGGACCATAAAAAAATGGATACTGGGAGCTGCTCCTTAGATTAACATAGGTCCGACTGCAATGCGATATTTCATCGCATTGCAGTCGTCCGTTTTGTCGCCAGTGTGACTCCGGCCTATGAGGTTATAACTCTGGAACGCTTTGATGAATCCAGCTGACTCTGTGAATGTTTTTTCATGACATATTGTACTTCACGTTAGTGGTAAAAAATTTTTATATGACTTGCGTTTATTTATGAACAAAACGGAAATATGGCGAAAATTTTTAAAAAATGTAGCAATTTTCAAACTTTAAATTTTTATGCCCTCAAATCAGAGAGATATGTCGCACAAATTTCTTAATAAATAACAATTCCCACATGTCTACTTTACATCAGCACAATTTTACAAAAAAATTTTTTTGTTACGAAGTTATAAGGGTTTAAATTTGACCGATTTCTCATTTTCACAACACCATTTTGTTTTAGGGACCACATCACATTTGAAGTCACTTTGATGGGTCTATATGATAGAAAATACCTAAAAGTGACACCATTCTAAAAACTGCACCCCTCAAGGTGCTCAAAACCACATTCAAGAAGTTTATTAACTCTTTATGTGCTTCACAGGAACTGAAGCAATGTGGAAGGAAAAAATGAACATTTTACTTTTTTTGCAAAAACTTTAGTTCAGAACCAATTTTTTTTATTTTCAAAGTGTTAAAAGAAAAAATGAACCACAAAATTTGTTGTGCAATTTCTCCTGAATACGTTGGTACCCCATATGTGGCGGTTAACCACTTTTTGGGTGCACAGAAGAGGTCGCAAGGGAAGGAGCGCCTTTTGACTTTTTCAATGCAGAATTGGCTGGACGCCATGTCTCGTTTAGAGAGCCCTGATGTGCCTAAACAGTGGAAACCCCCAACAAGTGACCCCATTTTGGAAACTAGACCCCTTAAGGAACTTATCTAGATGTGTGGTGAGCACTTTGAACCTCCAAGTGCTTCACAGAAGTTTATAACGTAGAGCCTTGAAAATAAAATATCATTTTTTTCCTCAAAAGTGATTCTTTAGCCCACTATTTTTTTTTTCCAAAGGGTAACAGGAGAAATTGGACCCTAAAAGTTGTTGATCAATTTCTCCTGAATGCGCAAATACCCCACATGTGGGGGTAAACCACTTTTTGGGCGTACGGCAGAGGTCTCAATGGAAGGAGCGCCGTTTGACTTTTTCAATGCAGAATTGACTGGACACCATGTTGCATTTAGAGAGCCCCTAATGTGCCTAAATAGTGTAAACCTCCAACAAGTGACCCCATTTTGTAAACTAGACCCTTAAGGAACTTATCCAGATATGTGGTGAGCATTTTGAACCCCCAAGTGCTTCACAGAAATTTATAAACGCAGAGCCGTGAAAATAAATAATCATTTTTTTCCTCAAAAATGATTTTTTTAGCCAGCTATTTTTTATTTTCCAAAGGGTAACAGGATAAATTAGAACCCCAGAATTGGTGTGCAATTTGTCCTGAGTTCGCTGATACCCCATATGTTGGGGTAAACCACTGTTTGGTCACGGCAGGGCTCGGAAGGGATGAAGCGCCATTTGACTTTTTGAACGCCACGTAGTGTTTAGAGACACCCTGATGTGCCTAAATAGTGGAAACCACTCAATTCTAGCTCCAACCCTAACCCCAACACACCCCTAACCCTAATCCCAATCCCAACCCTAATTCCAACCCTAATTGTAACACTAACCCTAATTGTAACCCGAACCCTAATTGTAAACCTAACCCTAATTGTAAACCTAACCCTAATTTAACCCTAACCCTACAACCCTAATTCCAACCCTAACCCTAATGGAAAAATGAAAATAAATACAATTTCTTTATTTTATTATATGTCCCTAACTAAGGGAGTGATAAAGGGGGGTGTTATGTTTCGGTAGCTGAGGAGGATAGGAACAACAGCAGGGCAGCCGAACACTTGAGATGTTAATAACTGATGGGTTGCAGATTCCTAAACTAACGTCACAACTAGAGATAGCCCTGGAGCATTCCTACGTTAATCCTAGTCACCTCGTCACAGCCTGAGAGATAACTACACCTAAAGGCAGAAAGATGAAAGCTATCTGCCCCGGAGCAGATCCCCAAAGAAAATAGGAAGCCCCCAAACATATAATGGCGGTTAGACAAGATGAAAATACAAACATAGGCAGAAAATAAACTGAGCAAACGCTGGGGCCACAAGCTGACTAAATAGGATAGGACAGGAGAGAGTACTTTCTGCAACTCAGAAATCCCTACAAAAATCCAACAATTCTGATTACAAAAATACTGAGATCACACGATTTCGCAACCCGCTTAATCAGATCTCAGTGTGAACAAAAACCAAGCTGCAGCCGCTGAAAAAACAGGAAAAAGCAAATGCGCAAATAACAGTGGCTGCAGATAAACTGTGAGGAGCTCAGGCCTCAGGAGGGGACCTGGCTGACCTCCACAAAAGTGCAGAAAACAATGCAAAAAGCAAGCACAAAAAGAAAAGCAAAAAATATCTTATCTGAAAGCAGGAGATGCAGGCAAGACTCCAGCAAACTTCCAAATGAACCAGGAACCTCAATTGAGACAAGAACAATTGATCACCGGCAACCATCATGGGAGGGAACCTCCCTTATATCAGACCAGTCAGTGAACCCAGATTGCCACTACTCTCTGAAAGGTTCAGTACTGTCTGTAACCACCAGAGGGAGCCTCTGCTGAGAAACCATCTCTAGCACATTCATAACAGTACCCCCCCCTTGAGGAGAGGTCACCGAACCCTCATTTGTGCAACCAGGCCGATCAGGATGAGCACGGTGATAGGCACGGATCAGTCTCCTAGCATGGATATCCGAAGCAAACACCCAAGAATTGTCCTGACCATAACCTCTCCACTTAACCAAATATGGAGTTTCTGTCTAGAAAAATGAGAATCCAATATTTTCTCAACCACATACTCCAGATTGCCCTCAACCAAAACAGGGTCAGGAGGCGCAGCCATAGGAACTACTGGCACGACAAACCTCTTCAATAAGGACTTGTGGAACACGTTATAGATCTTAAATGTCCCTGGAAGAAGCAAACGGAAGGAAACAGGATTAAGAATCTCCATGATCTTATAAGGTCCAATGAACCTGGGCTTAAACTTTGGAGATGCAACCCTCATAGGGATATTTCTAGAGGACAACCAAACCAAGTCCCCAACTTTAAACCGAGGATAATCAGTCCTATGCTGGTTGGCATACCGTTGGGCCTTCTACTGAGAGAGAGACAACCTCTCCATTACCTGGTCCCAAATCTGCTGCATTCGCTCCACAACAGAGTCAACACCCGGACAGACAGAAGCCTCCGCCTGTCCCAAAGAAAATCGAGGGTGAAACCCAAAATTGCAGAAGAATGGAGACATCAAGGTGGCAGCGCTAGGTTTATCCTCCTGACACCCTTCCAAGGCCTCAAATTGGGCGAGATGGCGGAAAGAACTACACCCTCTTTCAAAATAAGAGTAGGATCAGATAACTCAGGAGAGTCCGTAAAGAAACTCCTCGAGAGGGCATCTGCCTTAACATTCTTAGTGCCAGGAAGAAAAGAAACCACAAAATTAAAACGTGTGAAAAACAAGCCCACCTGGCATGTCTAGGATTAAGTCGCTTGGCTGATTCAAGATAAACCAGATTCTTATGGTCCGTGAGGACCACCACCTGATGTTTGGCTTCTTCCAGCCAATGTCTCCACTCTTCAAAGGCCCACTTCATGGCCAATAACTCCCGATTACCCACGTCAAAATTACGTTCAGTTGGAGAAAATTTTCGAGAGAAAAAGGCACAAGGGTTACTCTTAGAGGTCTCTGGATCTCTTTGGGACAAAACGGCACCTGCCCCAATTTCAGAGGCATCAACCTCCACCTGAAACGGTAGAGAAACATCAGGCTGCTGTAGAACAGGAGCAGAAGTGAATCTCTGCTTAAGTTCCTGAAACGCAGAGACTGACTCAGGAAGCCAATTCACCACATCAGAACCCTTTTTGGTCAAATCAGTCAATGGTTTAACAATACCGGAAAAATTTTCAATAAATTTGCGATAAAAATTGGCAAAACCCAAAAATCTCTGAAGAGCCTTTAATGAAGTAGGTTGTACCCAATCACAGATGGCTTGAACCTTGACTGGGTATATTTCAATAACAGACGGAGACAAAATGAATCCCAGAAATGAGACCTTCTGTACGCCAAAAAGACACTTTGATCCCTTCACATACAGTGCATTCTCTCTCAAAATCTGGAACTCAGTCCGAACATGTTTCACATGAGATTCCCAGTCATTGGAAAAAATCAAGATATCATCCAAATAAACAATCAGAAATGTATCCACAAAATCCCTGAAAATATCATTCATGAAGATTGGAAGATGGAAGGAGCATTAGTGAGCCCAAAGGGCATCACTAGGTACTCAAAATGCCCCTCTGGGGTATTAAACGCCGTCTTCTATTCATCCCCGTGCTTAATGCGAATAAGGTTATACACCCCCCTGAGGTCAAGCTTGGTAAACCAACTAGCACTTTTCACCCTGCAAAACACGTCAGAAATGAAGGGTAACGGATATTAATACTTCACAGTGATCTTATTCAAGAGACGACAATCAATACACGGCCTCAATGAACCATCCTTTTTGGCCACAAAGAAAAAAACAGCACCCAAGGGTTAAGAAGATGGTCTGATATGACCCTTCTCCAATGACTCCTTGATATAATATCACATAGCATCGTGTTCAGGTACAGACAAGTTAAATAGGCGACCTTTAGGAAATTTACCACCAGGCACTAATTCAATAGCGCAATCGTAGCTACTGTGAGGGGGCAAAGATGCAGATTTACTTTCACTAAATACATCTGAAAAATCAGTCAAAAAGTCAGGAACATCCTGAGACTTGGGAGAGGCACAAAAAATAGGAGTGTCGGCATTAACACATTGGCAGTCCCAACTGGTCACAGACACAGATTTCCAATCCAAAACAGGATTATGAGACTGTAGCCAAGGGAAACCTAGTACAATAGTGTCATGCAGATTATACAGCACCAGAAATTTGCAACTCTCCTGATGATCTGGTTCAACCCTTATTATCACCTGAGTAGAAAACTGGGGTTTATTCTCCGCCAAAGGGGTGGAATCAATGCCCAGTAGGGGAATAGACTTCCGCAGGGGTATCATGGGAAACCCACAACGTTTGGCAAAGTCAAAATCCATCAGGTTAATAGCTGCTCCTGAATCAACAAAAGCCTGAGCAGAAAATGTGGACAGGGAGCAAATCAGGGTAACAGTCAACAGAAATTTAGTCTGAACACTACCCAAGACAACATCTTCCCCGCTTAGGGCAGACTGAAAAAGCATGAGAGGCATCACCACAGTAGAAACATAACCAATGCGCTTTCGAAACTCATGACGCTGAGCCCCAGAAGTCACTCTATCACACTGCATGGGCTCAAAAGCTGACTCACAAGGCAACACTATCTCACGCATACCTCTGCGCTCACCCAAACGTCTGTCAATTTGAACAGCCAATGACATAGAATCATTGAGACAAGAGGGAGCAGGGAATCCCACCATAACATCCTTTAAATTCTCTGACAGCCCCTTCCGAAAAAGGGCTGCCAAAGTATCATCATTCCATTTGGTCAGGACTGCCCACTTTCGGAATTTCTGATAGTACAACTCAGCGTCTTTAAGACTCTGATTTAATGCCAACAAGGTTTTTTCGGCTTGATCAGTGACATTAGGTTCATCGTACAATAACCCCAGAGCCAGAAAAAATGCATCAATATCATTCAAAACAGGATCCCCAGGTGTCAGGGAAAAAGCCCAATCCTGAGGATCGCCGCACAGGAGAGAGATGACAATTTGAACTTGCTGTGCTGCGTTACCTGAGGACTTAGGCTTTAAGGCAAAAAACAACTTACAGTTATTTTTGAAATTCAGAAATTTAGCCCGATCCCCCAAAAACAAATCTGGTATGCGAATCCTAGGTTCCACAACCGTCAACCCAGCAAGATAGGTAGCAATACTCCGAACCTCAGTGGCAAGCTGAACCACTCGGCCAGACAACTGTGCAAACTCCATTGAAAGAGAAAAAAAAATCCTCCTCAGCACCCAGAGAAAAAGAGGGAAAAAATGCAACAGACAGAAAAAAAAAAAATCTCTGACAACTCTGACAACTTTTTTCTTTCCACACTATTTTTCCCTTCTGTGAGTACCATATAATTTTCAGTAAGGCGTGATACTTGTTCGGTAGTGAGGAGGCCAGAACAGAGGCAGCGAACATGAGTGTGACTGATGGTTGCAATTCTAACTAGAGTGAGTAGACGTGGAGCGTTCCTACATTGATCAGACTGCAAGCCTAAAATACAACCTAAAGCAGAAAGAGCATCTCCGAGCAGATCCCAAGAATAGGAGCCCAAAATATAGGCGTTAGACAAGATAATACAATAGCAGAATTAGCTGAGCAACCGGGCCACAAGCTGAAAATAGGATGACAGGAGAGTACTCTCAACAAAAACCTACAAACCAACAATTCTGATTACAAAAATACTGAGATCACACGATCTCGCTACCTGCTAAATCAGATCTCAGTGTGAACAAAAACCAAGCCGCAGCCGCTGAAAAAACAGGAAAAAGCAAATGAGCAAATAACAGTGGCTGCAGATAAACTGTGAGGAGCTCAGGCCTCAGGAGGGGACCTGGCTGACCTCCACAAAAGTGCAGAAAACAATGCAAAAAGCAAGCACAAAAAGAAAAGCAAAAAATATCTTATCTGAAAGCAGGAGATGCAGGCAAGACTCCAGCAAACTTCCAAATGAACCAGGAACCTCAATTGAGACAAGAACAATTGATCACCGGCAACCATCATGGGAGGGAACCTCCCTTATATCAGACCAGTCAGTGAACCCAGATTGCCACTCTTCACTGAAAGGTTCAGTACTGTCTGTAACCACCAGAGGGAGCCTCTGCTCAGAAACCATCTCTAGCACATTCATAACAGGGGGTTTGTGTACAATTTTTTTTATTTTGATCACTGTGATAATTTATCACAGTGATCAAAATGTCTTTCACTTTATGAATGAATCTGCCAGCAGGCAGATTCGGCGGGGGCACTGCGCATGCGCCCGCCATTTTTTTTACATGATGAAGAAGCTGGGAGCCTGGGACATGCCAGAGGACAGAGGGGACACCGGTGGTACCGGGAGGATCGGGGGACCCAGGGACCCTATTTCTTCCCCTCTGATGTGCGATCACATCAAGGGGAGAGAAATTACATGCAGGATCGTGGCTTTTTTTCTTTTGCGATCGCCGTTATATGGTTAATAACGGTGATCGCAAAAGCGGGGGGACTGCAGGGCACCCTTATTATGTTCTCTAGGGTCTCGACTACCCCTAGTAGCCAAGACCCCAGAGAAAATACGGCTCGGCGGGGGCACTGCGATCGCCATTTTCTTTGCCGGAACAAGACGCCGGGAGCTCGGGGAGCCATGGGAGGCCTGGGTGGACACCGGGAGGCACAGGGGACTGATCGGTGGTCCCGGGGACCCCATTTCTCTCCCCTCTGATGTGCGATCACATCAGAGGAGAGAGAAATTAAATGGAAAATCACTTTTTTTTTTTCGATCGCCGTTATAGGGTTAATAAGGCGATCGCAAAAGCGGGGTTGGTAAAAAATGACCCGAATCATGTTATTTGGGGTCTCGGCTTCCTGAGGTAGCCGAGACCCGGAGAAAATCCGACTCTAGGGGGCGCTATATATTTTCTCCACAGCGCCGTTAATTAACGGTGCTGTGGTTTAAGTACCCTTAACTACCGCCGTTAAAAGGTGTATCGGCGGTCGTTAAGGGGTTAATCTTTAAAGATTCCATAATAACGGGGTCTGTACCACAGGACTAGCATATAGCAAATGTGGTGCCAATATTCAGAAAGGGGGCAAAAACTGAACCTGGAAATTATAGGCCAGTGAGCTTAACATCTACTGTGGGTAAAATCATGGAGGGTTTTTTAAGGGATATTATATTGGAGTATCTGAGGCTGAATAACCTCATGACACAATATCAACATGGGTTTACGAGGGACCGTTCTTGTCAGACTAATCTGATAAGCTTTTATGAAAGGGTAAGTTCCGAACTGGACCAAGGGAACGCAGTGGAAGTGGTGTTCATGGACTTCTCAAAAGCTTTTGATTCGGTGCCACACAAAAGGTTGATACATAAAATGAGAACAATGGGGATAGGGGAAAATATGTGTAAGTGGGTTAAGAACTTGGTTTTTTTTTTGCCTTCCTCTGGATCAACATGTTAGGGCAGGTTAGGATAGGATATGGGTGTAACTAGATGGACTTAAGTCTTCCTTCAACCTTAATAAACTATGTTAGATATCAGTCAGGTAATGTAAGAAGTGAAGTATTTGTCATTGTACTATACCTATTTTCTGTGCCGTATCGGAGCATTATGAATCGTGGTATGTGTTAAAGGGGCCCACTGACACTCTTTCGCCCGGGGCACATGAAAACCTGGAGCCAGCCCTGCCCCCCCCACAACTTTAGCCAAATAACCCCAGTTTATAATACGTAACTATTATTATAAAGTAAATTAAGGTTGCCAAGCTTAAGTAATATGAATTGATGTCGTTGGCATTGAAATTGGCACTGTAGGTGTGTTTACTGTCCTCCACTCCCTGCCGACTTTGCTTCCCCATTGACTTGCATTGGGTTTCGTGCATCAGTCGGACTTCCGACTTTTCCCGATAGTCGGCCGATTTAGTTCGACTCGACTTTTGAGAAAGTCGGGTTTCATGAAACCCAACTCGACCCTAAAAAAGGCAAAGTCACTCATCTGTGGTGAGTATGTTGACAGCACATTCAACTTTGTACAGAACAAAGTATTCAATGAGAATATTTCATTCATTTAGATCTAGGATGTGTTATTTGAGTGTTCCCTTTATTTCTTGAGCAGTATATTTTTAAATGTGGCTTCCTGCCTAGGTCAAAATAATACCAGCACAACATATCAATCTGCCAAAATGTGGCATTGTTTCAGGACAACTGTATTAGCACAAATAATTTATATTTTCAATTCTGAAAAATCTGATTTGGCTCTGAAACACAGTTTTATTACAAATGATTTAAAGTAGCTAATTGGGCCTCGTGGCTGCACCACAATATTGGGCTTAATATCTATTAAGTGGAAATCTGGCCTTCTGATTCCCCACTGAATCACAGTTTTATCACAAATGATTTGGAGTAGGTTATTGGGCATCGTGGCTGTACCACAAATAGACCTAACAATTTTTACATGGAAATCTGGCCTTATGATTTAGCCCCGGAAACACAGTTTCATCACAAACGATTTGGAGTAGGTAATTTGGCCTTATGGCTACATGACTATATTAGGCCTAACAACTTTTAAGTGGAAATCTGACCTTCCGATTTGTCTCTGAAAAACTGTTTTACCACAAAAGATTTGGAGCAGCTAACTGGCCCTCCAGGCTGACCCCCAATATTAGGCCTAATGATTTTTAAGAGGAAATCTGGCCTTCTGATTTGCCACTGAAACTCAGTTTTACCACAAAATGATTTGGAGTAGCTAATTGGGCCTCGCCGCTGCACCACTATATAAGGCCTAACGATTTATAAGTGGAAATTTGGCCTTCTGGCTTGCCACTGAAACAAAGTTTTAGCACAAACTTTGGAGTAGCTACTTGGGACTTGTGCTACACCACAATATTAGGCCTAACAATTTTTAAGTGGAAATCTGTGCTTCTGATTTGCCACTGAAAAACAGTTTTATCACAAACAATTTGGAGTAGCTAATTGGCCCTGCAGGCTACAACCCAATATTAGTCCTAATAATATTTAATTGGAAATCTGGCCTTCTGATTTGCCTCTGAAACACAATTTTAGCACAAATGATTTGGAGTAGCAAATGGGGCTTCTGGAGACTGTCACACAGTTTTTGCATCCAATTTGATGTTGTAAGATCGATTTCACACAGGACAAGATCCTCTCTTTTTAATTGACAAGTTCACTTTCAGCACCAGCACTAGTGCAGAAGCGAACTCTCTGCACTGTGACACTTAAACAATGGCATCAGCAAAGCAAGATGTCCGCTTTTTATCTGCCTAGGGATATGTGAATTCGATAGCCTATCACAGATGACCTTGTGTCATGATGTTGTGGATGGTTTCTGCGCCTTGATTAATTGCCAGAATCAACACACAAAAGTTAAGGGAAAAAAAAAATTGTGCCACTCCTGTAACCTCTCCACATGCTCTTCTAGCCTCTCCACACCCCCTCCCCTCATCAAGCACGTCCCCATCTCCCCCACCCATCATACAGCACTACTATCCTAGTCAAAGTAATAACAAAAGCATTAGTGGAAATCTGATGATTTAGCGAACTGTGGCGAAATTTTGCCGGCTTTGAGTAAAAATGCTTGTCAACGCGAACACGAATCCAAATGTGCTACATTCATGCCAAATTTGAGATTGGCGAACGTTTTTCGAACACATTCGATCTTCTCTATTCTCTACACGTGTTTGGTGGTGTACTTAAAATATATTTTGGTGTTCTTTACAGATCAGCTTTCACACCAGAGGGATGTTCGCCATGTTCTGTAGAGATTAAGGAAGAACCGATTGTATGCCAAGTATGAAAAGTGCATCTTCTTGCAGACCTCTCTTCTGTTTATTGCACACGTCATTTCAGAGACCGGCCAGAAAATGGGTCCCCAGAAGGTGTTGGCCGTCTTGAAGTAACTCCATCCTGACTGTCTTAAAGCTATCCTGTGGTTTCTCGATTTCGCAAACTATTGCCACCACTTCATTACACATTTTTCCTCTTGGACTGCTCCTATTTCTGCTCTGACCCTCAAGGGGGACATATCTAAGATATAGACTCCTGTGTTAGAGAATGCCTTTGTATCTTTAAAACTTGTGTTCTCCTCAGTTTCGATGCTGCATCGACTGGACGATAATAAGCAGTTCTTCTGGGACGTGGATGCTTCTTCCAGAGGGGCCAGAGCCGTTCATACCTAGAAGTCTCGATCTGGCCTTATGGTTACCTTCGGCTTCTTTTCCAAAATCTTCCCAGCTGCAGATCGCAACTACTCTATAGTCAATCAAGAACTGTTTGCAAAAAAATTGGCTCACGACAATCCAGGTGGTCACCCGCTTCAACTTAATTCTTCATTTCCATCCGACTGATAAGAATGTCAAGGTGGACGCACTCTCTAATTCCTTTCTTACTTCTGATCAGGAGGAAGAGCTCTCACACATTATCGAGCCCTCTAAAGTAATTTCAGTCACTCTGTTGGATTTGTTTCAGCTCCCATCTGGAAAGACTTACTTTGCTGATCCAGACAAGAAGTGATTTCCTCTGTGGAGCCACTCGTCTAAGTTGGCTGGCCACGCCAGGCAGCAGAAAACTGCTTTCCTCATTTCCTGACATTACTGTTGGTTGACCCTGTGCTCTTGTGCCGAGAACAAAACTCAGAGACAGTATATGACAAGTCAGCTACTTCCTCTGCCCTTACCATCTGCTCCCTGGCAGCACATTGTGATGTATTTCATCACTGATCTTCCAGTATTGGCTGGGTGTACTGTCATCTGGGGGGGTGTGGATCACTTTTCCACGATGGCCCATTTCACTCCACTACTCGGTCTCCCATCTGATCTGGTGCTTGCAGAGAATCAATGGATTTTCGCTCCATATTTTCATATATAGAGGCTTCCAGTTTATTCTCACT
The DNA here is from genome assembly GCA_033576555.1 of Oophaga sylvatica. Lineage (NCBI taxonomy): Eukaryota > Metazoa > Chordata > Amphibia > Anura > Dendrobatidae > Oophaga > Oophaga sylvatica. Next base: position 261,897,847 of record JARQOD010000001.1, read on the forward strand.
TCTGGTGAGCTACCTGCAAGCTACTGAATGTCACTTTGTGTTTCTCTTCTGCCTACCATCCTCAATCCAATGGCCAGGTAGAGCTGGTCAAGAATATCCTGACAAACTTCCTGTGGCACATTGTCAATTCACATCACAGTATTTGGGCCAAACTCCTGCCATGGGCCGAATTCTCATACAACAACCTTGTGAGTGAATCCTCTGTAAAATCTGCATTTTTGTGGTCTACGGTCAGCATCACAATATTCCATTTCCGGTTTCTAATACCTACGACATCGCTGCTGCTGATTTCCTCTACCAGGGAAAATACCAAGACCATCTTATTGAAATCCTCAATGGATGAAAAGACATGCAGACAAGAGATGTCTCTGTTTTGTTCTAAGGAGAAGGTTTGGCTATTGTCAAATTATGACTGTTGCAACATACCCCCGTAGAAATTGGGTGCTTGCTTCATCAGCCCGTTCTAAAACAGATTAATCCAAAAGCCTATAAGCTCAAACTCCAGGCATCTTTGAGGATCCCCAATTAATTTCCTGTGTCTGTCTTCTAGCCTGTCATCCTCAGTCCCTTCTCGGGTCCCTTCTCCTGGTACCACTCCTGCTGCAGTCAGCACTAAGGAAATTTTCAATGTAGAGAACATTCTGGACTTAAAGAGGGTAAGAGTAATAACTTTTTTTCTTATGAATTGGAAGAGACCTGAGAGAGCATCTATGCCCCTCTCTTCCTGGAGAGATTTCTTGAGGGCTTGAAGAATACGGGGTGTAAAGGGGGTAGTGTTGTGCCAGCATCCCTGCATGCTGCCCCTCTCCCCCGGCAGGACACCGACTCACTTTCTGCCGTGGCCCCCGTGTCACACTTCCTCCTCCTTCCTCTCCAGCTGCTGTCCGGGGCCCATGCAGAATACACAGATCTCCGGTCACTGTGTTTGAGATTATGTGGTCAAGAAGCAAGACTTCTGAGACTGGATCATGTTGAAAACAGGGTGGTGCTGAGAATACTAGCCCTTATCTATTTGCTTTAGCTTGGCTGGTTGACAAAAATGGGGGGGACCCCATCCTGATTTTTAATTTTTTTAAGTAAATAATTAAAACAAATAGCATGGGGACCCCTCTATTCTTGATAAATACATTTGCTAATGCTGACAGCTGAGGGCTGCAGCCTGCAGCTGTCAGTTTTGCCTGGCTGTTTATCAAAAATACAGGGGAACCTATGTTGTTTTTTTATTATTAGTTATTTAGAGGGCAGGCGCTGGCTGAAGAATACTCCCATGAGCCATGCCTGCTCCTGCTGTTATTAGCGGCCGCAGCTGTAGGCTGATAGAGTAGTAGTCATTTGACAGCATGGGAGCTGTGACTATCTGACCGGTGGTAATGATTTTAAACTGGATGTTCGAACCCCTATTCAAGTGAATGGGGTCCGGGTACTAATAGTGTACTGAAACCCAAATTTTTTTAACTGTTTGACCAAATCAGCTGGACCCGAGCATCCAGGGGTCTGTCCATCTCTAGAGGTAATGTCACACCTGTCCTATTCCTTGTATTATGGTGTGTATGGTGCGGGGAGACATAATTGTACACCAGCCAGATAGGTCCGCCCATCTCTAGAGGTAAGGTCACACCTATCCTACTCCTCGTATTATGGTGTGTATGGTGTGGGGTGACATAAATGTACAGCAGCCAGATGCCTCTAGTCTTCATTCCAGGTGCACTAATAGCATACCTTTACTAACTTCATACTAGGTATACTAAAATAGAATGAGATACAAGATATATAGATGCATGTATGTATATGTATGTATAGATAGATAGATAGATAGATAGATAGATAGATAGATAGATAGATAGATAGATAGATAGATAGGTTGATCTGTATATATAACCCACATATATGTAGTTCTTTTTTACACTTACTGTCCATATAAATGGGACGCCCCCGGAAGAAGCAGGAGGCAAAACGCGCGTCATGGTGAGGGGAAGCCGAGCAGCTACACCGTTTTGTTACAGGTAAATATCGCTGGTTCAGTACGGTCCCTTGGATATGTTTCATATGTGATTTTGTACATATACCTCATTGAGCACAATATGTATGCTTTTACTAAATGGGGTTATTGTTAACCATGGTATAGCCATTCCATTATAGCGGCATTAGGAATAATGTTTCCTGTATAGTGTTCAATGCTGGATTTTCATGTAAATCTCATTATTGGCATACTCTGGGGAATCTGGGTTATTTAACCCTTTCACTGTTATTCCGTTTGTGGCAATAGAGAATGTAAGGGGTATATGACAATTAGTAATACTGTGCATCCATAGACGTTGTATGGCGTTCAATGATGAATTTATATGTTACTCTCATTATTTACATATTCTGGGGAATTTGGGTTATTTAACCCTTTCACTGTTATCCTGTTTGTGGCAATAGTGAATGTAGGGGGTATAGAGCAATTAGTAATACTTTGCATCCATAGACATTGCATGAGTGTTTATCTATATTATCTAATTTTTGGATGTGAGGTTCTATACCTCTACATTATTGTTAGACCTTCTCCTCCAGCATTTTCCTGTATTATTGCTTGGCGTCCCTTAGGACAGTATTTATATGCTTTTTTATGATATATTTTATATTTGATTTTCAATAAAGTTTTGTTTTTTAATTTATGGGATCTCTTCTTATTTCCCGATAAAATTCATTATATTTATGGGAATAGTAATATTATATATATATATTATATAAATGGGAAGTAAGAGTGAACAGTGTATTTGTTTTCAAAAACCGCTGCAGTGTGAGCTCCTTCATTGTGATAGATATACTGTCACTGCTGTTGTCTTCCCATTTTTGTTAGAAACTGGAATCTCATGGGAGCTGTATCTTGCTATGTGAAAAACAAGACTATGACTCAGGCCGATAGAACTGTTGTGTTAATGGGTCACTGAGTGACAGCTGAGCCATCTCTCTGAGGTATCAGTCTCACTGTCACTGTGGAGAATACAAAGTTTTTACTCTGAAATACATCAATTCTATTTGGACTGAATTTCTGTTCGTCAAAGATAGGTATTTGTTAATATTCCTCTAGCTGAAATGTGTGAATATAAAGTAAGTAACTAAATATAGTTCATATTAGGCCAATATACATCTAAATACAAATGAAAATTCTGACAGCATGACAACTAGCCAGATGCCATTAGTTACATTTCACTTAAAAAGATAAAGAGTAGAACATACATATATTATATGTTTATCAAGTATTTGTATGTTGTAAATTTATATTTTTCCTCATCTGATTTTAATATAAAAATCTGTGCTGTGAAATAACTTATTAGTCATTAATAAATTCACTTTCTTCACATAAATTCAGAATTGTTAGTAAAGTAGATGTGGAAATACTTTATATCACAAACTGAAAACAACATAAATAAGGTAAATCTGTCATGTGTATTTAACCACTTAACGACCATCGATACGCCTTTTAGCGGCGGCAGTTAAGGGTACTTATTCCTCAGCGCCGCTTTTTAACAGGACTGAGAAATAAGATTATAGCACCCCCAGCGTCTAAAAATTTCCGGGCTCTAGCTAAGACCCCTGAGAACATGATTCTGGATGGTTTTTACTGACTCCAGTGTTGCAATCACCATTATTCACAAAAAAAGCGCCAGATTTCCATTTATTTCTCTTTCTTCTGATATGATCTAGCACATCAGAGGAGAAAGAAATGTCCCCCGATTCCCCCCCAATATCTACGACGTCCCCCGGTGCCTCGGGCTGGGTCCCCCAGCCCTCGGCGTCTTCCTCTGGGAAAAAAATGGTGGGCGCATGCAAAGTGCGCCTGCCGAGATCTGCTGACTGGCACCTGGCAACAATATTAAATTAAAAAATTGTAAATCAAACCTCACTTTATCAACCCCTTAGTTAGGTAAAAATAATAAAATAAAAATAATGCTTTTTTTTTTCATTTTTCCATCAGGGATAGGGCTAGGGTTAGGGTTATGGTTGAGGTCATTGTTGGGGTTATAGCTATGGTTAGGGTAGGGGCGAGGGGGGCATGGCCTGACTGCACATGGAGCCAGGTGTGAGGATTTAGAGCTCTGCTATCTCCCTTGCTTTGAAAGTGGCTGACAGCAGCATATAAGCTAAAAATAGCTCACTAGGCTCCTAAATCACCGAGGAGTGGAATACCGAAGGGTCGGTCACAGAGACGGGGCTCGCCAGCCAAGCTGACAGACTTTTTCTACCGGGACACTGAGGCAGCTCCCACAGGCAAGATTGTGCCGTCCCCTTCTTGCTCTGCCTCTCTCTCCCCATGCCAGCAGCCGGAGGACGCAGAGCTGGAAACTGATGAGAGGATGATGGATACCCGGCTGACAGAGAAGTTCATGAAGAGGCTGCTGTCCTCTTTAAGAGCTTCTTTATAGGAAGACTTTAAAGGTATGCTGGCTAAAATTACAAATGGACATAGATGGATTAGGGGAACACACCGCACATATTGAAGGGAAAATGGAGGAATATGCCTCATCTCACAATAATCTAATTGACGCTAATGCAGCTCTGGAGGATGAAATCTCCTGTCTGAAAGCCAAGGTTTATGATCTAGCGGATAGGTCTCGGCGAAATAATATAAGAATAAGGGGTATCCATTAAAGATGGGGAATTACAAGGATACTTCCAAGAGCTGCTGAAAGAGGTTATCTCAGATGCAGACCCCAGAGATGTCTTAGAGGACAGAATCCACAGAATCCCTAAACCCAGGAACCTCAATCCATTGCCTCCAGGTATACTCTGGCCCGTATACATTTTTATAAAACCAAAGAAAATTTTCTACATAACTGGAGGGGGAAACCTGCTCTATCTACCCCCTTTCACAACCTAGCTATTTTTTCGGATCTATCTACCATGACCTTGGCAAAAATAAGAGAGTTTGCAGATGCTGCCAAGATTTTAAGAGACAATAGCATTCCTTATAAATGGGGTTTTCATTTGAAGATGATTATCCACCATAATAGTAAGACTCATGTCTGTCTCTCTGTTTCTCAAGTGGAGAAGCTTTTGCATGCTTGGAAACTGCACTCTGCTCTTCCAGGTCTTCAATCTGTGGAGACTAATTCCTAGAAGAAACTAAATATAGACTGATCTGTGGCTTGACTATTTTATTCATATGGCTATTATTTTTAATCAGCCTTCCTGAACAGCTATAATATGGCTTTATGATTGGCCTAGTAATTTGCATCTGATGCTCTACCTACGTGGTCTGATATCCCCAACTCACATGTTTAGTGAGCCATGTTTTCTCTTGAGAATTTTTGCCTTTTTAGGCAATTTTTTTTGTTATTAATTGTTATCTCTGTATGTTGTGTGTATCTTATGTCGATCTTTCACTTCCCCTGGCATGACCGATTTTTTCTTTGCAGATCAGTCATGGAGTAGTTAATAATGGATAGTCAAATTTTGTCATTAAATGCTAGAGATCTGAATTCCCCTTTTAAAAGGGCACTAATGTGGAAAGAACTGATTAAAATGTGATATAGCTTGTATTCTAGAAACCCATCTTCGTAAAGAGGATAATTTTCGCTTTTACCTTAAAAAATTTCCCACTTCTTTCTTTGCTAATGGAAATTCTAAGAAGGCAGGGGTGTGTATTTTTGTAAAAGATTCAGTGCCCTTTTGCGTTGACTGATGTGGTGTTTGATCCAGGAGGAAGATATATAATTTTAAGATGTAAGATTAATGGAGTATTCTATACAATTCGTTCGATTTATGCTCCAAATTCAGCCCTAATTACGTTTATTAGGAAGTTCCTGCAAAAAGTGTCTGAAGTAGCTAGAGGGTTTCAAGTGGTGTGTGGAGATTTTAATATCCCATGCTCCACCAGCTTTAACTGTTCCTCCCAAAAAGCATATAGGAGAGAATTGGGTCCTGTAATAGACAAACTCTATTTCCATGACATATGGCGGTATTTTCATGTGAATGAAAGAGACTTTACTTTTTTATCAAACAGACAGCGTTCCTATAGTCAAATTGATTATTTTGTAGTTGATAGTAAGTCTCTACCCCTCTGTACTGATGCACGAATAGGTTTAATTTCCTGGTCGGACCATGCTTCGGTGACCTTAAGTCTAAGGGCCCATTTGGCCAAGGTCTCTCCCCCTTCCTGGCAACTGAATACCCAGCTGTTGGCTAAAGATAGTAAAGATACTGAGGAATTAAAAATTACTGTAAATTTAATGATAACGGGGATGTCTCTGATGAATCTCTGTGGCTGGCACATAAGGCATTCATGAGGGGAGGCTTTATAAAAAGGCATCCTTTGAGAAAAAACAAAAGGCTAAAGCTATATATGACTTACTTAGGAAAATAGGGTTGTTGGAGAATTTGAATTTGAATAAAGTCTCATCCGAGTCTAAAGGGTATGCCACACTAAACAATATCGCTAACGGGATCGCTAAAAAACGTCACTATTTAGCGATCCCGTTAGCGATATTGTTCAGTGCGGCAGCTTCCAGCGACGAGCTTCCTGCTGTGATCTCGCTCGTCGCTGGAATCGCTCCGGACCCTATTTCATCGCTGGCGCTCCCGCTGGGTAAGTATCTTATCGCTGTGTGGCACCTTTTCTTAGCGATTTAGCGGTACTTTTGTACCGCTAAAGTCGTTAAGAAGATCGCTAACGGCGATAGCGTCGTTAACTATATCGCTAAATGCGGCAGCAATTAGCGATATAGAAAACAATCCCGCTAGCGATCTCATTAGTATGCAACGCTAACGAGATCGCTAGCGGGATAGCTCAGTGTGGCAGTACCTTAACACTCTTCAAGAGATCCTAACCTGCAGACTGCAATTGCGCTCTCTTCTCCTATCTGCATATGAGAAGAATCTCAGGAAAACTAGGTCCCAATTCTATGCCCTGGGAGATAGAGTAGGGAAGCTTCTGGCAAGGAGAGTCAGAAAACAAGAATTAAAAAATAAAATTGATTACCTTGATGGCCCAAGGGGTACTAAAATTTGTAACCCTCTGCACATTGCTGAAAATTTGCTAAATATTACTCAAATTTATATAACCTGAAAGATGTCCACGATACTTTCCAACCTTCTATTTCTTTAATTCCTGATTATTTAGATAAATTACAGCTGCCTAAAGTGTCTGAGGAAAACTTGGTCATCTTAATAAGCCTTTCTCCTTGTGACAGTTCTTAGACGCCATCAAGGCTTCTAAATCCAATTCTGCTCCTTGGCCTGATGGCCTTTCGAATGAATACTATAAACGTTCCATTATTATGCTTGTCCCATATCTGTTGAGATCCTTTAATTTCTGGCAAAAAAAAGAATCTATTGCCCCAGCGGGATTGGAAGACTAAATAACCACTATTCCCAAACGAGGAAAACCTCTCACCTCCCCGGTCAACTTTAGACCCATCTCTTTACTTAATTGCGATGTGAAATTATTTGCTAAACTCCTTGCTTTCAGATTGCATAAGATTTTGCCTTTTTTGATCAATCCAGATCAGGAGGGCTTTGTCACTGGTCGCCAATCCAGAGATGGAACTAAAAGATTCATCAATTTAATTAGTGTTGCAGAGGTCTCTGATTGTCCCAGTACTCTCTTTTCATTGGATGTCAAAAAGGCTTTTGACTGGGTGCACTGTGAATATCTAGATGGGACTTTATCTAAATTTGGTTTTGTGGGTCCTATTAAATCAGCTGTCCTATCTTTATATTCTAACCCTAATGCATCAGTTGTTGTCTCGGGATTTAGATCGCGGAACTTCTCTACTACTAATGGCACCCGCCAGGGCTGTCCATTATCCTCGATCATCTTTGCTTTAGTTATGGAACCCCTGGCGGAATCCATTCAAAAAAATGGAGGTATCTCAGGTTTTCAAGTTGGTAAAATTAACCATGTGATAGGTCTTTATGCTGATGATGTAATTATAATGTGCACAAATTTGGAGAGATCCCTACCTGAGGTTATGGATGAACTTGACAAGTTTTCCAAAATTTCCTATTATAAACTGCATACTTCCAAATCTATGATTTTCCCCATTGCAGTTCCACTCGCCCTGAGAGACAATCAAGAGAAGCTATTTCCCTTTAAATGGCAAACTGAAGGTATTCCGTATTTGGGAATATTACTGACATTTTCTCATCTCATCCTTAAAGAAAACTTTAATAAGCTCTATGGCTCCTTAAATGAGGAATTAGATAGATATTCGGGACTACATTTATCTTGGATGGCTAGAATACAGTCCTTTAATATGGTGTTTTTACCAAAAATTTTATATATTTTTGCTTTTTCCCTTTAAAAATACCCAGGTCACTAATTCAGAAACTCCAATCGTTTATTGGGAAATTTATTTGGGCAAAAAGAGGACCAGAGTGGATTATAAATCTATGGTTTGCAGTTATATCGGGGAGGACTGGGTGTTTCCAATATTATGGCTTACCACAGGGCTGCATTACTTGAGGGTGTGGGGTTTTGGTGGTCTCAGGCGTCCTCACATAGATGGCTCCAAATTGAAAATTATTTCGCCTGAAGGGGCTATATGAGACTTCTTTTGGAAGCTGAACTTTTATCGGCGACTAATTTCAATCCGATTCTCCCATGAGGTCATCATTGTTTGTGTGGAGGCTCTGGGTGGGATCAGGTGACTTTCCCTTGCAAAAATTTCCATTAAAGCAGTGGTGGCCCATATTCCACACCTCAATTTGAACAATTGGTATAGGTTGGGAGTCACTTTATTAGCTGACTTATTTAATAACAAATCACTTATTTCCTTTGAATCTCTGATGAAGACCCATAATTTAGAATGGAATTTTTTTGTCAATTATTTAATAAGAAACCTAGTATATCATTATTTGGGAAGTACTTTGATCATACTGATACAACTTTGAGAGGTCTGTCTATAATCTACGGCGTTTTGGCCTCATCTGGTCATGTGGAACGCTGGCCATATATGGCGAGAAGGGAACGAGATCTTGGCCTTTCTTTTTGATTAAGGATTGGCAGGAAGCCTCTAGTTGCATACTTAAATCTTCACGTTGCATAAATCATATAGAACAATTGAAAAAGGTGCATATGAGATGGTATTTGACACCAGATAGACTAGCTCATAGTTCTCCATGTCAGTCTCCTTGGAAGGGATGTGACTCTCTGGGATCTTTAGCTCATAACTTCTGGTATTGCCCCCTGATTCAAGTATTCTGGGTGGGTGTTTTTGAATTGATATCTGAGCTAAATGTCCAAACTGCCCCTTCCTCTGCCCTAGAAGTCCTAAATATAGGCACTGATTGCTTTCCCAGAGACCATAGGAAAATGGTAGTGCAAGTCCTTATTGCTGCTACGAGGAGAGCTCCATTCCCTCCATCCCTGTCTCAACTGTGTGATAAAATCAATATTCATTTTCATCTGGAGTTTCATCTTGCTCCAAACCATATATCCAGATCCAAAATCATCAAGTTGTGGAAATTCTAGTCCTCTTCGAAATATGCTACTACCCTTCCTCCTTCCTCTAGTTAAGACCTCGGAATTTTATTGGTTTTACATGATTAGATATAAGACCAGGGACTATCGGTCAGATCTTCCCCCCATCCTCCACCCCTCCCTAATGGCTTCCCTATTCCCTTGTTTCAATGTTAAACTGTATATGTTTTGTATCTCCTTATGTTGGGACCCGTGATCCTAATTTATTTTTGTATTGCCTGTATCGCTTTAATGTTCTTCTACTATTTGATGTTCTTTAATTTGAAAATATTAAATAAAGATTGGAAAAAAGGGTTGGGGTGTGGATTAGGGTTACGGTTGGGGTTATAGCTAGGGTTAGGCTATGATTAGGGTTATGGTTGGGGTTATAGATAGGGTTGGGGTTTGGGCTAGTGTTAGAGCTAGGTTAGGGTTGGGCTAAGGTTAGAGTTGGGTTTAGGGTTAGGGCTGGGGCTAGGGTTGGGATTAGGGTTGTGGCGGGGGTTAGGTTTGGGGTTTTAGTTAGGGATAGGGTTGGGCTAGGGTTAGGGTTATTGTTGGGGTTATAGCTAGGGTTAGAGTTTGGCTAAGTTTAGAGTTGGGGCTAAGGTTAGGGTTAGGGCTAGTGTTAGAGCTAGGGTTAGGGATGGGCTAGGGTTAGCGTTAGGCATCAGGTGATGGATGGATCCGAACTTGGATCTGAGGAGTCTGTGGTCTCCCATCCAAGTCCAGCCGGGGCAGATGCGGTTCAGCTACGCCGTCGGTCCCAACGCCTAGCCAGTACAAGAGAAGTACAAGCTGTTGCAAGGGTCTTTGTTCCTAGTAGCTTTAAGCAGAGGTTGCAGAAAGGAACATAGCTGCCACAGTCTAAGTCCAGGATTCCCTGCACTGAGCATGCCCGTGACGTGGCGGACCGTGATTGGTGATTTGGTATCAGCTGATCCGGTGACCTGGCACCGCCTGATTCGTCACGGGTGAAGTCATCAGTGATGCGATTAACGAGATGGCTGGGCTTAGACCTTAAATAGCTTGGCTGAGGCGCGGCGGTGCGGTCAGATCATACTAAATAGGTAGTGCTGATGTGTGGATGTACCAGAATCTGGGCTCCACCTGCTTTCTAGCTTTGCTCTCCGGGACCTGCCGATGCCAGAGTTCGCTCGGCTAATTAGCACAGTTCCTTCAGGCAGGTTAACTTATGCCAGGCAGGTAGCCAATGTGGCGCATTCTAGCTCCGACTAGAGGGTAGCTATACACCCTGAGCAGACTGTGGGGCGCGTAAACTGGGCATCGCCTGCCAGTTGAACAGAGAGTTGCTCAGTCCGGTCGCACAACGGCTGGCAGCACGTACGCTTGGCGTGAGTCGCATGCACTTCCTAATCGGCTGGCAAGTGGCTTCTGTGCAGTTAACAGGGCTACGTCTAGACCAGTCTGCAGCACATCTCCCGTGAGGTTAACGGAGATAGTGCAAATACAATATCTTGCTTAAGTGTGAAGTAACACAGGCAAGCCCTTAATATTTCTGTTGTCAGTTTTCACCCTCATACCCGAGGGATGTTTGGCCGCAGCATCTCTAGCTGCACTGCAGACCCCGGGTTCGGTTGCAATCCATTATTTTAATAAAGTTGTTGCAACCGAGCGTCTAACAGTATCTGACCGCCAGGGTCTAGCTGAACATGGCTGACAATCAGCAACTGTAGCACTACGTTCAGCAACTAGAGGCCAGACTTAGGTCTCTGGAGCAGGCCGCTCCGGTAGCTGATCTCTCTGCAGTAGCTACTCAGGCAGCCACACAAGCAGCAAGTCTCGTAAATAATGCTGCAATAGCTCCTAGAATTTCATTACCCCGTTTTGACCTCCCGGAAAAATTTTCTGGACATCAGATCCTGCAAAGGGTTTATTAATCTATGTTCCATTCAGTTAGAAATGATGGAGGCACGGTTCCCCTCTGAAGGGACTAAAGTGGGCTTTGTCATATCATTACTTTCCCGCAAAGCCTGGGAATGGGCTACTCCTCTGTGGGAACGGAATGATCCGGTAATAGCTAATGCGGGCCTCTTTCTTAGAACCCTAAAAAGTGTGTTCCTCGGTCCTCAGGTTACACATGATTCGGCTCCTAAGCTTCTTACATTAGTGCAGGGTTCGACCACGGCCAGTCACTATGCCGTCCAGTTCAGAACATTAGCGCCCCGCTCCTACATTTGCTCCGGGTGACCTAGTGTGGCTCTCTGCCCGAAACATCAGGCTACGTGTAGAGTCCACCAATTTGGCACCTCGCTTTTTGGGTCCCTTTAAAGTTCTTGAGCAGGTGAACCCGGTGGTTTACCGCCTAGCCCTTCCGCCTCGCCTTGGTATCACCAACACCTTTCACGTGTTCCTCCTGAAACCCATGGCCATTTCCCGGTTTTCCGAGTCATCTGCCGGGATGACAATCATGAGGTGAACGCCATTGTTGGGTGCAAGGTGGTAAGAGGCAAAAAATTTTATTTGGTGGATTGGAGGGGTTATGGGCCTGAGGATAGGTCCTGGGAGCCTGCCGAGCATGTTCATGCTCCGCAGCTCATCGCTGCCTTTGAGCGCATCGAGGACCAAAGAAGGGGGGCCCTAGGAGGGGGGGTAATGTTAGTATTCGAGTTCCCTCTCCTGCACAGGGGGAATCTCGAGCTGTTCCTGCTGCGGTCCCCCATCCGTCAGTATGGATTAGACAAGAATATAAAAAGCAGATCCGCAAGACATAATCACACATGTGGGCCAATGTTCTAGGTGTCAATGATTCACTGACAGTGGTGGGTGGAGCAGGACTTTCTGCCAAAAAGGTTACTGTATCACAAGTGTACAGCTGTTTACAGTGTTGGGGTAATTTTAAATCTCTGTATATATTTCCGGAGTAACAGACAGACGCTCACAGGCTCAGTATGGATTAGACCCATGGGCGGACATACCTCCGGTTTAACCGGTGCAACCGCACCGGCGCCCAGAGCGGGAGGGGGCCCCCGGCCCCGACGGACATATAAAGCAAAAGTTCGAACAGTAGAATCAGGGGGCCCACTGTGCTGCATGCATGTGATATGAAGGTCAAACGGGCCCCCCCTTCTTCACCTGTTAGCACTTGCACACATTGTCTGGCCGGCTGTCACTGGTGCAGTCTGCGGTGAGGTGAAGAGCAGCAGAGTGATCAGACTCTGGAACAGGAAGAGAGGAGTGAGGAGAGGGAGGGAGGGGGGCCTCTCAGTGACTTACTGCTGCTGTGCACGCTTCCCAGAGCCTCAGCAGTGATCTGCCGGACTGGGTCCTGGATTATACAGACACATGAAAATAGGAGAGCGAGGGAAGGAATCACTGGTCTAGGTAGGGGCCTGCCGGGAATAAATGTATTAAATGATCGATCCACTATATAGGGGGATGGGATAGAGATCTACAGAGCGCCTCCTATTACATGTCTAAGGTTATATGGAGTGAACAGTGACATTTTTCCATCATTACCTTTCAGCCAATCACAGCTTTTGCCTTACAAGCACATCTGTGATTGGCTGACAGGGGATGATCTGCAAGTGTCTTCTGTGCACTGGAGTCGCACTTTGGAGCGGGAAGCTGCTGCAGAGGATGAGTGTGGACCAGGCTGAGGGGATCTTTGCTGCAATGTGGACATTTTGTAAGCATACAGTATTGTTTATGAAAAAGAATCAACAATTTATATATGAACCATGTTGGGAGTTGTGGTTACTGGTCATGAGCGAGCATGTTCGGATAAGGCATTATCTAAGCATGCTCAAGTGCTAATAGAGCACCTTCGGCGTTCTCGAATAATATGTTCGAGACTCCGCTGCTCCATGATTCGTGGCTGTTTGATAGTCGCAGCACGTGGGGATAGCCTGTTTGTTAGGCAATCCATGCATGTGTCGCGAGACATGAAGCGGCGGGGAGTCGAAAATATTATTCGAGCACGCCGAAGTCACTCAGCACACAAGCGTGCTCAGATAATGCCTTATATGAGCACATTCACTCATCACTAATGCCTGTGACCTAAGGAAAGTGACATATCCTCAAATTCTGTGCACAGTGGCCTGCTAGTGACATGCAGCAGCCTGGTTTTTGTCTGGCTGCGATCTCTTTCAATTAGACCATAAGTTGTATGAAGAATCGCTTATTAGACGCACTTTTTTTCAGGCAAATTTGGGGGGAAAATGGTGGTGCGTCTTATAATGCGTATATATTTTAACATTACCATTGCTGCAGGCCACAGACTGGGATGAGGGGGTGTCTGCCGATGCTTCGAGTGTTAAGCGGTGCTGCTGGTGTCTTCCTCACTGCTGCGTGTGTCTCCGGCGGTGTCCGGTGCTGCGGGGGGGCTCTGCCAACATTTTGTGAAAGGCCAGAGCCCCCGCAGCTGCATGGTTTCCCATGCGGTGGACTCCGGGAAAATGGCCGCCGAGGGAGGCGCATGCCCAGATGAAGATCTTCACCAAGATCTCGGGAGATGAGATCTCAGCGATGAATTCTCATCTCCCGAGATCTTGATGCCGAGATCTCCATCTGCGCATGTGCCACCCCCGGCGGCCATTTTCCCGGAGTCCACCGCATGGAAAACCATGCAGCTGCAGGGGCTCTGGCCTTTCACAAAATGTGGGCAGAGACCCCCACAGCAGTGCCGGAGACCCCCGTAGCAGTGCCGGAGACACCTGCAGTACCGCCATGCACACATAGCACAGCCTGCCTGCAGCATCACTCCACTCCTGCCTCCTCCAGCTGCGACCCTGGGAACCCACTGCACCTCAGTCACCACCCACAGTAAGCAATAAGACTCATGGAATTTAAAAAGCACCACCATTTCATGAAAAAAAGTTTTCGTATTTTTCTCCTCAAAATTTGGAGTGCATCTTAGGGTATGTTTCCACTTTCAGTGTTGGCGGCGCTTTGGAAGCTGAGTTAACCACACTCCGACCAAAGCGCCACCCCCCTTTCTACGTGCAGTAGTGATGCCGCATGTGTTCATTGAACACATGCGGTATCACCGCATCGTATCCATAGACTGTGTAATTTATCTTGCTTAGACGGAGCATCTAAGCAAGATAAATAGACATGCTGCAGTCTAAAAACCATGCCACATGTCTGTAATTTCGAGTGTGTGTGTCACCCACGTCCTTGCACACATAGTGGAGATGGGAATTCATGAAATTCCCATCCACTGCACTGTAACATCTAGACTCTGCGGATAGGACGCTGGGGCTGTATGCAGCGTCCAATCCGCAGTAAATACTGAATGTGGAAGCATACCTGTTATGATTTGGTAGCTGAGGAGTGCAGGTAAAAAGGCAATACACCAGAGCAGTTGGAATCTATGAGATTGCAGTACCCTGACTAACCACCACAACTAGAGGAAGCCGTGGAGCGTTCCTACTGTAATGTAAGGAGTACAGTTCATATAGTGTCTTGTGCTTGGGTGCGATGAAAACACAGGAGTCACAGGTTTGATATAGAAGGTCTTGTATTACTTCATACAAGTGGCAATAATAGTCACACAGTTTGCAGATACAAAAGCAGGAGACACAGCAGGCCAGAGTAACTTAAGCTCAGCAATCACTCTCCACAACAGGTTCAGGATCTCTTCTCTGTTACCATAAGTCCATGCAAACGTGGATTTATCAAATAGCAAGGTTCCAAAGTCCACGAGTGTTCCAAAGTTCCACAATAGGAAATAACTGGAGTACAAGGTCCAAGGCTTCCAGGAGTCAGGTCACAGGTACACTGCAGGCTTGATTCTGAAGCACTGATTGCTCAGCTGTGGCTGCTTAAGAAGCAAGAGGGAGAGAATCAGGGTGGGAACATGCAAGCTGGAAACTCCATATTGACTGAGGGCAAGACAGCTGCAGCAAGACAGAAAGTAAAATGGCTGACGGAAAAACTGAGTTTCAGGAACATGTACACAGAACCTTACATTACTCCCCCCTTAGGGACAACCTCCGGATGACCTCAGACCAGGCTTGTGTGGGTACCTCTGATGAAACTGACGGAGCAAGCGAGGAGCATTTACATTATTGACTGGTTCCCATGAGTTGTCCTCCACTGGGTAGCCCTGCCATTTAATCAAATATTGTAACTGATTTCTATACAACCTGGAATCCAGAATCCTTTCCACCACAAATTCTTCCTGACCATCGACTAGCACTAGGTCAGGGCAAGGAGAAGAACGTCCAGGAAACATATTGGGTGTCGCAGCCTTTAGTAGAGATACATGAAAGACAGGGTGGATTCTCATAGTTCTGGGCAGTTGAAGACGACAAGCGACAGCACTTATAATTTTACTGATTTTATAAGGTCCAATGTATTTATGTCCCAACTTAGATGATGGAATTCTTAACTTAAGATTTCTGGTTGACAGCCAGACCAGGTCTCCTACCTTGAAAGCTGGTGCAGGTTTACGAAATTTATCTGCGGCTTTCTTGTACCTTTCCTGAGCCAATTCCAGATTTCCCTTTAGAAGATCCATATTCTTTTGTAAAGACGTGATTCTTTCAGTCACTGCTGGCAAAGGCGTTTCTATGGGAAATCGAGGAAGAATATTAGGATGATAACCTAAATTGGAGTAAAAAGAAGACTGCTTAGTGGAGGCGCTCTGAGAGTTGTTATAAGAGAACTCAGCCAGTGGAAGTAGATCCACCCAATCATCCTGTAGGTGGCAGATAAAGCAGCGAAGATACTGCTCCAGGGTCTGATTGGTTCGTTCCGTCTGTCCATTAGTCTGAGGATGAAAAGCAGAAGAAAGGTTCACTTTAATGTCCAATGCTGCACAGAAATTTTGCCAAAACCTTGAAGTGAATTGCACCCCTCGATCCGAAATAACCTCATCTGGTACTCCATGTAAGCGAAACACATTTTTAATCATCAAATCTGATGCCTGTCTTGCAGTGGGTAAGCTGACACAAGGGATAAAATGAGCTGCTTTTGTTAAACGATCAACCACCACTAGAATGGTGTTCTTCCCTTGAGAGGTTGGTAACTCCACAATGAAGTCCATAGAAATGGATCCCCACGGGCGGGACGGGTGGGAAGAGGTTGCAACAGACCAGTTGGTGAGGAGAAAGGTGTTTTGCATCTTGCACAGACTTCACATGAAGTGACATAGTTTAAAACATCCTTCCTGCAAGTGGGCCACCAAAAGAAACGAGAAAGAAATTCCTGTGTCTTTAGAATTCCTCTATGCCCAGCTATCTTGGAATCGTGAATGAGTTGCAATACTCTTAATCTGACTGTTTCAGGAATATACAGACGTTGTCCCTGAATCCACACACCATTCTTAAAGACAAGACTTACGTCCCTTGGGGGTTGTGCCAAAAAGGAATCCGCATGGTATGCTTCCTTGATGTCCTTAAGTAGGTCTTGATTATGAATCACTCCCAGGAATCTAGAGTCAGGAAGAATAGTCTTAGGAGAAGTAAGTGGACGTGTCTCTGCTGAATGAATCCTAGAGAGTGCATCAGCCTTTCCATTGCGCGATCCTGGTCTATAAGAAATGATAAAATTAAATTGGTTTAAGAAAAGATTCCAGCGAGCCTGGCGAGGAGTCAGGCACTTAGCCGACCTGATAAATTCAAGGTTACGATGGTCTGTCAGGACGACTATTTGCTGTGCAGCTCCCTGAAGAAGGTGTCTCCATTCTTTGAAGGCGGCAATAATGGCCAACAACTCTCTATTACCCACATCGTAGTTCCTCTCAGCCGAAGACAACTGCTGGGAAAAGAAGGCACAGGGATTCAAGACATTCTTCTCACCTGTTCTCTGAGAGAGTATAGCTCCAACGGCACAGTCTGAAGCATCCACCTCTATTATAAAGGCAAGTTCGGGGTTGGGATGTACTAAGATAGGTGCAGTGGTAAATTTATCTTTTAGACGGGAAAATGCTTCCTGGGCTTGGGGAGTCCAGGAGAACCTAGACTCTTTCCAGGTAAGTTGGGTGATAGGTGACACTACCTCAGAGAAATTCCTAATGAAACGTCTATAGAAGTTGGCAAACCCGATGAAGCGCTGCACCTCCTTCACATTTCTAGGACTTGGCCAATCCTTGATGGCTTGGGTCTTGCTTCCATCCATACTAATTCCTTGTGTAGACAGTACATACCCCAGAAATTGAATTTCGGTCCTATGGAATTCACACTTTTCAAGTTTGATGTAAAGATGATTTTGTCTTAGACGTTCCAAGACCATTCTCACATGTCCATGATGTTCCTCTGTGGAGTTAGAAAAAATTAGAATATCATCCAAATAAATCACCACGAATGTATCTAGGAGATCCCTGAAGATGTCATTCACCAAGTGTTGGAAAGTGGCTGGGGCGGTACTCAGACCAAAAGGCATAACTAGATATTCAAAGTGTCCATAGCGTGACCTGAATGCAGTCTTCCATTCATCCCCAGGTCTAATACGGACTAAGTTATAGGCCCCACGGAGATCTAGTTTAGAGAAAATTTTGGCATGTCGCACTCTCTCCAATAACTCAGGGATTAAAGGCAATGGATAACGGTTTCTAATAGTAACCTTATTGAGTTCCCTATAGTCTACGCAGGGTCTCAGAGATCCATCTTTCTTCTTTACAAAGAAGATGGGTGCACCTGCAGGAGATGAAGAGGGGCGTATGAAGCCCTTGGCTAGATTTTCATCTATGTAATCCTTTAAAGCCTTTAGCTCGGGCCCCGCCAGGGGGTAGATCTTACCAAAAGGTATCTCTGCTCCAGGCAATAATTCAATTGGACAATCATATGGACGGTGAGGGGGAAGCTGGTCAGCGTTCTTCTTGTCACATAAATTCACATAGTCCTGGTATACAGCTGGTAGTTCAGGGACTGACATGGTTCCTTTAGGAACAGAGCAAGCTGAAACTTTTGGACTTATCTGTTTCTCTGGAAAGTGTAATTCCTTGGTCTCCCAGTTAATGGTAGGATTCTGAGCCTGCAGCCATGGTAGCCCTAGAATAATGGGAAAGTGGGGAGAAGAGATAAGCATAAAGGACAGTTTCTCTTGATGATCTTTACCCATAAGAACCCTCAAAGGCTCTGTTTCCTGATCCACTGGTCCAGAGGTCAGCAGGGAGCCATCCACAGTTTCCATCTCTACTGGAGTAGCCTTCTTCACTGAACGTATCCCCTGTTTCAGAGCAAAGGAGACATCCATAAAATTTCCACTTGCCCCTGAGTCGATCATAGCAGAGCTAGACACCCAAGCTGAGTCAACCAGAGTTTGATGGAAAGAAAGCAATGAGAATTGTTTTTCTTACAACTCAGCTGGGACACCGCTGAGGAAACTTGAAAAATTGCAGCGTTTACACAGTCAACGTCCTCAGAAGTAACGGAGTTTAAGTCCGAGAAATCAAGATCTGTTGCTGCAGATCTCTCTGGAGCCTGAGACTCGGACCTGACAGATCTCCTTTCGCAACACTCACAGTGAATGACTGCTGCGGTAGTCTTACGAGAACGGCTGGGGCAGTTTATAATGAAGTGCCCTGACTTACCACAATAGAAACATAGATTCTCCTTAAAACGATGTTCCTTGCGTGCATCACTAACCCGTCGTTGTAAAGAGTC
Organism: Oophaga sylvatica; assembly: GCA_033576555.1. Lineage (NCBI taxonomy): Eukaryota > Metazoa > Chordata > Amphibia > Anura > Dendrobatidae > Oophaga > Oophaga sylvatica. The sequence goes on from JARQOD010000001.1 coordinate 261,916,864, forward strand.
TACCTGCATGGGTTCAGGTTCAGGTTCCCGTGTGATCCTACTCAAAGGTTCCTTAGCTGGAGAGGAAGGTAGGAAAAGGTTAGTGTGATTGCTTTCGAACCATCTCTCTTGCCTGCGTTCAGTCAGACGAGTATCAATATGGATGCAGTAGTTA
>JARQOD010000001.1:261917117-262025419 GCA_033576555.1 Oophaga sylvatica
GGATATAGCTCTAGGATCGCTGTCTGGGTAGACAGAATGGCACGAAAACAGTTCATTCAGACAGCAGTTCTGGTGAAAACTGGCCGCAACCAGCTTTATTAAAGTCCACAGCAAACAGATAAAAATAAAGCATAAACAGAAAACCTAGGCTTGTCTAGCCACTAATTACACATAGATCGATTTCCCTATTTATCCGGGTCCAGACTCTACCAGTCTGTGCCCAAAAACACCACATATGATACATGTTACCAGTATGGAGTTTCACAGAGTCTCCTCCTTGTGTCTGAAGGCCCCTTCAGCGTCCAGACTTGAGAGAGATCCACTCCTATTCAGCCGCTATTCGCACGGATTCTCACTGAGACTACTCCTGTGTCCGGGGTACTTCCTGCACCCAGACTGAGATAGCTCACACTCCTGGAGACGCTTCTTGTGCCGGGACACCTTCCTGTGTCCAGACTGAGCGTGCTCCCACTCCTGGAGACTGCTTCTTGTGCCGGGACACCTTCCTGTGTCCAGGCTAAGCCAGCTCCTACTCCTGGAGACTGCTTCTTGTGCCGGGACACCTTCCTGTGTCCAGACTAAGCTAGCTCTCAGACTGTGTTTGCAGACACCTACTTCTGGTCTCCTAATCAACACCTGAGTGATTTCAGGCCTGAGCTGCAAGTGTGTGCTGAATGTGAGGTGTAGTGACCTTTCTCTACCACTAGGTTTACAAAGCCACACATTTCCCTTATACCTAGGTGAAATGTACACCCCATTCAACACATATTCCTTCACTGTCTCACATATCCCCTCCCTCTTCTCCAGACCGGAGGGCTGTCATCCAGCGAGCTGTCAACAATCCAACAGAGACAGTGAACTCTGGACCAGTCATGGCCCTCATCAGCTTCATCTTCACCACTGTCATTTGTATCGTCACCTGAGTCATAGCCAACATCAGCTTTCTCTTCATCTGAAGCATCCGCACTACCCTGTACCCTCCCAGGCCTATACTCTCTGCAGGGCCTCGGGTATCCTGCACGGTTTCATCTTGACCTTAGGGCCGGGCTCAGTTTCGATATAGTGCCTGGCCAGAGAAGTACGACCCAGCACATCAGAACACTTCTGCTGACTCTTCCTCAGAAACTCACGTACCTCCTGTCCCTGGTGCACTGACCATGTGTCACCAACTATCACAGAAGGTATAGGGGGTTTTTCACTTTTCTCCAGTTCCCCACCTTCAGGCTCTTCTGGCAAGACATGCCCAGAAGCCCTACCGTCCGTCCTACACTCTACTTCTTCAGTCACATCTGGCTCACTGTCAGGGTTATACAATTCATTTTCATTCATATCCTGCTCACTGTCAGTGTTATACAATTCATTTTCATTCACATCCTGCTCACTGTCAGGGCCATACAATTCATTTTCATTCACATCTTGATCTGGAACCTTAGTTAACATGTCATCCACAACATAACTGCACCATCTGGTCCCTCAGGTATGTGACTATGTGACAACCCCAGCACTATACTTCTATATAGTTCAGGTACTAGGAGCTGACTCACGACCTCTCCCTGGACCTCAGTGTCCCTATACAATAGGCTATTGTCCATGGCAGCATGAGGAAACCTCTCCTCAGAGCCAGACTCCTGGGAAACCTCATTTAGAACAATCATATTTTCCTGTGCGGTCCTAAGAGTGGGGTCTCGCCACTGCTCACTCTCAAAATTGTCACAGGACACAGGCAAGTCAGGGACACTCGGTTCCCGAGAACCACCATCCTCGTCTCCCAACATCACCTGCAAAGGAATTTCATCACTATCACAGTCATCATTATTATCAATATCATTATCATGACTATGATCAGTATCATCATCACTATCATGATCATCATCACTATCATTATCAGCATCAGCATCATTATCATGGTCATCAGCATTATCATGATCATCATCATCATTATCATGGTCATCATCATTATCATGATCATCATCATCACATAAGTTTAACGGCCCACTAGCATTGTGTTCCGCCCCTCGGGACTGCGCACCCTCAATAGGAGCTTCATCACACTGTCCATCAGAAACATTTTTCCCCCAGAGATCCTTAGATCGGGGAAAGTCATTACCCAATATGACGGGGTGCACCAGGCTCTTCACTACCCCCACTTCATATGAAACCTCCCCGAGTTTCGGGACCAAGTCCACGGCAGTCTCTGGGTAGACTTTGGTGTCTCCATGGATGCACACCACACTCAGGTGCTTATCAGGGATGAAGTCCCTATCAATCAGGCTGTCACATACGGAAGTCACTGGACTCTCTGAGTCCAAGAGGGCCTGTGCTGGGCAGTCATTTACTACCACCGGGGACCCCTGTGGTCCAGTCTCTTCGGCTGAGGTGGACACACACACAGGTTCTGCGCAGAGAGAGAGAGACCTGCCAACATCACGGCACATAGGCTCCCCCTCTAGTGAACAGCCGGCTGCAATTTCACGACATCTCCAACACTGTCCACCACAATCACCCTCCCATATGTCCCCTACAGCTGGAACGCTCTTACCGCGAGAGTTCAGCGTCCGGGAACTCCGAAGTGACGACCTCTCAGACGGCTGTACCTCAGGAGGACGTGCTCGGGTGTAGCGGTTCACTATCACCTTTTCAACTCCATAATCAGGTTTGCTGACTGCAGACTCCCAACTGTATCTCCAGTCACGAACTCCCCTGGCACGGGCTGTCACCGTAACACCCAGCCGGGTACGAATCTCCGCTTTCAGCTTGGCATAGTCTTGGCTGTCCTGCTCGCTCAGGTCAGCATAGGCCACCTGGGGCACTCCAATCAGATAGGGTGCGACCATCATGGCCCACTCAGATAGGGGCAGATTCTCCTTCTCCGCCAGTTCCTCAAATCTAGTGAGATATACCTCCACATCATCACGAGGTGTCATCTTTTTCAGGGACCGTCTTACCGCCTTCTTTACAGCGGACAAGGCAGGTGCCTTCACAACATTACTCTGGGACGAGGTGCTGAGAGCTGCAATCTGCTCCAACAACCGGTTATTCTCCTGCTGCTGCTGCAGGAATTGCTGCCGGTGCTGCTGCATGCGCTGCTGGTGCTGCAGGCGCTGCTGCTCCATGGTCCGCTGGGCCTGGACCAGGTACTCAACGAGCCCCTCCATACTGCCGGACTTATCTGTCTCAACCACGGCAGTCTTATGTTGCACAATAACTTGCACCATTTGTTCAAACAGCGCCTCCATGATGTCATCCATGCTGTCAGACTTCTCTGTCTCAACAACTGCAGTCTTCACTCAAGACATACACACTCTACAGTCTTTTCCATAGAAAAATTCAGCTCTGCTGTGCAGACACTTTTTTTTTTCTTTGCAAAGTCTATTAGGGCTCCTGTCTCTTTAAGACTGCTCCAAACAGACGTTTCTGCTGACACACTTTTTTTTTTTCTCTGCTGCTATTTCAACAGACTTCACCTTTATTGCTGTCTCTAAGCCAATGTGCTGCATGCACACTCCAGCACTAACTGTATCAGCCACTGCGCTGCCCCAGCATTCTCTGTTGTGAATGGGTTTGAGATGAGTTCTGAGCAGAGGCTCCCTCTGGTGGTTACAAGCGGTACTAGTGAAGATTGTGAGGACTGGGAATCAGGTGTTACTGACTGGTCTTATATAAGGGAGTCATTTGCCCATCAGGGTTGCCGGTGATCAATTGTTCTGGTCTGAATCCTTCATTCCAGTTTTCCTTGTAGCCTGCTGTGTCATGTCTGCATTTCCTGCTACCAGATAAGAATTTTTCTTCTTTTGTGTTGTTGCTATATTTTTGCATTTTGTCCTGCACTTCTTTGGGGGCCTGCTGGGTCCCCTCCGGGGGCTTCTGCCTTCTCAGTTTAGTTCAGCCACTGAGTTTTGTTCTTTTGCTTTTTCCAGTTTTTTCAGTGGCTGCTGTTTTGATTTTGTTACACCAGAGAGCTAATTTAGGTGGTAGAGGTCGTGTGATCTCAGGTGATTTTGAAATTAGTAGAGTTGGTGTTTTTCAGGGTTTTCTGGGATTGCAGTAAGTACCCTTCCTGTCCTTTTCTATTTAGATAGTTTGGGCCCCAGCGTTTGCTCATTCTATTTTCTTTCTGTGTCAGTATTTTCTCTTGTCTAACCGCCATTACATGTTTGGGGGCTTTCTATTATCTTTGGGGTTCTGCTCCGGGGCAGATAGCTTTCCTATTTCTATCTTTAGGTGTAGTTAGTTTCTCAGGCTGTGACGAGGCGTCTAGGACCAACGTAGGAACGCTCCACGGCTGCCTCTAGTTGTGGTGGTTAGTCAGGGTACTGCAATCCCATAGATTCCAACTGCTCTGGTGTATTGCCTTTTTTACCTGCACTCCTCAGCTACCGAAACATAACAGTATCACCGGCCTAAAAATTGAAAATTGTATGGTACTCACAGAAGGGAAAAAATATTGTGATAGAAAAAAAGTTTGTCAAGTTGTCAGAGATATTTTTCTGTTTGTTGCATTTTTTTTTCCCTCTGTATCTCTGGGTGCTGGGGAGGATCTTTTCTCCCAATGAAGTTTGCACAGTTGTCTGGCCGTGTGGATCAGCTTGCCACTGAGGTTCGGAGTATTGCTATCTATCTTGCTGGGTTGCCTGTTGTGGAACCTAGGATCCCCATGCCAGATTTGTTCTTAGGGGATCGAGCTAAGTTTCAGAATTTCAAAAATAATTGTAAATTGTTTTTTGCCTTAAAATCTAAGTCCTCAGGAAACGCAGCGCAGCAGGTTCAAATTATCATCTCTCTCCTGCGCGGCGATCCTCAGGATTGGGCTTTTTCCCTGATACCTGGGGATCCTGTTTTGAGTGATGTTGATGCATTTTTTCAGGCTTTGGGGTTATTGTACGATGAGCCTAATGTCACTGATCAAGCTGAAAAAGCCTTGTTGGCATTAAATCAGGGGCTTGATGACGCTGAGTTATACTGTCAGAGATTCCGTAGGTGGGCAGTCCTGACCAAATGGAATGACGACGCTTTGGCGGCCCTTTTCCGGAAGGGTCTGTCGGATAATGTAAAGGATGTTATGGTGGGATTCCCTGTCCCCTCTGGTCTCAATGATTCTATGTCATTAGCGATTCAAATTGACAGACGTTTGCGTGAGCGGAGAAGTATGCGTGGAGTGGTGTTGCCTTGTGAGCCAGCTTCTGAGCCCATGCAGTGTGATGGAGTGGTGTCTGGGGCACAGCGTCATGAGTTTCGAAAGCGCAATAGGTTATGTTTCTACTGTGGTGATGCCTCTCATGCTATTTCAGTCTGCCCTGAGCGGGGAAGACGTTTTGCACGCTCAGTTGTCTTGGGTAGTGTTCAGACTAAGTTTTTATTAACTGTCACTCTGATATGCTCTCTGTCCTCATTTTCTGCTCAGGCTTTCGTTGATTCTGGAGCAGCTATTAACCTGATGGATTATGATTTTGCTAAACGTTGTGGGTTTCCCTTGATACCCCTACAGAAGTCTATTCCCCTACTGGGGATCGATTCTACCCCTTTGGCTGAGAATAAACCCCAGTTTTCTACTCAGGTGATAATGAGGGTTGAACCTGATCACCAGGAGGGCTGCAAATTTTTGGTTCTATATAATCTGCATGACATTATCCTGCTGGGTTTCCCTTGGTTACAGTCTCATAATCCTGTTTTGGATTGGAAATCTGTGTCTGTAACCAGTTGGGGCTGCCAATGTGTTAATACCAACACTCATGTTTTTTCTGCCTCCCCCCAAGCTCAGGATGTTCCTGACTTTTTGTTTGATTTTTCTGATGTGTTTAGCGAAAGTAAATCTGCATCCTTACCTCCCCATAGGAGCTATGACTGCGCTATTGAATTAGTGCCGGGTAGTAAATTCCCTAAAGGTCGCCTTTTTAACTTGTCTGTACCTGAACATGACGCTATGCGGTCTTATATCAAGGAATCATTGGAGAAGGGTCATATCAGACCATCCTCTTCACCCTTAGGTGCCGGTTTTTTCTTTGTGGCCAAAAAAGATGGTTCATTAAGGCCATGTATTGATTATCGTCTCTTGAACAATATTACTGTGAAATATCAATACCCGTTACCCTTGATTTCTGACCTGTTTTCCAGGGTGAAAAACGCTACTTGGTTTACCAAGCTTGACCTCAGGGGGGCGTATAACCTTATTCGCATTAAGCACGGGGATGAATGGAAGACGGCATTCAATACCCCTGAAGGGCATTTTGAGTACCTAGTGATGCCCTTTGGGCTCACTAATGCCCCTTCCGTCTTCCAGTCCTTCATGAATTACATTTTCAGGGATTTTGTGGACAAATTTCTGATTGTTTATTTGGATGATATCTTGATTTTTTCTAATGACTGGGACTCTCATATGAAACATGTTCGGACTGTGTTCCAGATTTTGAGGGATAATGCTCTGTATGTGAAGGGATCAAAGTGTCTTTTTGGCGTACAGAAGATCTCATTTCTGGGATTCATTTTGTCCCCATCTGTTATTGAAATAGACCCGGTCAAGGTTCAGGCCATCTGTGATTGGGTCCAACCTACTTCATTAAAGGCTCTTCAGAGATTTTTGGGTTTTGCCAATTTTTATCGTAAATTTATTGGTAATTTCTCGGTTATTGTTAAACCATTAACTGATTTGACCAGAAAGGGTTCTGATGTGGTGAATTGGCCTCCTGAGGCAGTCTCTGCATTTCAGGAACTTAAGTAGAGATTCACTTCTGCTCCTGTTCTACGGCAGCCTGATGTTTCTCTGCCATTTCAGATGGAGGTTGATGCCTCTGAAATTGGGGCAGGTGCCGTTTTGTCCCAAAAAGATCCAGAGACCTCTAAAAGTAACCCTTGTGCCTTTTTCTCTCAAAAATTTTCTCCTACTGAACGTAATTATGACGTGGGTAATCGGGAGTTATTGGTCATGAAGTGGGCTTTTGAAGAGTGGAGACATTGGCTGGAGGGAGCCAAACATCAGGTTGTGGTCCTTACGGACCATAAGAATCTGGTCTATCTGGAATCTGCCAAGCGACTCAATCCTAGACAGGCCAGGTGGGCCTTGTTTTTCACACATTTTAATTTTGTGGTTTCCTTTCTTCCTGGCACTAAGAATGTTAAGACGGATGCCCTCTCGAGGAGTTTCCTTGCGGACTCTCCTGAGTTATCTGATCCTTCTGTTATTTTGAAAGAGGGTGTAGTTCTTTCCGCCATCTCGCCCAATTTGAGACTTGCTCTGGAGGGGTGTCAGGAGGATAGGCCCGAGCGCTGCCCTGTTGGAAAATTGTTTGTCCCGGACCAATGGAAAAAGAGTGTGATGTCTGAGATTCATTGTTCCGCATTGGCTGGGCATCCCGGAATTTTTGGTACCAGAGACTTGGTTAGTCGGTCCTTTTGGTGGCCTACCTTGTCTCTCGATGTCAGGGAATTTGTGCAGTCCTGCGGGACTTGCTCTCGCTCCAAGCCTTGCTCTCGCTCTAGTGGTTTGTTGATGCCATTGCCTGTGCCCAAGAGACCATGGACCCATATCTCTATGGATTTCATTTCCGATCTTCCTGTTTCTCAGAGAATGACCACCATCTGGGTAATTTGTGATAGGTTTTCCAAACTGATACATCTTGTGCCATTACCTAAGTTGCCTTCCTCCTCTGAATTGGTGCCGTTGTTTCTTCAGCACGTGGTTCGTTTACACGGCATTCCTAGAACATTGTGTCTGACAGAGGAGTCCAGTTTGTTTCCAGATTTTGGAGGACTTTTTGTTCTAAACTGGATGTTCAATTGTCTTTCTCCTCGGCATTTCATCCTCAGACCAATGGTCAAACTGAGAGAACAAACCAGACATTAGAGACTTATCTAAGATGCTTTGTGTCTGCTGATCAGGATGACTGGGTCTCTTTTTTACCTTTGGCTGAGTTTGCTCTTAATAATAGGGCTAGCTCTGCCACTTTGATGTCTCCGTTTTTCTGTAATTCTGGGATTCACCCTCGATTTTCTTCAGGACAGACGGAAGCTTCTGTCTGTCCAGGTGTTGACTCTGTTGTTGAGCGTATGCAACAGATTTGGGACCAGGTAGTGGAGAGGTTGTCCCCCTCTCAGGAGAAGGCCCAGCGGTTTGCTAACCGGCATAGGACTGATGGTCCTCGGTTTAAAGTGGGGACTTGGTCTGGTTGTCCTCAAAGAATATTCCTATGAGAGTAGCATCTCCTAAATTTAAGCCTAGGTTCATTGGACCTTATAAGATCATGGAGATTATTAATCCTGTTTCTTTTCGTTTGCTTCTTCCAGGGACATTTAAGATCCATAACGTGTTCCACAAGTCCTTGTTGAAGAGGTTTGTTGAGCCAGTGGTTCCTGCTACTGTGCCTCCTGACCCTGTTTTGGTTGAGGGCAATCTGGAGTATGTGGTTGAGAAAATATTGGATTCTCGTTTTTCTAGACGAAGACTCCAGTATTTGGTTAAATGGAGAGGTTATGGTCAGGAAGACAATTCTTGGGTGTTTGCTTCGGACATCCATGCTAGGAGACTTATCCGTGCGTATCATAGAACTCATCCTGACCGACCTGGTTGCTCAAATGAGGGTTCGGTGACCCCTCCTCAAGGGGGGGGTACTGTTGTGAATGGGTTTGAGATGAGTTCTGAGCAGAGGCTCCCTCTGGTGGTTACAAGCGGTACTAGTGAAGATTGTGAGGACTGGGAATCAGGTGTTACTGACTGGTCTTATATAAGGGAGTCATTTTCCCATCAGGGTTGCCGGTGATCAATTGTTCTGGTCTGAATCCTTCATTCCAGTTTTCCTTGTAGCCTGCTGTGTCGTGTCTGCATTTCCTGCTACCAGATAAGAATTTTTCTTCTTTTGTGTTGTTGCTATATTTTTGCATTTTGTCCTGCACTTCTTTGGGGGCCTGCTGGGTCCCCTCTGGGGGCTTCTGCCTTCTCAGTTTAGTTCAGCCACTGAGTTTTGTTCTTTTGCTTTTTCCAGTTTTTTCAGTGGCTGCTGTTTTGATTTTGTTACACCAGAGAGCTAATTTAGGTGGTAGAGGTCGTGTGATCTCAGGTGATTTTGAAATTAGTAGAGTTGGTGTTTTTCAGGGTTTTCCGGGATTGCAGTAAGTACCCTTCCTGTCCTTTTCTATTTAGATAGTTTGGGCCCCAGCGTTTGCTCATTCTATTTTCTTTCTGTGTCAGTATTTCCTCTTGTCTAACCGCCATTACATGTTTGGGGGCTTTCTATTATCTTTGGGGTTCTGCTCCGGGGCAGATAGCTTTCCTATTTCTATCTTTAGGTGTAGTTAGTTTCTCAGGCTGTGACGAGGCGTCTAGGACCAACGTAGGAACGCTCCACGGCTGCCTCTAGTTGTGGTGGTTAGTCAGGGTACTGCAATCCCATAGATTCCAACTGCTCTGGTGTATTGCCTTTTTTACCTGCACTCCTCAGCTACCGAAACATAACAATTCTCCGCCAATTGTAACATTTCCAAGGGATATAGCTCTAGGATCGCTGTCTGGGTAGACAGAATGGCACGAAAACAGTTCATTCAGACAGCAGTTCTGGTGAAAACTGGCCGCAACCAGCTTTATTAAAGTCCACAGCAAACAGATAAAAATAAAGCATAAACAGAAAACCTAGGCTTGTCTAGCCACTAATTACACATAGACGATTTCCCTATTTATCCGGGTCCAGACTCTACCAGTCTGTGCCCAAAAACACCACATATGATATATGTTACCAGTATGGAGTTTCACAGAGTCTCCTCCTTGTGTCTGAAGGCCCCTTCAGCGTCCAGACTTGAGAGAGATCCACTCCTATTCAGCCGCTATTCGCACGGATTCTCACTGAGACTACTCCTGTGTCCGGGGTACTTCCTGCACCCAGACTGAGATAGCTCACACTCCTGGAGACGCTTCTTGTGCCGGGACACCTTCCTGTGTCCAGGCTAAGCCAGCTCCTACTCCTGGAGACTGCTTCTTGTGCCGGGACACCTTCCTGTGTCCAGACTAAGCTAGCTCTCAGACTGTGTTTGCAGACACCTACTTCTGGTCTCCTAATCAACACCTGAGTGATTTCAGGCCTGAGCTGCAAGTGTGTGCTGAATGTGAGGTGTAGTGACCTTTCTCTACCACTAGGTTTACAAAGCCACACATTTCCCTTATACCTAGGTGAAATGTACACCCCATTCAACACATATTCCTTCACTGTCTCACACCCCATATGCCACTGCTGCAGAGCAATGGGAAGTGAGAGAGTAAGTGTGTGAATAGGAGCATCTTACAAAAACTCATTTTCAGGGTGGCAGGGGGCAGCTTTTTTTAGCCAGAGGGAGCCCAAAAACAATGGTTTCTCTCTAGGCTATTAATTTCGAGGGAGCACACGCAAGTTTTTTCTGTGAATTAATCCTTTAATTTAACACCTACAGCTCCAAAATTTTACACACATTCACTACTAACATTATTAGTGAGGGACATATAAAAAAATAACGGATATGCAATGGTTTACTGTATGTAAACCATGTCTCATATCCTGTCGGGTTCTGTAATGATTTTACAGAAGCCGACAAACGAATTATCGGCTATTCTGCTATCTACCTCTGTGTGCAATATAAATATATATATATATATATATATATATATATATATATGTGTCTCACTGACATATATATATGTATATATACAGTACAGACCAAAAGTTTAGACACACCTTCTCATTTAAAGATTTTTCTGTATTTTCCTGACTGTGAAAAATGTACATTCACACTGATGGCATCAAAACAATGAATTAAAACATGTGGAATTATATACTTAACAAAAAAGTCTGAAACAACTGAAAATATGTCTTGTAGTCTAGGTTCTTCAAAGTAGCCACCTTTTGCTTTGATGACTGCTTTGCACATTCTTGGCATTCTCTTGATGAGCTTCAAGAGGTATTCACCGGAAATAGTCTTCCAACAATCTTGAAGGAGTTCCCAGAGATGCATAGCACTTGTTGGCCCTTTTGCCTTCAATCTGCAGTCCAGTTCACCCCAAACCATCTCGATTTGTTTCAGGTCTGGTGACTGTGGAGGCCAGGTCATCTGGCATAGCACCCCATCACTCTCCTTCTTGGTCAAATAGCCCTTACACAGCTTTTCTGCGTCTCACAAAGACACGGTGGTTGGAACCAAAGATCTCAAATTTGGACTCATCAGACCAAAGCACAAATTTCCACTGGTCTAATGTCCATTCCTTGTGCTCTTTATCCTAAACAAGTCTCTTCTTCTTGTTGTCTGTCCTTAGCAGTGGTTTCTAAGCAGCTATTTTACCATGAAGGCCTGTTGCACAAAGTCTCCTCTTAACAGTTGTTGTAGAGATGTGTCTGCTGCTAGAACTCTGTGTGGCATTGACCTGGCATCTAATCTGAGCTGCTGTAAACCTGCGATTTCTGAGGCTGGTGACTCGGATAAACTTATCCTCAGAAGCAGAGGTGACTCTTGGTCTTCCTTTCCTGGGGCTGTCCTCATGTGAGCCAGTTTCTTTGTAGCACTTGATGGTTTTTGCAACTGCACTTGGGGACACTTTCAAAGTTTTCCCAATTTTTCGGTCTAACTGACCTTCATTTCTTAAAATAATGATGGCCACTCGTTTTTCTTTACTTAGCTGATTTTTTCTTGCCATAATACACATTCTAACAGTCTATTCAGTAGGACTATCAGCTGTGTATCCACCAGACTTCTGCACAACACAACTGTTGGTCCCAACCCTATTTATAAGGCAAGAAATTACACTTATTAAACCTGACAGGGCACAACTGTTATGTGAAAATCATTTCCGGTGACTACCTCTTGAAGCTCATCAAGAGAATGCCAAGAGTTTGCAAAGCAGTAATCAAAGCAAAAGGTGGCTACTTTGAAGAATCTAGAATATAAGACATATTTTCAGTGGTGTCACACTTTTTTTTTAAGTATATAATTCCACATGTGTTAATTCATAGTTTTGATGCCTTCAGTGTGAATTTACAATTTTCATAGTCATGAAAATACAGAAAAATCTTTAAATGAGAAGGTGTGTCCAAACTTTTGGTCTGTGCTGTATATATAGAATGTATATATGTTTTCACGAATATTTGAGGCCATGGATCCATTATATGTCCATTTTGCAAGCCGTCGAGAAAATCACGCCATACGGATACCATACGGATGTCACACGGATACTTTGGTGCGAAAAAATCGCATCCTCGCATTGCAAACGGATGACATACGGATCACTGTTCAGGGAACATTTGTGCGATTCTCGTCCTTGAAAAACTGACCAATTTTTTATACGTTATCTGTGACTCCAGCCTTATACTGACTCCAGCAGGGGTTTCATCTGAATACTATTTTTTGTAGCTTTAGATAGTCCAATGCAACTGAAAAGAACAGGGTTGAATCCCAGTTCTGCAGTGTTTGATTTGAAGCATCTGCAGTATTTCTCTAAGGCTGGGGTCAGACCAGCGTATAGCATCCGATGTGAGAGCATTGGATGCAATATGCTAATAACCCCCGGCTCCTGCTCTGCTGCTAGTGGGAGCTGAGTGTAATGTGACTGTGCTCCAAGCCTCTCGCACAGATCAGATCCGAGCACAGCTGTGGAGGAGTAAGAGAAATGAATTTCTCTAACTTCTCCATTGCCAGAGTCAGTGTATATCCCACAGCACTCAGATGATATCTGAGTGATGTGCATTGTCTCACTTGCACTCATAGGCTTGTATGAGAGTGAGCCGAGACTTGGCCGAGTGTTGGTGATAATCGCAACATGCTGCGATTTCACTCGAACTTTGAAAATGTCTGAGAAAAAAACGCTGATGGGAACTGCTCCATAGATGAATACTGGTCTGAGTGCTACGCAATGTTTATCGTATAGCACTCGTCCATATTCATCGCTAGTGTTTTCCCGGCCTAAGAAACAAGTGGAAAGTGTCAACTGATGGATGGTCAGACTGTGTAAGCTTAGCTGAGATAGAGACATGTCGGTTTCTCTGAATGGAGTCACTGGGGAGTCAGCCAGTCTGCTGGATGTACCAGACACAAGAATACCTCTCTAAGAAGAGTTTGATTAGGCCATTTGCAAAGAACTGCAAGTATCAGTGGTTACTATGTACAATAGCTGCATTATTTAACCATTGGCTCAATGGTGTATGAGTAGCCAGGGTCTGTTCTGTTTAGTTAATGCCTGGAAAAGGCTATAGGAAAGATGTGTATCTTCGTATCTTTGTAACTGTCTAGGGACTTATGTTTATGAATTTTATTTTTATAAATTTGCTTTGTTGCTGTGCAACCTGTGAAAAGCAAAATAAAAACATGTGTTTGGACCAAAACTGCATTGCTTACCCCACTACCTAAGGCCTAATGGCTACCAGAGAGAATGAATCCCAACAATAGATTTACATACAGGGGTACTCAAAATTATTCAACCACCATTGCAGATTAGGTTTTTTGGCAACGTTTACAAACATTAAACTGTTTGCAATAACCCAATCCAACAAAAACAATATAAATAGTTCAACACAATTACTATAACAAGAGGTTTCTCCAAATTCAACACAAAATGCACCTTTAGGTCACGAATCTCACGATCACACATTTCGTATTTGGTCAGCATTTTACTTCATTATATGTAGCATCAATATAAACTACCCATAGTATAATGTGCATCAACAGGCAAAACTCAAACTAGTCAATATTAAAGCAAGAGGGTAAGAAAACACATTGGGAGAATATATGCCTATAAAACAGTATTTTATTGGAACAATTTACAAACAAAAAATAAAGAAAATATGTAGCACCAGAGGATGCCAGACATTAGTGCAGGAACTCTACATCAGATGGTAATGCAAACATGTAACAGTAAGGGTGAAAATTATTAAAGCCCCTCTACAATGCAAATATACATAGGTAAACTTTCCTTAATAGAAGCAAGAAAAGGACACATGAATGACAGAACTTACATGTATATAGCATGTTTGCAATGATGTCCCTGCCGCCCCAACGCAGTTTTGTTAGAACTTCATGACTCCTGATGATAAAAATTATTGTTGGACTTTGAAGAAGTCAGTTGCTCATGAGGAATGGGCTAATGTTCCATTAGAAAGTTGCTAAAAGCTGATGCCTGGCTTTTCATTGGTTTTCAGGATGTCTTAATTTCTCCCTTCCTGCAAATGGACATAACTGTATTTTGAAATTGCAAGTATAAAACTGATTTTCAAAATCTGTCATACAGTTACAGTGGGGAAAAAAAGTATTTAGTCAGCCACCAATTGTGCAAGTTCTCCCACTTGAAAAGATTAGAGAGGCCTGTAATTGACATCATAGGTAGACAACAACTGTTAGAGTCAAAATGAGAAAACAATCCAGAAAAGCACCTTGTCTAATATGGCAAGATTTATTTAGCAAGTTATGGAGGAAAATAAGTATTTGGTCACCTAAAACATGCAAGATTTCTTGCTCTCACAGACCTGTAACTTCCTCATTAAGAGGCTCCTCTGTCCTCCACTCATTACCTGTAGTAATGGCACCTGTGTGAAGTTGTTATTAGTATAAAAGACACCTGTCCACAACCTCAAATAGTCACACTACAAACTCCACTATGGTGAAGACTAGAGTTGAGCGAAACAGGTCGGTCAGATTCAAAAGTCGCAGACTTTCGGCAAAGTAAGATTTCGTTGGCCGAAACCCGACCATAGCGTGCAGTCGGTCATGCGGTCATCAACCCGAGCGCCAAAGTCAAATTTCCCAGAATGCTTTCAGGCGCCTTTTTTCAGCCAATGAGCAAGGACGTACACTGTGGGCAACGAGATGACATGAGCAGCATCCACCACCATCTTACAGAAGGGCATTGCAATGATTGGCTTGTTTTGGGGGGCGTCATAGTGTCTATAAAAGCCCTAAGCGCGGACCTCCATTTTATTTCTGCCGATATCAATAGTAGAGAGAGGTTGCTGATGCTTTTTATCAGTAGGGAGAGAGTTAGTGCTGGAAAGAGAAGTTCTTCTTTGCTTGTGCTGATAGCAATTGTGCTGTACAGTTAGTGTGCAGAGACAGGGGAGGATTTTCTTGTGTGCAGCAGCGCTGGTTATTAGGCTGTCTGATAGCTGTATTGCTGTGTGTACACTGCTGTGCAGACTGCTTTTTACACAGCACTAATACTTTAATTCATTTTTTCTGCACAGTTACCGACCGTTCATTTTTCCCACACCGCATAGAGCTGTACGCTACTCACACACTGCCGTGTACCGGCTGGTATCAAATACATGCTGACAATCTGTGTGTGACTCCGGAACTATATACGGAGATTGAAATTTTCCCCTACATCATATACAGCTGTAAGCTTCTAAGACAGTACCGTATATCTGGTCTTTGTATTATGGTCAAATCCATACCGAGAGAGCGTCTGTGTGTGACTCTGGAAATATATACGGAGATTGAAATTTTCCCCTACACGGTATACAGCTGTGTGTGGCAGGAGAAAACAAAGGAGCAAAGTGGTGAAAAAAATAATCAATCTTTATTCAACAGAATACATCATGTAAAAAATATCACAATCCATAATATAGAGAGACAGAACAGGGTAGAACCTGAATGTACCACAGGGAAATTAACCCACAGTGCTATTTCATGTATAAAGTAACATATCAAGAAAAGTATGGGTTAAAAGTGCAAGTGCACGAATTACAGCATATGTTACACAGGCAGAGCTGCTGGTGATTGGATCCTAAGTCACAGTAAGGGCAATAGTATCCATGTAAACAAAAAGAGCCAAGACACCAAGTAACTCACCAGGTAAAGTAAAGCACCATGGGTGTCCCTGGGCCAGAATGTACCAAGGGAAATTAACCCACAGTGCTATTTCATGTATAAGATAACATATCAAGACAAATATGGGTTAAAAAGTGCAAGTGCATGAATTACAGCATATGTTACACAGGCAGAGCTGCTGGTGCTTGGATCCTAAATCGCAGTAAGGGCAATTGTTATGAATGTGCTAGAGATGGTTTCTGAGCAGAGGCTCCCTCTGGTGGTTACAGACAGTACTGAAACTTTCAGCGAGGAATGGTAATCTGCGTTCACTGACTGGTCTGATATAAGGGAGGTTCCCTCCCATGATGGTCGCCGGTGATCAATTGTTCTTGTCTCAATTGTGGTTCCTGGTTCATTTGGAAGTTTGCTGGAGTCTTGCCTGCATCTCCTGCTTTCAGATAAGATATTTTTTGCTTTTCTTTTTGTGTTTGCTTTTTGAATTTTTTTCTGCACTTTTGTGGAGGTCAGCCAGGTCCCCTCCTGGGGCCTGTGCTCCTCACAGTTTCTCTGCAGCCACTGTTATTTGCTCATTTGCTTTTTCCTGTTTTTTTCAGCGGCTGCAGCTTGGTTTTGTTCACACTGAGATCTGATTTAGCGGGTGGCGAGATTGTGTGATCTCATTATTTTTGTAATCAGAATTGTTGGATTTTTGTAGGGTTTTCTGGGTTGCAGAAAGTATTCTCTCCTTTCCTATCCTATTTAGTCAGCTTGTGGCCCCAGCGTTTGCTTAATCTATTTTCTGCCTATGTTTGTGTTTTCATCTTGTCTAACCGCCATTATATGTTTTGGGGCTTCCTATTTTCTTTGGGGATCTGCTCCGGGGCAGATAGCTTTTATCTTTCTGCCTTTAGGTGTAGTTATCTCTCAGGCTGTGACGAGGCGTCTAGGATCAACGTAGGAACGCTCCACGGCTACTTCTAGTTGTGTCGTTAGTTTAGGAATCTGCAACCCATCAGTTACCAACATCTCAGGTGTTCTGCTGCCAGGCTATTGTTCCTGTCCTCCTCAGCTACCGAAACATAACAGTATCACCGGCCATAACTGAAAATTATATGGTACTCACAGAAGGGAAAAATAGTGTGGAAAGAAAAAAGTTGTCAGAGATTTTTTTTTTTTTCTGTCGCATTTTTTCCCTCTTTTTCTCTCTCTTTCAATAGAGTTTGCACAGTTGTCTGGCCGTATGGATCAGCTTGCCACTGAGGTTCGGAGTAATGCTACCTATCTTGCTAGGTTGCCGGTTGTGGAACCTAGGATTCCCATGCCAGATTTGTTTTTGGGGGATCGGGCTAAATTTCTGAATTTCAAAAATAACTGTAAGTTGCTTTTTGCCTTAAAGCCTATGTCCTCAGGTAACGCAGCACAGCAGGTTCAAATTGTCATCTCTCTCCTGATTGGGCTGTTTCCCTGACACCTGGGGATCCTGTTTTGAATGATATTGATGCATTTTTTCTGGCTCTGGGGTTATTGTACGATGAACCTAATGTCATTGATCAAGCTGAAAAAACCTTGTTGGCATTAAATCAGGGTCTTGAAGACGCTGAGTTGTACTGTCAGAAATTCCAAAAGTGGGCAGTCCTGACCAAATGGAATGATGATGCTTTGGCAGCCCTTTTTCGAAAGGGGCTGTCAGAGAATGTAAAGTATGTTATGGTGGGATTCCCTGCTCCCCCTGGTCTCAATGATTCTATGTCATTGGCTACTCAAATTGACAGACGTTTGCGTGAGCGCAGAGGTAAGCGTGAGATAGTGTTGCCTTGTGAGCCAGCTTCTAAGCCCATGCAGTGTGACTTCTGGGGCACAGCGTCATGAGTTTCGAAAGCGCAATGGGTTATGTTTCTACTGTGGTGATTCCTCTCATGCTATTTCAGTCTGCCCTAAGCGGGGAAGACGTTTTGCACGCTCAGTTGACTTGGGTAGTGTTCAGACAAAATTTCTGTTGACTGTTACCCTGATTTGCTCCCTGTCCACATTTTCTGCACAGGCTTTTGTTGATTCAGGGGATTGATTCTACCCCTTTGGCTGAGAATAAACCCCAGTTCTCTACTCAGGTGATAATGAGGGTTGAACCTGATCATCAGGAGAGTTGCAAATTTCTGTTGCTGTATAATCTGCATGACATTATTGTACTAGGTTTCCCTTGGTTACAGTCTCATAATCCTGTTTTGGATTGGAAATCTGTGTCTGTGACCAGTTGGGGCTGCCAATGTGTTAATGCCGACACTCCTGTTTTTTTCTGCCTCTCCCAAGTCTCAGGATGTTCCTGACTTTTTGAATGGTTTTTCGATGTATTTAGTGAAAGTAAATCTGCATCTTTGCCCTCTCACAGGAGCTACGATTGCGCTATTGAATTAATGCCTGGTGGTAAATTTCCTAAAAGTCGCCTTTTTAACTTGTCTTTACCTGAACACGATGCTATGCGATCTTATATCAATGAATCATTGGAGAAGGGTCATATCAGACCATCCTCTTCACCCTTGGGTGCCGGTTTTTTCTTTGTGGCCAAAAAGGATGGTTCATTGAGGCCGTGTATTGATTATCGTCTCTTGAATAAGATCACTGTGAAGTATCAATATCCGTTACCCTTGATTTCTGACCTGTTTTCCAGGGTGAAAAGTGCTAGTTGGTTTACCAAGCTTGACCTCAGGGGGGCGTATAACCTTATTCACATTAAGCACGGGGATGAATGGAAGACGGCGTTTAATACCCCAGAGGGGAATTTTGAGTACCTAGTGATGCCCTTTGGGTTCACTAATGCTCCTTCCGTCTTCCAATCCTTCATGAATGATATTTTCAGGGATTTTGTGGATAAATTTCTGATTGTTTATTTGGATGATATCTTGATTTTTTCCAATGACTGGGACTCTCATGTGAAACATGTTCGGACTGTGTTCCAGATTTTGAGAGAGAATGCACTGTATGTGAAGGGATCAAAGTGTCTTTTTGGCTTACAGAAGGTCTCATTTCTGGGATTCATTTTGTCTCCGTCTGTTATTGAAAGGGACCCGGTCAAGGTTCAGGCCATCTGTGATTGGGTCCAACCTACTTCATTAAAGGCTCTTCAGAAATTTTTGGGTTTTGCCAATTTTTATCGTAAATTTATTGGTAATTTCTCCGGTATTGTTAAACCATTGACTGATTTGACCAAAAAGGGCTCTGATGTGGTGAATTGGCCTCCTGAGGCAGTCTCTGCGTTTCAGGAACTTAAGCAGAGATTCACTTCTGATCCTGTTCTACGGCAGCCTGATGTTTCTCTACCGTTTCAGGTGGAGGTTGATGCCTCTGAAATTGGGGCAGGTGCCGTTTTGTCCCAAAGAGATCCAGAGACCTCTAAGAGTAACGCTTGTGCCTTTTTCTCTCGAAAATTTTCTCCAACTGAACGTAATTATGACGTGGGTAATTGGGAGTTATTGGCCATGAAGTGGGCCTTTGAAGAGTGGAGACATTGGCTGGAAGGAGCCAAATATCAGGTGGTGGTCCTCACAGACCATAAGAATCTGGTTTATCTCGAATCAGCCAAGCGACTTAATCCTAGACAGGCCAGATGGGCCTTGTTTTTCACACGTTTTAATTTTGTGGTTTCTTTTCTTCCTGGCACTAAGAATGTTAAGGAGGATGTTTCTTTGCGGACTCTCCTGAGTTATCTGATCCTACTGTTATTTTGAAAGAGGGTGTAGTTCTTTCCGCCATCTCGCCCAATTTGAGACTGGCCTTGGAAGTAGTGTTGAGCGATATTGCTCGATATCTAAAAATATCGTATCGAAATTGTATCGCCGATAGCACTAAATATCGTCGATATCCGATTTCGATACCGGAAGTCCCATGTAAGTCTATGGGAACAAAATATCGAAATTAAAAAAAACCATTCCTGCCTTGTTGGTTAATTGTACATGAAGGAAAACAACAAAGACTAATGTAGAATGTATTGGGGGAGGTTGAGGAGACAATAAAGGCATACATGTTTAACCCAATGCATTGGAATAGCATTAATATATATTTTTTTGGAAATACGTTTGGATTGACTAACAAATTGACAATGTTGTTAACCTTTTTTCTATTTTGGCAAATATGTATGTTTCACAACTTCCATGCTCTTCACCTTTTTAACTTTTGCCAGTGCCACACTTTCTCCTTCATAATCTTCAGCAGCAGCATCATCTTTCTCATCAAATTATTCTTCATCTTCACCTTCTTAATCTTCTTCTTAAACTTCTTGCTATTCATGTTTTTGTTTACATTACTCATATTGTTATTATTAAACTAATTAATCTTCTTCATATTCAAATTCTTCATCTTCTTCCTCTTCATCTTCTTCATCATATTCTTGTTTGTGACAGAGATTCCTGTACTTGTAATCTGTAAAAGTATGAATTGTTCATCCTTCCGTTCTTGCTGTCACAAAAGATTTAAATTACAACAGTATTTGTCCGTGTTCAGTTTAGCCTGCAGCAGCAGCAGGCATTTTCCAGGGGCACCACGAGGAGGAACGGACTCACCCCCATACACTGCTTAGTCTTCTTCTGCTTAGAATTTAGAGCATATATTTTGCTCTTCATTTTGGTCTTATACTTCATGTTCTTCTGCTTTTTGATCTTCTGCTTATTGTTCTTCTGTCTCTTGTTCTGTATCTTGTAGTTTGTCTTAACCTTCTTTGTCCTGTTGGTGATCTTCTTCTTGGTAATCTTTTATTTTTTCTTTGTGATGGTGTTCAGGCTGGTTGGCTTCATGCTCGTCGTCCTTGTTGTCGTCATCTTCTTCTGGGTGGTCTTTAATGTCGTCTAATTTCCGAGAAACAGCTGACGTTACTGGAACCCTGACGGGTATCAGATGGAGCAAGAGACAATGGAAGTAACAAGGACCAGCTGACTGTACTGGACCCCGGACGGGTAGCAGAAGGAAAAGAGGCAATGTCACAACCGAGTACCAGCTGACGTTACTGTGACACGGTTACTAAGCAGGAGGTACCTGTGCTCCAAAGCACTACCAAGGACCAGCAGACATTGCTGGAACTCGGATACGGAGATGGAGGCACCTAGGCCAAAGGCACTGGGGAGAACCACTTGACGGTACTGGACCCCGGACGGGTAGCAGAAGGAAAAGAGGAAATGTCACAACCGAGTACCAGCTGACGTTACTGTGACACGGTTACTAAGCAGGAGGTAACTGTGCTCCAAAGCACTACCAAGGACCAACAGATGTTGCTGGAACTCGGATACGGAGATGGAGGCACCTAGGCCAAAGGCACTGGGGAGAACCACTTGACGGTACTGGACCCCGGACGGGTAGCAGAAGGAAAAGAGGCAATGTCACAACCGAGTACCAGCTGACGTTACTGTGACACGGTTACTAAGCAGGAGGTAACTGTGCTCCAAAGAACTACCAAGGACCAGCAGACGTTGCTGGAACTCGGATATGGAGATGGAGGCACCTAAGCCAAAGGCACTGGGGAGAACACTTGACGGTACTGGACCCCGTACGGGTAGAAGAACGCACCCATGAAAATGTAAGTTGACAGGACGCAAGCCGTCCGCAGTTACCGAATCACACAGTCCTACAGTGGGTGCTTATCCTATTGTCACAATGGAAACCGCCTTTATTTACATATCCCACAGCACACATAGGAATCACCTAAACTGCAGGCACCATAGAGTCGGCTAACCCGAATGCAACACGACAGCACAACTTATTGGAGGATAATTGACGTTCACACTGCCAGGAAACAGCTGTCGTGCTGTAACCAGGCTGGCCAGGAGTCAGTACCCCTGCCAATTACTTACGAGCAACAAATGGCGGTGTTGTAGCCCAGGGAGTAGAGTTCAGGTGGTAGAAAGATGAACATAACAGGAGACATGGAAAACGTTGCCAAACAGTTATTTAATCTGAAAACGGACAGGCAAATTCAGGTGAGATCCATGCCTTGTTCATTTTCAGAAAAGTAAGCCGGTCTACATTCTCTGAGGATAGTCGCATGCGACGGTCTGTTACTACACCACCTGCAGCACTAAAGACACGCTCAGATAATACACTGGCAGCAGGGCAAGCCAGCACCTCCAATGCATACTGGCTAAGCTCTGGCCATGTATCCAACTTAGAGACCCAAAATTTGAAAGGGGAAGAGGCATCTGGGAGTACACTTAGAGAGAAAGCCAAGTAGTCTGTCACCATCTTACGGAAACGTTTCTTCCTGGTGACTGGAGCCGTCTCGGATGGTGTAGACCTTGCTGGCGCTGTCACAAAACTTTGCCACATTTGTAACATACAGTTCTTGCCCTGTGCAGAGGCGCTGCTTCTGCTCCCTCTTGTTGTAGAGGTGTCTACACTGCCTCGACGCACAGAGCTGCTTTGTAAAGCAGCAGCAGTAGCAGCAGCAGCTCTCTCGGCTGGAATGTACAACAGTATGGATTGCACCAGTGTGTCTTGGTACTCCTGCATTTTACGGTCCCGGTTCACCGGTGTGATGAGGGTTTGTAAGTTGTCCCGGTAGCGAGGGTCTAGGAGGGTGTACACCCAATAATCTGACGTGCTGAGAATGTGGGCGATGCGGCGGTCGTTTCTCAGGCACTGAAGCATGAAATCAACCATGTGCTGCAGACTCCCAACTGGCCAACAAAGGCTGTCCTCTGGAAGAGGCGTTATCTCTGTCTCCTCTGCATCACCCCACCCTCGCTCTACATACTGAGTAGAGCGTTGTGTACCTCCCTCTGTAGGGATTTCTTCCTCCTCCATTGACTCCTCCTCCTCCTCCTCCTCATCCTCCTCACAAAGTGAGCCCTGCCCAGCCCTTTGTGAGGAACGACGTTGAGCTGACTGTCCTGAAGGTAATTGAATTTGTGACTCCTCATCCTCCACCTCTTTCAAAACCTCTTCCTTTAGTGCTTTCAGTGATTTCTGAAGCAGGCAGATAAGGGGTACAGTCATGCTGACTAGTGCATCATCTGCACTCGCCATCCGCGTTGAGACATCAAACGCACGCAAAACGTCGCAGATGTCGTTCATAGAGGCCCACTCAGTAGTGGTGAAGTGTGAACGGCGCAAATTGCGAGTTGATTGCGCCTGTTGCAGCTGATACTCCATTACTGCTGGCTGCTGCTCACACAACCGCTCCAACATATGTAACGTGGAATTCCACCTGGTGGGTACGTCACATATGATGCGATGTTCAGGAAGGCGAAATCTGACTTGCAGAGCTGCAATGCGCGATCTGGCCATGCTGGAACGTCGCAAGTGAGCGCACTCTAGGCGGACCTTGTGCAGCAGTGCATCAAGATCCGGATAGTCCCTCAAAAAACTCTGCACGACCAAGTTGAGCACATGTGCCAGACATGGTATGTGAGTGAGGTTGCCAAGGCCCAGAGCTGCCACCAGATTTCGGCCATTGTCACACACTACCAAGCCTGGCTGGAGATTAGCTGACAAAAACCACACATCGCTCTCCTGCTTGATGGCATCCCAGAGCTCCTGCGCTGTGTGGCTTCGATTCCCCATGGGAATTAATTTCAGTACGGCCTGTTGACGTTTGGCCACGGCTGTGCTCATATCGGTCGCAACAGGTAAGCGTTCACGGGTCCATGTGGAGGTATACCGTGACGGCTCGTGCAGCGATGATTCTGAGGAACTGGAGTAGGAGGAGGAATAAATGTGCACAGACTGGATTCCTGCAATCCTTGGAGTTGGCAGAACACGTACAGCGCCACTGGCAAGATCTGTACCCGGCTCCACAACATTGACCCAATGGGCAGTGAGGGAAAGGTATCGTCCCTGGCCATGGGTACTGGTCCACGCATCGGTGGTCAGGTGGACCCTGCTACTGACGGCGTTTAGTAGCGCATGTTTAATGTTTCCCTCGACATGTTTTTGCAGAGCAGGGACAGCTTGCCTGCTGAAATAAAATCGGCTTGGCACATTATATTGTGGGACTGCCAATGCCATAAAGTTCCTGAAACTGTCAGTCTCCACCAGCCTGAATGACAGCATTTCAAGGGACAGGAGTTTTGCAAGGCCAGCATTCAGAGCCTGTGCTCGTGGATGGTTTGCCGAGTATGGCCGTCTTTTATCCCATGCCTGTGTTACCGATGGCTGTTTTTTGTTCTGGGAGTGTGACGATGACTGTGAACTTGCTGCAGTGGGTGGAATAACAGTTTCTCTATGGACAACAGTGACCGAGGTTCTTCCATGGAGATCCTGTGAGGAAGCCGAAACAGGTGTGTGAGAGCTGGAGGTAGAGGCTCGAACATGACCTAAAGATGTAGGTGCTGCTGTAGGTTGGCCTACATCTCCAGTGTGTCTTTGGAACTCAGCTACATGCTTTGTCCGTACATGTGTCCACATATTTGTGGTATTCAGGTTCCTGATATTTTTACCTCTTTTAACTTTTTGCTTACACAGCTTGCATTGAACATAGCAAATATCATGTACAAGTCTGTCAAAAAAGGACCACGCAGTGCAAGTCATGGGAGCGCCAATTTTGACAGTTCTAAGAGAACTGCTCCCAACAGGTGCCAAACTGGAGGCTACAGGCAAGCGAGTCTGCAGCCTACCTCTCCCTCCTCTTTGTACCGTTGGGACAATCTCTTCCTCAGAGCTGCTCCCACCACCTTCCTGTTGCTCACGCCATGTTGGGTCTCGGACTTCATCATCTCCACTACCCTCTTCCAACACCTGCTGCTGTTGGATGGTCTGGGCAGCACCATGCTCCACAAAACCTGCCACCTGAGTCTCATCATCATCATAAGATGCGTTCTGCGGTGTGCTGTCCATCGGCACTGGCTCACCCGCCTCTTCAGATTGAGAGAGACACAGCTGTTGCGCATCACTGCATACTCCCTCTTCTTTAAATTGCAGAATGCTGCTTGCCTGTGCCCGTGTTTGCGAGCCAACAGATTCTGAGAACAGAAGCAGAGACTCAGCTGGCTCCTGTACAGAACTCTCTGACTGCCTTGGCAATTTGACAGGCGGTGAACAGACAGATGGTTGCTCAACAGTGTTGTGTTCCTGAGAGGAGGTGGAAGGAATTGAAGTCGATGCATTGGCTGCCATCCAACCAACAACGGCTTCAATTTGTTCTTCCCGCAGCAGGGGGGCACGCCGAGCTCCTACCAAAGTGCGCATAAAGGAACGCTCACGGGGATAAATGGTGGATGCTGTGTCACTGAGGGTGGCAGCAGACACAGAATCCCCACGTCCTCTCCCTGCTGAAACTCCACGGCCACGACCACGTGCCTTACTCACTGACTTCTTCATATTGGTAGATTGATAAAGAAAGTCAGAAAAGTTATAAGGCCTAAGTGTGGTTATTACGCAGAACTGAAGTGAACACTGAAACACAACTGTTCACAAATCACAATCTGTGAAAGGCTACTCCTTTGTCTACTTCTATAGTGTTTGCAACCAATGTATTGGATACGGATGGAAGCGCGTCACACTAATAGTTAAATTGCATGGAGCAGCAAGAATTACACTGAAGGAAAAAAAAAAAGAGTCTGTGAGTGACACGTGCAGATGCCTACAGACAGCGTTGCATGCAGAGCAAACTGCAGCGTCACCTGCACTCACACACACCTTGCAGAGCTGTTAAAACACTGCAGGCAAAAGGAAGCTTTACACAGCGGTTGGTGCTAGCCTGCCTACAGCACAGTACACTAAATCGCAATCTCTAACTGTCCCTCAGAGTCAGCACAGCAGCGTTCTGTCCCTTACTGAATTCACAGCACAGTGACGCTAAAATGGCGGCGGCGCCTTTTATACACTGAAGGAAAAAAAAAAAGAGTCTGTGAGTGACACGTGCAGATGCCTACAGACAGCGTTGCATGCAGAGCAAACTGCAGCATCACCTGCACTCACACACACCTTGCAGAGCTGTTTAAAACAACACTGCAGGCAAAAGGAAGCTTTACACAGCGGTTGGTGCTAGCCTGCCTACAGCACAGTACACTAAATCGCAATCTCTAACTGTCCCTCAGAGTCAGCACAGCAGCGTTCTGTCCCTTACTGAATTCACAGCACAGTGACGCTAAAATGGCGGCGGCGCCTTTTATAGTGCATTCTGACATCATTTCAGCATCCAATCACAGCCATGCCATTAGTTAACATGACCGCAGCAGTACAGGATGTGCCCACACTTCTTAGGATTCCTCATTGGCTGACTAAAATCACATTGCCTCTCAAAAAATTATGGGAACTTCCGATTCCGGTATTCGATAAGACGAAAATATCGAAACGAATTATCGAAAGGCCGATAGAGCTAATATCGGCCGATAGCCGATATTTGCATTATCGTATCGCTCAACACTACTTGGAAGGGTGTCAGGAGGATAAACCTGAGCGCTGCCCTATTGGGAAATTGTTTGTCCCAGACCAGTGGAAGAAGAGTGTGATGTCTGAGATTCATTGTTCCGCGTTGGCTGGTCATCCCGGGATTTTTGGTACCAGAGACTTGGTGAGTCGGTCCTTTTGGTGGCCTATTTTGTCTTGTGACGTCAGGGAATTTGTGCAGTCCTGTGAGACTTGCTCTCGCTCCAAGCCTTGCTCTCGCTCTAGTGGTTTGTTAATGCCATTACCTGTGCCCAAGAGGCCATGGACCCATATCTCTATGGATTTTATTTCCGACCTCCATGTTTCTCAGAGAATGACCGTTTTCTGGGTAATCTGTGATAGGTTTTCCAAGATGATACATCTTGTGCCATTACCTAAGCTACCTTCCTCCTCCGAATTGGTGCCTTTGGCTGAGTATGCTCTTATTAATAGGGCTAGCTCTGCCACCTTGATGTCTCCATTTTTCTGCAATTTTGGGTTTCACTCTCGATTTTCTTCGGGACAGGCGGAAGCTTCTGTCTGTCCGGGTGTTCACTCTGTTGTGGAGCGAATGCAGCAGATTTGGGACCAGGTAATGGAGAGGTTGTCTCTCTCTCTCAGGAGATGGCCCAACGGTTTGCCAACCGGCATAGGACTGATGGTCCTCGGTTTAAAGTGGGGGACTTGGTTTGGTTATCCTCAAGAAATATCCCTATGAGGGTTGCTTCTCCAAAGTTTAAGACCAGGTTCATTGGACCTTATAAGATCATTGAGATTCTTAATCCTGTTTCCTTCCGTTTGCTTCTTCCAGGGACATTTAAGATCCATAACGTGTTCCACAAGTCCTTATTGAAGAGGTTTGTCGAGCCAGTGGTTCCTATGGCTGTGCCTCCTGACCCTGTTTTGGTTGAGGGCTATCTGGAGCATGTGGTTGAGAAAATATTGGATTCTCGTTTTTCTAGACAGAAGCTCCAGTATTTGGTTAAGTGGAGAGGTTATGGTCAGGAGGACAACTCTTGGGTGTTTGCTTCGGACATCCATGCTAGGAGACTGATCCGTGCCTACCACCGAGCTCATCCTGATCGGCCTGGTTGCACAGGTGAGGGTTCGGTGACCCCTCCTCAAGGAGGGGTACTGTTGTGAATGTGCTAGAGATGGTTTCTGAGCAGAGGCTCCCTCTGGTGGTTACAGACAGTACTGAACCTTTCAGCAAGGAATGGCAATCTGGGTTCACTGACTGGTCTGATATAAGGGAGGTTCCCTCCCATGATGGTCGCCGGTGATCAATTGTTCTTGTCTCAATTGTGGTTCCTGGTTCATTTGGAAATTTGCTGGATTCTTGCCTGCATCTCCTGCTTTCAGATAAGATATTTTTTGCTTTTCTTTTTGTGTTTGCTTTTTGCATTTTTTTTCTGCACTTTTGTGGAGGTCAGCCAGGTCCCCTCCTGGGGCCTGTGCTCCTCACAGTTTCTCTGCAGCCACTGTTATTTGCTCATTTGCTTTTTCCTGTTTTTTCAGCGGCTGCAGCTTGGTTTTGTTCACACTGAGATCTGATTTAGCGGGTGGCGAGATCGTGTGATCTCAATATTTTTGTAATCAGAATTGTTGGATTTTTGTAGGGTTTTCTGGGTTGCAGAAAGTAATCTCTCCTTTCCTATCCTATTTAGTCAGCTTGTGGCCCCAGCATTTGCTCAATCTATTTTCTGCCTATGTTTGTGTTTTCATCTTGTCTAACCGCCATTACATGTTTGGGGGCTTCCTATTTTCTTTGGGGATCTGCTCCGGGGCAGATAGCTTTCATCTTTCTGCCTTTAGGTGTAGTTATCTCTTAGGCTGTGACGAGGCGTCTAGGATCAACGTAGAAGCGCTCCACGGCTACTTCTAGTTGTGTCGTTAGTTTAGGAATCTGCAACCCATCAGTTACCAACAGCTCAGGTGTTCTGCTGCCTGCTGTTGTTCCTGTCCTCCTCAGCTACCGAAACATAACAGGCAATAGTATCCATATAAACAAAAAGAGCCAAGACACCAAGTAACTCACCAGGTAAAGTGGAGCACCGTGGGTGTCCCTGGGCCGGGTATAGAGAGACCCCCGACGCACCTTTCGCATACAGGAAGCACCGCTTTTTCAAGGGGAACCTGACCATGGTAGGTACAAGGACCTTTTAACCACATGTGATCTAGTCACATGGTATAGACCTGACCAATAGCGGCGCTGGAGGCGGCGCATGTGCAATGCGCTCCACAGGTCCCGGAAGTAAGAAGACGTCAGACCCAGACATGAGAGCAGGAGATGACCTGCGCACATGTATGGGGCCACCGAGACGCCTCCAGCATCGCAGGAAGAGAGAGCAGCAAAGCGCACGCGCACACACCGCTAAACCACCAATAGAATAAGGATATAGATAGTAAATATATACAGTATATTACCATCCCGAGGCCAATCGCTGACACAACACAGGGCCAATCACAGATACAGTAATATCCCAATAAAGCAGTGTATTATTTATAATATCAATAACTGCAACAGAGGTAACTATATATATTAGGATAATTGCAGGTCATGGACGACGGGAAGAATGATGATGGAATATGCAGACAAGCAGGAACCTCTTGGTCCGAAAGATAAATAATCCATACAAAGCAGTTCACAAAGGCACAAGATCCGACTGGATGTAGAAAGAATAATGCAAGAAATTAAAAATTGAAATTTACACGAATAAAAAAAAAAGGAATTAAAACAATTAAATATACCCGGATAATGATCCGGAAAGGGTATCCAACACTAGGAAAGGCATACAAGTAAAATAATAAATGGAAAATAAAGGAAAAAATAATAAAAAAACAAAAAACAGAAAAATAAGAAAATAATAACTGGGAATCAATGCTGGTAGATACATGTCAGGGATATCTCACATAAGGGATCACAAGAAAGAGGTAAACGATAAGGACTCATTGAGCCCAGACGGGGTCAAAGTATTTAATGTGACAATCCATTTAGCCTCAGCCCGTGCAAGGGCTTTTTTATAGTCACCTCCTCGCACATCTAAATGGATACAATCAATTCCTCTTACCATAAAAGAGGAAGGGTCAGAGTTATGTTGATAAAAGAAATGCCATGGTATGGTTTTGAGAATAGTAGGGTCGGCCGCTGTCCTGGCCGCACAAATGTCCCGCACATGCTCCCGCACCCTAATCCTCAGCTCTCTACAGGTAAGGCCCCATATATCTTCGCACAACTACAAGTGGCATAGTATACGACATTTGTAGTATTACATGTGATCCGATGACGGATAGTAAAGGTTCTATTGCCATCAGAGGACTGGAACTTGAAGCAGCGTGGGACATTTGCGCAGGCAAGAAAGCGACTGCATTGAAAGATCCCAATGTGGGACCCAGTGACCCAAAAGGATTGACCAGAGGAGGGACATAATGACTTTTGACGAGAAGGTCATTGAGATTCTTACCTCTACTGGCCGTCATTGCTGGAGAATCACCGAGAACAGGACCCAGGGAGGGTTCAGCACCCAAAACTGCCCAATGTTTTTGAAGGATCCGCCTCATATCCTCTCAACCATGGTTATATGTCGAAAAAAATCTGATGGGTGCCTGTCCGTGAGATGGTAGATGGGTCCCACCTGATCTCAAAAGAATGTCGCGCGGAGTTGCCCTGGGCCCCAAGATAACCTTTTTTAATACATCTGTTAGAATAACCGCGGGCACGAAAGTGAGATGTAAGGTCGGAGGCCTGTGCCTCAAACCGAACTTCAGATGATCAGATCCGCCTCATCCTCTGGAATTGCCCGACCCGGACGGCCCTAATGGTGGATTGTGTGCTGAGGACGCGTGAATCAGAGCGTTAACGGATGTAGGTTTACAATATACGTCAGTTTGGATATGACCAGAGCTATCAACCTCCAAGACAATGTCGAGGAAGCTGATTCTCTTCTGGTCATAATTGTATGTTAACCGAATGTTAGAAGTATTCCGATTCAGCGTCCCCATGAACTCCCCGAGCTGCTGCACCGTCCCATCCCACAGGAACAAAATATCATCAATATAGCGATGCCAGCACAGCACATCGGACGCGGCCGGTACGCCCCGTCGCCAAAGATGGACCGTTCCCAGAAGCCTAGGAAAATATTTGCATATGAAGGCGCACAAGCCGCGCCCATGGCTGTGCCGCACATCTGCAAGTAAACAGCTGTACGCTTCTGAGACAGCACCATATATTTGCTCTTTGTATTACGGTCAAATCCATACTGAGAGAGCGTCTGTGTGCGACTCTGGAAATATATACGGAAATTGAAATTTCCCCCTACACCGTATAGAGCTGTACGCTTCTGAGACAGTACCGTTTGTCTGCTATTTGTATTACGGTCCAATCCATACTGAGTGAGCGTCTGTGGGTGACTCCAGCAATATATACGGAGATTGCAATTTTCCCCTACACCATATACAGCTGTACACTTCTGAGACAGTATCGTATATCTGCTCTTTGTATTACGGTGAAATCCATGCTGAGAGAGTGTCTGTGTGACTCAGGAAATATATATACGGAGATTTAAATTTTTCCCTACACCGTATACAGCTGTACGCTCCTCATACAGTACCATATATCTGCTGGTATTTTAGGTTCATTTTCCCAAATATGAGGAAGTATAGTGGAAGAGGCTGCGGACGTGGGCGGGGGGCGCCAGCTGGGACTGATAGTGGTGGTGGTGGTGCATCTGCTGGTAGTGCCAAAAGCACAATAGCACCTAAGGCAGGAGGTGTTGAGCCTGCGACATCGTCTGCCTCCTGAAGGCCTGGAAGGCTCCCTTTTCTGGGAGTAGGTAAACCGCTTTTAAAGCCAGAGCATCTGGAACAGGTTTTGGCTTACATTGCTGAAACAGCCTCCAGCTCTATCACCTCCTCTTCTGAAGTTTCAAAAAATGCAAGCACTGAGTCGTCAGTGCAGGCTCCTGGTCAGGAACAACACCTTTCCTTGTGTCCTTCACCCCCACCACAAGTGAAGGATGCGGCAGGCCACACTTCAGATTACTCCATAGAGCCTTTTTCGCATTCCATGCCTGGGTTATCAAGTGAAATCCTGAATTCCCCAGTCCAAGATGAATCTGACATGGAGTGCACTGATGCGCAGCCACTGCTATCTAATTCTGCTGGTACATTCACCAAGAGCACTGCATTGCCCTCGCAGTCTACTGAGCCAGAATCTGACCATGATGAAACTCAGGTGCCCCTTCCCGCATACTATAACACCTTACATGGTGACACAGAGGAAGGTGCAGATGAAATTGAAGAGGAGGTGATGGATGACTCAGTTGTTGACTCGGATTGAGGAAAGAATCTCCAGAGCAGGAATAAATAAAAAATCAATATTTATTAGAAAATATTAAAATTCATCTTGGGTGGAAAAAACAGACAAAATTGCAGGTGGGGTCCTTGGTGGTCTGAAACTGACGCGTTTCGACCTACCAGGTCTTATTCATAGTTTATAGCATGACTTATACTGCAAACTTCAAATACCAAAAGAACATGTGAAACACAGGTGCACACAACAAAAAATTAGTGAAATAGGGTGACACCCCTAGGAATTAACTCATTGCATATAGATATGACAAATAAGACAAAATATAAAAACAGTGTTATGGTACAAAAAAACTACAAACTTGAATATATAAAACCAATGGTCATAAATTATTTTTCAAATGCAAAAACATTTGAGGAAAACCAGAATTAATTAGGACAAACGAAAAATAAAGAAAAAAGTATCTATATAATCTAAATATACCTAGAATAAATTTTAATCTAATTGCAGTATTAAATCTAGTCGCTTGTTCAAGCCAAAAGGTACTCGTGTATTCAACTTAAAGATCCAAAATGATTGGCATCCTTGGGGAAAGAGGGTGTCGCTGGCAATAGCTCAGAAGAGGAGGAGGATCCGCAGCAGGCATCGACATCGCAGCTGCGGTTATCTGTCAGGCCCGTAGCAGTCCAAAAACGTGTTAAAAAAACAAAAAGAGTTGCAGGACAGCTTGGCCAGACGGTCAAATTAGCACAGCGTGCAAGCCCTGAAAATTTATCCCATAGTAGGAAGAGTACAGTGTGGCACTTTTTTTACCAAAATCCTATTGATGAAGCAAAGGTTATCTGTAAGAAGTTCGGAAGGACCTTTAGCCGAGGAAAAAATCTCCGAAAATTGAATACCAGTTGCATGCTTAGACATTCAAACACCATGCAAGCGTGGACAGACTACAAAACCTCACTGGCTTTGAACGCCTACATTGCCAAACTGATCTCATTAGAGATGATGCCCTTCCGTTTGGTTGAAAATGCAGCGTTCCGAGAGCTCATGGCCTACGCTGTCCCACACTATGACCTACCCAGTCGGCAGTTCTTTTCTAGAAAAGCCATCCCTGCCCTCCATCTGCATGTGAAAGACCGCATTGTCCATGCACTCAAACAATCAGTGAGTGGAAAGGTGCACCTCCCAGCAGATGCATGGTCCAGTAGGCCTGGCCAGGGCCGTTACGTGTCCATCACTGGGCACTGGGTTAATGTGGTGGAAGCAGGGTGCACATGGGAGAGCGGCGGTGGGACAGTACTGCCTAGCCCATGGTATAATAGAAGATTATTGTTGTGCACTCGAATTTATAAATGGCGAGGTGCTAGTGTCATGGAATAAATCCCAAACTAGTAATGTAAATTGCACTGCACACTCAAGAGGGAATTCCATGCAAAATAGAACAACTTTTATTGATCCAACCAACCAAAGTGAGAAGCATAATAATTAAAGCGTCATAAGCATAACGTTTCGACTCTCCCGAGTCTTTTTCAAACGCCGCTATGTAGAAAAAAGTAACAAAATATGGTTTAAATAAACAGAAAAAATAACAGATCAACGTAAAAATAACATAATAAAGAAAACATTTCATCAATATTATATAATGCAAACATTTCACCAATTATATATAATGGAAGGTGCCTTTACCATGGAGACTAACAAGCACCAACCGTATGCCGAGAGTAAAGAAGGTGAATAGTAAAGTGGTGATTAGAATCCACCCAAAGTATGAGTATAGATGGTAAAATCAAGAAGTTAGAAACAATAAAGGACAATTATACCTGGAAAATTGCTTTAGACGAAGTTTTTAAAGAGAGGCAATTAATGCATTGCTAGACAAAGGGAAATTGGTACAAAGTTAGTTTAGATGAACTGCTGTAGAGTTTAAACACTGGTGAGAGGTATGTATGGCGATAAATACCTGTTGCAATGAAATAGCCAAGAGTCAAACTTAGAAGGAGGTGTCTCCCCAAGGAAGGGCCTGGGGTGTAAACAAGTAGGAAGAATAGGGAATTAGAGAAATAAACTCAAGATAAAGAGGAAACTAATGAAATAAAATGTGTACAACGTAATTACCTGGATGGTTGTTAGATAAATGGCGTTTAGGACCTTTCAAGCTGAAAGGTGTAAAGTCTGTACAAATAAAAAAGGTAAAGAAATATATGGACATCCGTGGTACAAAAAAGGTAATGGGTCATAATGTGGGTATGCACGTTAAAAATAGTGGGCACTATCATATATGTAAAGGTTAAATTTATTGTCAAGAGTGCTACAAGGTCCCCGGGTAAGGGCTGCGGTAGCAGTAAGATATTTAAAAAGCCGGCAAAAGAATTGTTAAGGAAAGTCCTGTATAAAGCAGATTTACCTTATGTTGGTGTGGGGCAGCGACGCTCCCGCGTCTTGCTGGGCTGTAGTGTGCTGTGAGAATGAGCACGTCGGGAATAAAAGCCGGCGAGTACCGCCGGACCGGATGTGCGTCATCCGGACCGGAAGTACCATAGGAGGTAAAGTAAATGCCACTGCGGCTGCGCAGAAAGCCCTGGGGATGTGAGCCCTGAATGGTGTAATGCGCATGTGCTAGAGGAAGAAGGGGAAACGGTGTAAAAAAGAGAAAGTAGGCGGAACTGGTTAAGAGAACGATGCGGTAGTGGAAGAATTATGGAATAAAGTAAAGAAAAGGGGAGAGAGGATAAACAGAAAAGAGGGAGGGGGGGGGAAATGCAAGAGGCTTGGAGAAATCAATATAAAGGGGTGAGATCTCCTAAAGGGGATGACATGGGCCGTATGAAATGACTAATACTATGGTGTAAGCGATGTAAACTCACCAGTGTTGTCTACAGTCAGCGGGTCTAAAAAAGATAGGAGACATAGTTATTAAAATAAACGAGTACAATATATCCCAATTGTAACTAAACAGACCAATCAATTTCACGATTTAATCCTCGTGGTGATAATGTATCCAGGGTGTATATCCAAAAAGTCTCTCTACGTTTGAGTAATTTGATGTGGTTACCACCCCTGCGGGGGCGTGGGACGTGTTCTAAAACCTGAAATTTAAGCTGTGCGACCGTATGTTTCGACTTGGCAAAGTGATCTGGCAATGGAAGCCACGTTTTACCACATCGTATAGTGGACTTGTGTCCGGCTATTCTATCCCTGATGTGCTGAGTGGTCTCCCCTACATAGAGGAGACCACAAGGGCATTTGATGATATAGATTACGAAGTTGGAGTCACATGTAAAGTACCCGTTGATCGGGTACGATTTTCCTGTTCGTGGATGTAGTACACTGTCAGATTTGATCACGTTGGAGCAGGCCACACAGCCTAGACACGGGAATGTGCCCTTGCGTCGGGTGTGTAATAGTTTTTGAGTTGCAATTGGATTAGAGCTACCAATGTCGGCCCTCACTAGCTGGTCCTTGATGTTGGTCGGTCTTCTGGTGCTAATCAAGACTGGGTTTTGAAAGGGAGTAATATCCGGATATGACTGGGCTAGAAGGGGCCAGTGTTTCTTGATTGTGGCGTAGATCTTGGGCATAAAGGGATGGTGCGTATGTACAAATGGTAATCTGTCAAGGGGTTGTCGTGGAGGGGGAGGGGATGGGGGAGACCTTGCTATTGTCATCTCTTTGTCGAGTAATTTTTCCGGGTAATGCCTTTCTCTGAATCTCTCAGCCATGGTTTGGAGTCTGGTGTCACATGTTGTGGAATTTGCCACTATACGTGTGACCCGCTTGAATTGGGAGCGGGGTAAACTATTTTTAGTGGACTTCGGATGGCAACTCGAATAGTGAAGAAGACTATTGCAGTCTGTAGGTTTAGTAAAGATGTCGGTTGTCAAGTTTCCTGCTTGGTCCTTTATTACCATCGTGTCAAGGAATGGGATATGTGAGTCGTCATAGTGAATAGTGAACTGTAATTCAGGGAAGATTGAATTAAGGTAATGGAAAAAACTTATTAGATTGTCCAACGAACCATCCCAGATGAGAAAAATATCATCGATGTATCGATGGTAGAGTGACACGTTTTGTAAAAAGAGTGCAAGGTTATACACGTATTCAGACTCAAAACAATCCATGTAGGCGTTAGCGTATGCTGGAGCTACGTTGGACCCCATAGCGGTCCCCCGCTTCTGTACATAGAAGGTATCACCAAATAAGAAGAAATTCTCATGTAGCACCAAATGGAGAAGGTCCAGACTAAACTGGATGGAGTTAGGTGATAGGCTAGACCTATCTAGCAATAGTTTAGTGGCCCTAATTCCCTTGTCGTGGGTGATGGATGTATACAGGCTACATACATCAAGTGTAACCAGAAAGCTCGTAGTTGGTATAGTGCCCAGTTGCCTAATAATTTTAAGGAAGTGACCTGTATCCAGGAGGAAGGACCTTGTGTTCTTGATCAGGGGTGTGAGGATCTTTTCTAAATAAATGGAGAGCGGAGCTAAAATTGACTCGGTGGAGGCCACAATCGGCCTACCAGGAGGATTATTGAGATCTTTGTGAATTTTGGGTAAGGTGTAAAACACCGGGGTGATAGGGTAATCGTTTTTTAGAAAAGTGGCGGTTTTAGAGTCAATGATGGAATTGTCCAAGGCGGATTGAATAAGACCCTGTATTTTCATTTTAATTATAGGAGTTGGATCCCTGGAGACCACCATATATGTGTCTGTGTCTGCGAGTTGTCTGTCAATCTCATGGCGATATTGGGTTTGGTCCATCACCACGATGGCGCCCCCCTTATCCGCTGGTTTGATCACAATCTGAGAGTTAGAGCGTAAGGAAGTTACTGCTTGTTTCTCATCTGAGGAGAAGTTTGAATGAGTAGGAAAGAAACCCAATCTATGTTGATGTGATAGTAACTTCACTTCTTGATCAACTAAGGAGATAAACGTTTCCACCGGGTGGTACACGTGTGGTGGAGAGAATGTACTTGGATTACGAAGACCCAGGTTTAGAATAGACAATTCAAGAGGAGGGTGAGTAGAGGTATCAAGAGGTGACTTAGAAAAATGCGTTTTTAATCTTAGATTTCTATAGAAACGTTGCAGGTCCTGTTCCAATTGAAAAGAGTTCCAGTTCGGGGTAGGGCAGAATGATAGTCCTTTTTGGAGAACTGAAAGTTCCGATGGTGTAAGGGAGTAGCTGGAGATATTTACTACCTGATTGGGTGGCCTACCTGTGAACGAGTGGTCATTTTTTCGCTGCGATCTTCTAGTGCGCTTGTAGTGTAGTGACCTCCCCTGCGACCTCTGGATAAAAAAGGCTGTCTGGTTGACCCTGTAGAGGACTCGCTGCCAGAACTGAAAGATCCCTCCTCTGGTTCGAGCGTGGTCGTTGCCAGTTGCCTGGTCCGGTTGAATCGTTCCATCTATAAACTCTATTCTGGGAGTAGTCCTCTTGGTCCCTCTGAAATTTGAGTCTCTTGCGTTCTTGAAGGACTTTTTGGTGTTCCGCGATGATTTTGTCCGTTTTACTTTTCAAATTAGTCCAGTCAGTAGAGGATAAAGTACTACTCAATTGGGTTTCAATAGAATCAATATAGTTACGGGTTTCAGTAATTTCCTTCTGCAGAAACTCGATAGTAAGGATAATTATGTCTAATGAACACTTGTTCAAAATTTTCTGGTATTTTTCACAGAATTCCTTATTCTAACTTCTTGATTTTACCATCTATACTCATACTTTGGGTGGATTCTAATCACCACTTTACTATTCACCTTCTTTACTCTCGGCATACGGTTGGTGCTTGTTAGTCTCCATGGTAAAGGCACCTTCCATTATATATAATTGGTGAAATGTTTGCATTATATAATATTGATGAAATGTTTTCTTTATTATGTTATTTTTACGTTGATCTGTTATTTTTTCTGTTTATTTAAACCATATTTTGTTACTTTTTTCTACATAGCGGCGTTTGAAAAAGACTCGGGAGAGTCGAAACGTTATGCTTATGACGCTTTAATTATTATGCTTCTCACTTTGGTTGGTTGGATCAATAAAAGTTGTTCTATTTTGCATGGAATTCCCTCTTGAGTGTGCAGTGCAATTTACATTACTAGCCCATGGTATAGGCAACAGTTGGCTGTAGGCATTCGACCCTCCTCCTCTTCCTCCTCCAGAAGCAGAAGCTCGTCAACAGAGCGCAGTCGCATTAGCATTCCATCCGCAGCTGCCAGTGTTGCACATGAGGTTTCCCACTATCGAACAGCTAGTAGTAAGCGTCAGCAGGCTGTTTTAAAGATGATGTCTTTGGGCGACAACAGACACACCGCGGAGGTACTGGCCGACTACTTGCAACAAGAAACTGAGGCATGGCTGGGCAGTCTACATCTTGAGCCAGGCAAGGTAGTCATTGATAACGGCCGTAATTTTGTGGCTGCCATAGCCCTGGCAAAACTCAGACACATACCTTGCCTGGCTCACACCTTGAACCTGGTGATGCAGTGCTTCATAAATAATTTTCCGGAGTTACCAGCCCTGCTCCATAAGGTGCAAAGACTGTGCTCGCACATCCGTTGCTCGCCCGTAGACTCCAGTCGTATGCAGAGGCTGCAGCGATCGCTCCACCTCCCAAAGCACAGCCTAACCATAGACGTTGCAACAAGATGAAACTCCAACATGCACGTGTGTTATGTTTCGGTAGCTGAGGAGAAATTGCAAAAAATAGCCAAAGTAGTAATACACCAGAGAGGCTGGAAACTATTGGATTGCAGTACACTAAACTAACACCAACACTAGAAGTAGCCATGGAGCGTACCTACCATGATCCTAGACGCCTCATCACAGCCGGAGAGATAACTTTACCTAAAGGCAGAAAGATGAAAGCTATCTGCCCCGGAGCAGAATCACCAAAGAAATAGGAAGCCCCCAAACATGTAATGGCGGTTACACAAGAAGAAAACATAGACACAGACAGAAAATAGAATGAGCAAACGCTTGGGCCCAATCTGTCTAGATAGAAAAGTATAGGAAAGAATTCTGACTGCAACCCAAAAAAACCCTGACAAAAATACCAACACATCTGATTAACAAAAAACCTGAGATCACACAATCTTTACCACCTAAATCAGATCTCTGGTGTAACTCACATTTCAGCAAATAAAAAGTGACAAATGAACAAAACAAAAGTGCAAACACAAAATGAGCACAATTGCAATGCCAGACCTCAAAAGGGGACCAGGCTGTAGTCCACTGCAAGCAGCAAACCAGCAGTGAAAATCCAACAGAGGAAAAAAAACAACAAAACACTTATCTGAATGAGAGCAGTAGAGCAAGCTGTGCTCCAAGCAAGACCAGAAGGAACAATTGATTACCGGCAAGGCTGATGGGAACCCAGGTCACTTATGTCATACCATTCAGAGCCAGCTGAAGGCTATTCAGTAATTAGTTCATTACCCTCAGCAACCACCGGAGGGAGCCCTGTTGTGAATGAGCAGAGGCTCCCTCTGGTGGTTACAGACAGTACTGAACCTTCCAGAGAGGAATGGCAATCTGGGATCACGGACTGGACTGATATAAGGGAGGTTTCCTCCCATGATGGTCGCCGGTGATCAATTGTTCTGGTCTCTATTGTGGTTCCTAGTTCATTTGGAAGTTTGCTGGTGTCTTGCCTGCATCTGCTGCTTTCAAATAAGATATTTTCTGCTTTTCTTTTTGTGCTTGCTATTTGCATTGTTTTCTGCACATTTGTGGAGGACAGCCAGGTCCCCTCCTGGGGCCTGAGCTCCTCACAGTTTGTCTGGAGCCACTGTTGTTTTTCATTTGCTTTTCCCTGCTTTTTCAGTGGCTGCAGCTTGGTTTTGTTCACACTGAGATCTGATTTAGTGGGGGGCGAGATCGTGTGATCTCAGTATTTTTGTAATCAGAATTGTTGGATTTTTGTAGGGTTTTCTGGGTTGCAGAAAGTAATCTCTCCTGTCCTTTCCTATTTAGTCAGCTTGTGGCCCCAGCATTTGCTCAATCTGCTTTCTGCCTGCGTTTGTGTTTTCATCTTGTCTAACCGCCATTATATGTTTGGAGGCTGCCTATTCCTTTGGGGCTCTACTCCGTTGCAGTTAGCTTTCCTGTTTCTATCTTTAGGTATAGCTAGCTCTCAGGCTGTGACGAGGCGTCTAGGATCAACGTAGGAACGCTCCACGGCTACCTCTAGTTGTGTGGTTAGTTCAGGTTTCTGCAACTCATTAGTTACCAACATCTCAGGTGTTCGGCTGCCCTGCTGTTGTTCCTGTCCTCCTCAGCTACCACACATAACAGAGCCCCAGCTTAGAAGTCGCCTCCAAAGTATTCACAACACATGTGGTTGAGAGGCTGTGCGAACAGAGGCAGGCTGTAATGCATTTGTGGGAGGATACACGGGCAGGCATTTTGAGGGCAGACATCGAGTTGTCGGGTCTGCAGTGGTCAAAGCTGAAAGACCTCTGTAAAGTCATTCAGTGTTTTGAGGAATGCACACGGCTGGTAAGCACAGACGACACCATCATAAGCATGAGCATCCCACTTATGCGTCTGCTCATGCAAACTTTGACGCACATTAATATTCAGGCGTCTGCAGTGGAGGAGGAGGAGGGAAGACTTGATGACAGTCATCCATTGTCTGCTCAGGGAAATGTCCTGGACGAGGTGGAGGAAGAAGAGGAAGAGGAGGAGGATGAGGGGGATGATTATTTTGGGGAGGAGGATGCTTCTCAGGGGGCAAGAGAAAATGTTGGCTTGCCAAGGTCAGGTACAGGGTTTGTGCGTTACTTGAGGGATGTTGATTTGGCAGAAAATGCTCTTCCCCCACCACTGGTAGTACATCATTGACACCTGGAACATTGGCCCACATATGTGATTATGTCTTGCGGATCCTAAAAATGGACCTCCGCATTGCCAAAATTATGAAGGATGACGACTGCTGGTTGGCCAGCATCCTCGATGCACGCTATAAAGGCAAATTACAGACCATCATGCCACAGGAGAACCTAGAGCTAATATTGGTGAACAAACTAGCAACTCTGGTAAACCGTTTGTTAGAGGCATTCCCAGCACACAGCAGTGGTGCAGGTTCTACCACGAGCCGTACTGGGCCAAATGGAAGAGGTATTCGTGGTGCACACAGCCGAAGTGGCGTTGGAGACAGGAGTTTCATGACCATGTTGTGGTCTGATTTCTCTAGTAACGCTCACATGACTGGTAATATTGAATCGAGTGCAACAGACAGGAGACAACAGTTGTCAACTATGGTTCAAAATTACCTCTCCTCCCCTATCGATGTTCTCCATCACAGTTCATTCCCCTTTCACTACTGGGCCTGTAAACTGGACACCTGCCCAGAATTGGCAAAAATATGCCTTACAGGAGCTCGCTTGCCCTGCTGTTAGTGTGCTATCAGATAGAGCAGTGTTTCTCAACTCCAGTCCTCAGGACCCACCAACAGGTCATGTTTTCAGGATTTCCTTAGTATTGCACAGGTGATGGAATTAATGCTTGAGCAGGTGATAAAATTATCACCTGTGCAATACTAAGGAAATCCTGAAAACATGACCTGTTGGTGGGTCCTGAGGACTGGAGTTGAGAAACACTGAGATAGAGTCTTCAGAAAGAAGGACACGGCTGTCGACCCAAAATGTAGGTGATATCACCTTCATTAAAATGAACCATGCCTGAGTTTCAAAGGAATTTGTACCACCTTCCCCTGATGGCACATAGGTTGCCAGCAAAATGGCTCGCTTTGTCCTCTTCCTCCGACTTCTCCAATTCCTCCATTTGCAGCTGCTGAACGTCCATCCTACACCTCAACATATGCCAGTTTTTCCATCTCCCTAACTGGGCTGTACCCCTCCAGGGCCGGCGTCAGCACCTGGCTCACCCAGGCAATTGCCGAGGTCCTGAGCAGGTGGGGGGCCCACTCGCCGTCAGAGACACCAGAGTACTATGAGTAGCCCTGTGCCAGTTCCTGGCACCCATGAGTGGTCCCCCCCGCTTGCTCAGGGCCCAGCACTTGCAATACTTACCTCTCCCTGCTCCACCGCTGTGACGTCTTCCGCGTTTCCTGACAGTGACATTCAGGTCAGAGAGCACGATGATGTCACGTCTGTGCGCCCTCTACCTGAACAGTCACAGTGCAGAAAGCTGGAAGATGGCGACGCTGAGGAGTCCAGAGTAGAGCAGTGCCCATCGAGGAGAGGTATTTCATTTTCTTT
Organism: Oophaga sylvatica; assembly: GCA_033576555.1. NCBI lineage: Eukaryota > Metazoa > Chordata > Amphibia > Anura > Dendrobatidae > Oophaga > Oophaga sylvatica. Next base: position 261,958,734 of record JARQOD010000001.1, read on the forward strand.
AATGGTTGGAGCAATATATGGGGAGCATTATACACTGGAGAATTATATATGGGGCCCATCATACACTTGAGCATCATAGATAGGGCCCATTATACACTGGAGCATTTTATATGGGGTTCATCATACACTGGAGCATCATATGGGGCCCTTTATATATGGAGCATTATATAGGCCCATCATACACTGGAGCATCATCCATGGGGCCCATCATATACTGGAGCATCATATGGGGCTCATTATATATGGAGCATTATATAGGCCCATCATACACTGGAGCATCATCCATGGGGCCCATCATATACTGGACCATTATGTGGGGCCCATCATTTATGGAGCATCACATGGAGTCAATTATATATGAAGCATTATATATGGGGACCATTATATTTGGAGCATTATATGGGGCTCATCACACACTGGAGCATCATATATGGGGCCCATCATATACTAGAGCATCATATGGGGTTCATTAGTTATGGGGCATCATATAGGGCCCTTTATATATGGAGCATCATATGGAGCACATATGGGGCCTTTTCTGTATGGAGCATTATATGGAGCCCATTCTGTATGGTGCACTATGTGGTGCCCATAATACTGTATGGAGGACTATACTGTCCAGTTTTTGAGCTATTATAGAATTTACAATAGATATCACTCATGGAACGTTAGGAGTGAAGTATTTGGCATTGTATTATAGTTATATTTCTCTGCCATATCGGAGCATCATGAATTGTAGTATGTGTTAAAGGGCCCATTGAGACTCTTTGGCCCGGTGCCACGAAAACCTAGAGCCAGCCCTGCCCCCCCACAACTTTAGCCAAATAACCCCCAGTTTTCAATACGTTACTATTATTATACTGTAAATTAAGGTTGACAAGCTTAAGTAATAAGAATTGATGTCGTTGGCATTGAAATGGGCACTACAGGTGTGTTTACTGTCCTCCACTCACTGCCGACTTTTATTCCCCATTGTATTGTACTGGGGTCGGATTTTCGACTCCGACTCGACCTTTTCCGTTAGTCGGCCGACTTCGTTTGACTCGACTTTTGGGAAAGTCGGGTTGTCCCAAACCCGACTCGACCCTCCCGGAGCCAAAGTCGCTCATCTCTAGTGAAGACCAAGAGCTGTCGAAGGACACCAGAAACAAAATTGTAGCCCTGCACCAGGCTGGGAAGGCTACAATAGGCAAGCCTGGTGTGATGAAATCAAGTATGGGAGCAATAATAAGAAAATGGAAGACATACAAGACCACTGATAATCTCCCTCGATCTGGGGCTCCACGCAAGATCTCACCCCATGAGGTCAAAATGATCACAAAAATGGTGAGCAAAAATCCCAGAACCACATGGGGGGACCTAGTGAATGATGTGCACAGTGCTGGGACCACCGTAACAAAGGCTACCGTTAGTAACACACTAAGCCGCCAGGGACTCAGATCCTGCAGTGCCAGACGTGTCCCCTGCTAAAGCCAGTACATGTCTGGGCCCATCTGAAGTTAGAGAGCATTTGTATTATCCAAAAGAGTATTGGGAGAATGTCATATGGTCTGATGAAAACAAAGTACAACTGTTTGGTAGAAACAAAACTCGTCGTGTTTAGAGGAGACAGAATGCTGAGTTGCATACAAAGAAAACCATATCTACTGTAATGCATGGGCAGAGGCATATCCAGGGGGGGCAGCCAGGGCATGTGCCCCGGGCGCAGCCGGCATGGGGGTGCAGTCGGTCCGCCTAATGCAGCGGTCCGCAGTGTCTCCCCGGCGGTTGCATTCTGCCGCCCCCGACCTGGAAGTTGTCAAGCTGACAGCCGGCGCAGAGAGGCTGCTGCGTGCCGGCTGCCAGGGGTCAATTGTACAGTACAACTGAAGCTTTGACCGCCGGGTCAGAGCGACACCAGCGGCGTCCAGAAGGAGAAATACGGGTGGTAAGTGTGCTCCACTGTGGAGCTGAAGAACCACCGAAGATTAACGGGGGGACATAATGTATGGGGGGATATAGAGTGGTGATGGGGGAGTCATTTTTTGTGGGGGGGATTTACAGTGGGAATGGGGGAGTACTTTTTTGTGGGGAGATTTGGAGTGGGGATGTGGGGTACTTTATGTGTGGGGGGATTTGGAGTGGGGATGGGGGTACTTAATGTGTGTGGGGGATTTGGAGTGGGGCTGGGGGATTTAATGTGTGTGGGGGGATTTGAGGACACTGAAGAGTATGTAAGAGTAAACAGTAGGGGGATGGGTGCAGACAGTATGGGGAGCGAATGGGTGAATGTATGTGGACAGTATGGGGAGTGACGGTGATGGGTTGTGTGCAGACACAGTATGGGGAATGATGTTTATCTGTGAGCAGACAATAGAGTGAGGGGATAAATATATGAGGAGACAGTATGGCGAACGAACGGGTGAATGTATGTGAACACAGTATGGGGAGTGAGGGTGATGGGTTGTCTGCAGACACAGTATGCGGAGTCAGGGGTATGTGTGAGCAGACAAAATAGAGAGTAAGGGGGTAAATATATGATGAGACAGTATGGTGAACAGGGGGATGTGAGAGGAGAAAGTATGAGGAGGGAGGGGAATAGTGTGAGGCGACAGTATATTGCAGATATTTTTTTATTCAGGAGCAGTATAATGACTCTTCTATCTTTAAGGGCATCGTGTGGAGAGTTGGTGCAGAAGACCGGAGAAGATTGAAGTCTGCAGAGACGGCTGTGGATGAGAAAACTCATCTTGGGGTCTGGACAAGAGAGAACGACTGCAGAGACGACGTCATCTATAAGGTACCTGGGCGTAAATATTATTTGTGATACTGACTAATTCTCATGTTTTTATTTATGTTAGGAGCATTTAAGAGGTTGCCTGCAGACATTCTATGTGACTGCAGACTTCTGAATTCTCACAGTGCCCACTGCACACTGTCAGGATTCTCTCGGGCCGGTGATTTACATACATGTGGTCTCATGCTGACTAGACATGTGTGGCCTCAATAAAAATGAACAGAGCGAGGCCGGGCACGTCTAGTCGGAATGTGGCCAGAAGTATATAAATCACGTTTGTGCTGACATGAACGTGTACTCTTGCTACCGGTAAGGGAAAATCTTAAAAGTGTGCAGTGCAATAGTTGTGACTGAGAATTCAGAAGCTGCAATGTCTGTATTCAGCTCTGCAGGTTCATCACATGGACACTTCACACATATGCGACTCTCATACTTATGGTCCTGTGACAACGAGCTTCTCTTCCTGCTTCTCTCAGTTTTCCACTGAACATTGAAAGCATTAGGGAGAGCAGCTCATTGGTACATGACTAAGTGTGCAAATCACATGTGCGCTGGGAGGGTCGCCGAACCGAATTCTTGCCCCGGGTGCCAGAAAGCCTAGATACACCTCTGAGCATGTTGGTGGAAACATCTTGCTTTTTGGCTGTGTCTCTGCAAAGGGATCGGGACGATTGATCCGTGTACATGAAAGAATGAATGGGGCCATGTATTGTGAGATTTTCAGTGCAATCCTTCTTACAAAAGCAAGGGCACTGAACATGAAATGTGGATGAGTCTTTCAGAATGCTAATGATACCAAGCACATTGCCATGGCAATGAAGGAATGGCATCGTGAGAAGCATATGAAGGTCCTGGAGTGGCCTAGTCAGTCTCCAGATCTCAACCCCATAGAAAATCCTTGGAAAGATTTGAAAGTCCGTGTTGGCTCAAAACATCACTGCTCTAGAGGAGAGCTGCATGGAGGAATTGGCCAACATTCCACCAAGTGTGTGCCAACCTTGTGAAGACTTACAGAAAATGTTTGAGCTCTGTCATTGCCAACAAAGGATATATAGCAAAATATTGATATGAACTTTTGTTAACCCCTTAGTGACAGAGCCATTTTGCAGCTTAATGACCGGGCCAATTTTTACAATTCTGACCACTGTCATTTTATGAGGTTATAACTTTGGAACGCTTTAACGAATCCAGCTGATTCTGAGATTGTTTTTTCATGACATATTGTACTTCACGTTAGTGGTAAAAAATTTTTATATGACTTCCATTTATTTATGAAAAAAACAGAAATATGGCAAAAATTTGGAAAATTTAGCAATTTTCAAACTTTAAATTTTTATGCCCTTAAATCAGAGAGATATGTCACACAAATTTCTTAATAAATAACATTTCCCACATGTTTACTTTACATCAGCACAATTTTGGGAACAAAATTATTTTTGGTACGAAGTTATAAGGTTTAAAGTTGACCAGCGATTTCTCATTTTTACAACACCATTTTTTTTTAGGGACCACATCACATTTGAAGTCACTTTGAGGGGTCTATACGATAGAAAATACCCAAAAGTGACACCATTCTAAAAACTGCACCCTCAAGGTGCTCAAAACCACATTCAAGAAGTGTATTAACCCTTTATGTGCTTCACAAGAACTGAAGCAAGGTGGAAGGAAAGAATTAACATTTAACATTTTTTGCAAAAACTTTACTTCAGAACCAATTTTTTTATTTTCACAAGTGTTAAAAGAGAAAATGAACCACAAAATTTGTTGTGCAATTTCTCCTGAATACACTGATACCCCATATGTGGGGGTAAACCACTTTTTGGGCGCACGGCAGAGGTCGCAAGGGAAGGAGCGCCGTTTTACTTTTTCAACGCAGAATTAGCTGGACGCCATGTCTCGTTTAGAGAGCCCCTGATGTGCCTAAACAGTGGAAACCCCCAACAAGTGATTCCCATTTTGGAAACTAGAACCCTTAAGGAACTTATCTATATGTGTGGTGAGCACTTTGATCCTCCAAGTGCTTCACAGAAGTTTATAACGTAGAGCCGTGAAAATAAAAAATCATTTTTTTCCTCAAAAATGATTTTTTAGCCCGCTAATTTTTTATTTCCAAAGGGTAACAGGAGAAATTGGACCCCAAAAGTTGTTGTGCAATTTTTCCTGAGTATGCTGATACCCAATATGTTGGGGTAAACCACTGTTTGGGCGCACAACAGGGCTCAGAAGGGAGGGAGCGACATTTGACTTTTTGAACACCACGTCGTGTTGAAAACCACCTGATGTGCCAAAAAAGTGGAAACCCCTCAATTCTAACTCCAACCCTAACCCCAACACACCCCTAACCCTAATCCCAACCCTAACCATAATCCTAACCCTAATTCCAACCCTAATTGTATCCCTAACCCTAATTGTATAACTAACCCTCATTGTATCCCTAACCCTCATTGTAACCCTAATTGTAACCCTAACCCTAGCCCTAACCCTAACCCTAACCCTAGCCCTAACCCTAACCCTAAGGGAAAAATGAAAATAAATACAATTTCTTTATTTTATTATATGTCCCTAACTAAGGGGGTGATAAAGGGGGGTTATGTATTTTTTTTTGATCACTGTGATAGTTTATCACAGTGATCAAAATGTACTTTCACTTTATGAATGAATCTGCCAGCATACGCAGTGCGCCCCCCAATTTTTTTTTACATGATGAAGATGCCGGAGGCTGGGAGCTGTGGGAGGACAGAGGGGACACCAGGAGGTACCGGGAGGGATCGGGGGGTCCCGGGTACCCTATTTCTCTCCCCTCTGATGTGCGATCACATCAGGGGGAGAGAAATTACATGCAGGATCTGGGCTTTTTTTTTCCTTTGCGATCGCCGTTATATGGTTAAGTGCGCCCGCCAAGACCCCAGAGATAATCCGACTTGGTGGGCGCACTGCGCTTGCGCCCGCCATTTTCTTAGCCGGGACAAGAAGCGGGCAGCTCTGGGAGCCAGTGGAGGACTTGGGGGACACCGGGAGGCACGGGGACAGATCGGGGGTCCCAGGGACCGTATTTCTCTCCCCTCTAATGTGCGATCACATCAGAGAGGAGAGAAATTAAATGGAGAATTGCGGCTTTTTTTTTTACGATCTCCGTTATAGGGTTAATAACGGCGATAGCAAAAGCGGGGTCGGGAAAAACCAACCCGAATCATGTTCTCCTGGGACTCGGCTACACCCGGTAGCCGAGACCCCAGAGAAAATCTGACTCTGGGGGGCGCTATATACTTTTTCCACAGCGCCGTTAACTAACGGCGCTGTGGTTTAAGTACCCTTAACAACTGCCGTTAAAAGGCGTTTTGGCGGTCTTTAAGGGGTTAATGATCAAATGCTTATTTTCCACCATAGGTTGCAAAATAAATCTTGCCAATTCAGACAAGGTGATTTTGGATTTGCTTTCTCATTTTGACTCTCATAGTTGTGGTCTACCTATGATGTGAATAATAGATCTCTCTCTTTTTAAGTGGGAGAACTTGCACAATTGGTGGCTGACTAAAAACTTTTTTTCCCCACTGTACGTCTCATGAATGGCAGAAGAACAGGAGCTGTGCCCATGCCATTCACAGCAGTCATCTGTAATATGTATCTAAACTCGTGTTTGCATTGTACTGGGAATGGAACTAATGTCAATTACAGCACATTAAACCCCCTAGTTACTGCCATCAAATGTGACAGCGATATGTGAGAGGTTTGACAGTGGGAGATTGTTCTCTTTGTCTTCCCATACCACCTAAGACAACAATGAGGACTAACAAAGTCCTTCTTAAATGATAATATCTCAGCTACAGATTTAGAAGGAAGCAGGTCTAACACTCTATTATCATTCAAACCTGTTATGACAATGTATTACACTACTAGTACATATTAGAAATATATTGTGGGTACTACATTATTATGAATTCAATATTCAAAAATCACATCATTGGTGTATTGGGGCCAGTAACTAACTCAAATATAGTATGGTTCCCCAATAATAAACAAGAAGTGCATGTGTGGAGTACTCCAATTAGCACAGAACAGAAAAAAGAAAAATGGAGTAACCATAAACCACAGAGTAAGATAAAAAGAAATATTTTTTACTTATAATTCATCATAAAATATCAAGTAAATAATACTATAAAGGTCATAAGGATAGCAAGGAGGAACAACCACAACGGAGGGGCAGACCGTAATTGTATACAGGATAAAAAAACAACCAGTGTGGATAAATAATGTAGAGTACCCACTCGTTAAATCTAACTGGATGAATATGGAGAAAGTGCTTGTGTATGGAGAATAAAGTGCCAGAAGTAAATCACGTGTCTAATAAAATCCTGTATGAAGCTACATAGTTCTCCCTGAGTAGATCTCTGCCATGTCACAAAGGAACAGTCTACCACTTACTAGAGATGAGCGACTTTGCCTCTTTTAGGGTTGAGTCGGGTTTCGTGAAACCCGACTTTGTCAAAAGACGAATCGAACGAAGTCGGCAGACTAACGGAAATGGTCGGGTCGGAGTCGAAAATCCGACCCCAATGCAAGTCAATGGGGAATAAAAGTCGTCAGGGAGTGGAGGACAGTAAACACACCTACAGTGCCCATTTCAATGCCAATTCAATTCTTATTACTTAAGCTTGGCAACCTTACTTAACATTATTATAATAGTAACGCATTGAAAACTGGGGGTTATTTGGCTAAAGTTGTGGGGGGGGGCAGTGCTGACTCCAGGTTTTCTGGGCCCGTGGCCAAAGAGTCTCAGTGGGCCCCTTTAACCCATACCACAATTCATGATGCTCCGATAATGCAGAGAGATATAGGTATAGTTCAATGCCAAATACTTCACTTCTTACATTACATGAGTGATATTTTTTTTTATAAATTCTACAATAGCTCAAAAAATGGACAGTATAGTCCTCCATACAATATTATGGGCACTACATAGTGCGCCATACAGAATAATGAGCCCCATATATTGCTCTATACATAATAATGAGCCTCATATATTGTTCAATACAGAATGGGCTCCATATAATGCTCCATACAGAATAGGCCCCATATGTGCTCCATGTGATGCTCCATATATAAAGGGTCCCATATGATGCTCCAGTGTATGATGTGCCCCATGGATGATGCTCCAGTGTATAATGGGCCCTATCTATGATGCTCAAGTGTATGATGGGGCCCATATATAATTCTCCAGTGTGTAATGCTCCCCATATATTGCTCCAACCATTAAAGAAAATGAAATACCTCTCCTCACTGGGCACTGCTCCACTCTGGACTCCTCAGCATCACCATCTTTCAGCTTTCTGCACTGTGACTGTTCAGGCAGAGGGCGCAGAGACGTGACATCATTTCGCTTTCTTGCCTGAATGTCACTGTCAGGAAATGCGGAAGACGTCACAGCGGTGGAGCAGGGAGAGGTAAGTATTGCAAGTGCTGGGACCCTGAGCTAGCAGGGGGGGCACACTTGTGGGTGCAGGGAACTGGCACAGGGCCCCTCGTAGTAATCCGGTGTCACTGACAGCGAGTGGGCCCTCCCACCTACTCAGGGCACCGGCACTTGCCCGGGCACCAGGTGTTGACCCCGGCCCTGGGGGGGTACAGCCCAGCAAGGGAGGTGGAAAAACTGGCATGTGTTGAGGTGTAGGATGGACGTTCAGCAGCTGCAAATAGAGGAATTGGAGAAGTCAGAGGAAGAGGAGGACAAAGCGAGCCATTTTGCTGGCAACCTATGTGTCATCAGGGGAAAGTGGTACAAAATCCTTTGAAACCCAGGCATGGTTCATTTTAATGAAGGTGAGATCACCTACATTTTGTGTCGACAGCCGGGTCCTTCTTTCTGTCAGGATTGATCCAGCAGCACTGAAGACTCTTTCTGATAGCGCACTACCAGCAGGGCAAGCGAGCTCCTGTAAGGCATATTGTGCCAATTCAGGCCAGGTATCCATTTTACAGGCTCATTGTAAAAGGGGAATGAACTGTGAGGGAGAACATCGATAGGGGAAGAGAGGTAATTTTGAACCATAGTTGACAACTGTTGTCTCCTGTCTGTTGCAATCGATTCAGTATTACCAGTCGTGTGAGCGTTACTTGAGAAATCAGACAACAACATGGTCATGAAACCCCTGTCTCCAATGCCACTTCGGCTGTGTGCACCACGAACACCTCATCCGTTTGGCCCAGTACGGCTTGTGGTAGAACCTGCACCACTGCTGTGTGCTGGGAATGCCTCTAACAAACGGTTTACCAAAGTTGCTTGTTTGTTCGCCAATATTAGCTCTAGGTTTTCCTGTGGCATGATGTTCTGTAATTTGTCTTCATAGCGTGGATCGAGGATGCTGGCCAACCAGTAGTCGTCATCCTTCATAATTTTGGCAATGCAGGGGTCCCATTTTAGGATCCGCAAGACATAATCACACATGTGGGCCAATGTTCCAGGTGTCAATGATGCGCTGCCAGTGGTGGGTGGAGGAGCACTTTCTGCCAAATCCACATCCCTCCATTCACACACAAACCCTGTACCTGACCTTGGCAAGCCAATATTTTCTCTTGCCCCCTGAGAAGCATCATCCTCCCCAAAATAATCGTTCCCCTCATCCTCCTCCTCCTCCTCTTCCTCTTCTTCCTACACCTCGTCCAGAATAGTTCTCTGAGCAGACAATGGCTGACTGTCATCAATGCGTCCCTCCTCCTCCTCCACTGCAGACAACTGATCCTTTATGTGCATCAAAGTTTGCATGAGCAGACGCATAGATGGGAGATGCTCATGATTATGATGACGTTGTCGGCGCTTACCAGCCGTGTGCATTCCTCAAAACAGTGAAGGACTTTACAGAGGTCTTTCAGCTTTGACCACTTCACACTTGACAACTCGATGTCTGCCCTCAAACTGCCTGCCAGTGGATCCTCCCACAAATGCATTACAGCCTTCCTCTGTTCACACAGCCTCTCAACCATGTGCATGGTGGAGTTCCACCTTGTTGCAATGTCTATGATTAGGCGGTGCTTGGGGAGGTGGAGCGATTGCTGCAGCTTCTGCATATGACTGGAGTCTACGGGCGAGCGACGGATGTGCGAGCACAGTTTTCACACCTTATGGAGCAGGGCTGGTAACTCTGGATAATTACTTATGAAGCACTGCACCACCAGGTTCAAGGTGTGAGCCAGGCAAGGTATGTGTCTGAGTTTTGCCAGGGCTATGGTCGCCACAAAATTACGGCCGTTATCACTGACTACCTTGCCTGGCTCAAGATGTAGACTGCCCAGCCATGACTCAGTTTCTCACTGCAAGTAGTGGGCCAGTACCTCCGCGGTGTGTCTGTTGTCGCCCAAAGACATCATTTTTAAAACAGCCTGCTGACGCTTACCACTAGCTGATCGATAGTGGGACACCTCGTGTGCAACACTGGCAGCTGCGGATGGAACGCTCGTGCGACTGCGCTCTGTCGATGAGCTTTTGCTTCTGGAGGAGGAGGAGGGTCGAACGCCTACAGCCAACTGTTGCCTATACCGTGAGCTAGGCAGCACTGTCCCACCGCCGCTGTCCCCTGTTGACCCTGCATCCACCACATTAACCCAGTGTGCAGTGATGGACACATAACGGCCCTGGCCATGCCTACTGGACCATGCATCTGTTGTGAGGTGCACCTTTCGACTCACTGATTGTTTGAGTGCATGAACAATGCGATCTTTCACATGCAGATGGAGGGCAGGAATGGCTTTTCTACAAAAGAAGTGCCGACTGGGTAGGGCATAGCGTAGGACAGCGTAGGCGATGAGCTCTCGGAATGCTGCGCTTTCAACCAAACAGAAGGGCATCATCTCTAATGAGATCAGTTTGGCAATGTAGGCGTTCAAAGCCAGTGAGGTTTTGTAGTCCATCCACTAATGCAAATGCATGATGGTGTTTAAATATCTAGGCATGCAACTGGTATTCAATTTTTGGAGATTTTCCCTCGGCTAAAGGTCCTTCCGCACTTCTTACAGAAAACCTTTGCCTCATCAATAGGATTTTGGTCAAAAAAGTGCCACACTGCAATCTTCCTATTTTGGGATAAATTTTCAGGGCTTGCACGCACTGCTAATTTGACCGTCTGGCCAAGCTGTCCTGCGACCCCTTTTGTTTTTTTAACACGTTTTTGGACTGCTAAGGGCCTACCAGATAACCGCAGCTGCGATGTCGATGCCTGCCGCGGATCCTCCTCCTCCTCTGAGCTATTGCTAGCGGCACCCTCTTCCCCCAATGAATGCCAATCCGGGTCAACAATTGGGTCATCCATCACCTCCTCTTCAATTTCATCTGCACCTTCTTCTGTATCACTGTGTAAGGTGTTAGAGTATGAGGGAAGGGACACCTGAGTTTCATCAGGGGCATATTCTGGCTCAGAAGTGTCATGTGTGCATTGCCACGAAGATCGTCGCGGTTGCACATTCTGACTTCTCATAGCTGAGTTGCTGTTTCTTTGTGTTTGGCAGTTAGGGAGTTAATTCTGTCTGTGCTCAGTTCTGGGACTGGGTGCAGTTTCTCCCGGCTGCAATTAATTATTTGTTGATTGGTTTCCTTTAAATCTCTGGTTGTCTGTGTTGGGAGTTGCCAGTGAAATTCTTCATGCAGACCACAGATAGGATTGTATCTGTATAGACTTAAGTTAAAGAGCTCCTTAGTTGTTTTAAGCTCACCTTGCTTAGAGTTTAATATCCCAGATCATTTATGTTCCTTCTGTGTTTGAGTGTGTATGCAAGTCTGTGTTTTCTCCAGTCTGTCTAATATGTCTAATCTGTGTATTTAGCAGAGATCAGCCCATATTCCTTTGGTGGTAATCAGTATCCTTCTTAGGACTGATTACAGGGTTAAGGGACTGATAGGAGACAGGGTTAGGCTGGAGACTTGGACCTCTGAACCATTATCAGTACCTCCAAGGTGAGGGATTAGTTAGGACCCCAGTTTAGGGTCAGGTTAGACCCCCGGTCCTCCTCTTTCCTGTGACAGTGTATCAAGTCCTCAAGATTAACCCTGAGTTCAACGGATATCGTGTCAGGTAAATCTATTCTATATTTACATGCTGATGTTGCTAATCTATATGTTGTATAGAGTGTTGTTCTTTTAAGAATAGTTTACTGACATCGTACACATATCATAAGACCGCGTGACATTTTTCACTGGCCCATAAAATTATTCCCAGTTGCCATGGATCCAGTAGCCCAGCTGGCTCTGCAGTTGCAGGGATTATCCATGGAGCTGACGGACATTAAGTCCAAAGTTTTGTCTCCCTCGGAGCAAACCAGATTTGAACCTAAAGTAGCTCTCCCGGACAGGTTCACTGGTGGGCGAGACAAATTTTTTACCTTCAGGGAAGCATGTAAATTGTATTTTCGGCTTCGGCCTCGATCATCAGGGAGTGAAGAGCAGAGAGTGGGAATTGTTATCTCGCTCCTACAAGGGGACCCTCAATCCTGGGCCTTCTCCCTTCCTCCGGGATCCCCGGCTCTACAGTCAGTAGATCGATTTTTTACTGCCCTGGGTTTGGTATATGATGACCCAGATCGGGTCTCTCTTGCTGAGACAAAATTACGTAAGATACAGCAGGGAGATCGTCCGGCGGAGGAATTTGCTTCTGAGTTCCGTAGATGGGCCACAGATACTCAGTGGAATGACCCAGCTCTTAGAAGCCAGTTTTGTCATGGGCTTTCTGACAAATTAAAGGACGTTTTGGCTCAGTATGATTCTCCTCCATCACTGGAGGCTGCTATGGCCCTAGCTATCCGTACTGATAGACGGCTCCGGGAGAGGTGCGAGGTAACTCCGCCCCCTGTTGTTACTCCACCTACTACTAAAGTCCCTTATGTTGAGGTTCCCCTTGTCTGTTCGGAGGAGCCTATGCAGTTGGGAGGGACATCATTTCGTAGGAGGGGATTGGCGGTACGCCGCAGGACTAGAAGGTGTTTCTTCTGCGGGAAAGAGGGACATTTTGTTGGGGGATGTCCATCCCGTGCCTTGTTGAGCAAAAAGTCGCCGGAAAACTGTTAATCCCAGGTTGTGTGGTGGACGACAACCTGGGAGTATGTATTTCGTCCGCTAGTTCTTCTCAGTTCCTTGTACCAGTGGAGGTGGTGGTTGGTACGAGAGTGGAGAGATTTTCTGTTCTTCTTGATAGTGGGTCCGGGGCTAATCTGGTTGACGCTCAGTTTGCTCAGGCTCAAGGTATGCATCTGAGTGTATTGGTCAAACCGATCCCTATATTCTCCATTGACGCCAGGCCTCTCGGCCAAGGTAGCTTTGTTCATGAGGTTCATAACATTGACCTTCGGGTAGGGGCAATACATAGGGAACTATTATCTTGTTATGTGTTGGAGGGTCTACCTACTCCTATTGTGTTGGGACTTCCTTGGTTGGTTAAACATAACCCTGTGATTAATTGGCAGTCCAGAGATATAAGCCAATGGGGGGAGTTTTGCAAAAGTAACTGCATGAACACAGTCATCAGTGCGGTCGTGCCTAGTACTTTGCCTCCTTTTTTGGAGGACTTTGGGGATGTGTTCTCTGAGGAGGGGTGTCAGGAGTTGCCTCCTCATCGCGTGTATGACTGCTCTATTAATTTACTTCCTGATGCTAAGTTACCTAAAGCTAGGTTATATAACCTTTCTGGTCCTGAGAGGCAGGCTATGAAAGATTATATTTCGGAGAGTCTGGCCAAAGGGCATATTAGACCTTCATCTTCCCCAGTGGCCGCGGGGTTCTTCTTTGTGAAGAAAAAAGATGGAGGCCTACGCCCTTGCTTGGATTTTCGCGAACTTAATCGGATTACTGTTCGAGATCCGTATCCACTCCCTCTGATTCCTGATCTCTTCAATCAAATTGTTGGCGCCAAATGGTTCTCTAAATTGGATCTCAGGGGGGCGTATAATCTGATTAGGATAAAAGAGGGGGATGAGTGGAAAACGGCGTTTAACACGCCGGAGGGACATTATGAGAACCTTGTCATGCCTTTTGGTCTGACTACTGCACCAGCAGTGTTCCAACATTTTGTTAATGACATTTTTCGTCATCTGGTGGGGCTGTTTGTGGTCGTATATTTGGATGACATTTTAATTTACTCACCAGATCTTGGGTCTCACCAGGAGCATGTGAGACAGGTGTTGCAGATCTTGCGAGACAATAAACTATACGCCAAACTGGAAAAGTGTGTATTCGCCGTACAGGAACTTCAGTTTTTGGGTTTCTTGGTGTCAGCCTCCGGTTTCCGTATGGACCCTGAAAAGGTGAGAGCAGTGCTTGAATGGGATCAGCCAGAGGATCTTAAGGCTCTGCAGCGTTTTCTGGGGTTTGCTAACTACTACCGGAAATTTATTTGTAATTTCTCATCTGTTGTCAAACCTCTCACTGACATGACAAGAAAAGGGACGGATTTTTCTAAATGGTCGGACAAAGCTTGCCAAGCTTTTTCCTCTTTGAAAAAATGTTTTGCTTCGGCACCCGTTCTCATCCAACCAGATGCATCACAGCCGTTCGTTGTGGAGGTGGACGCGTCTGACGTAGGGGTGGGTGCAATATTGTCCCAGGGTCCGTCCCCTGGTAAATGGCATCCGTGCGCTTTCTTTTCTAAAAAATTGTCGTCCGCCGAAAGGAATTATGATATCGGCAATAGGGAACTTTTGGCCATTAAGTTGGCTTTTGAAGAATGGCGTCACTTTTTGGAGGGGGCAGTCCACCCGGTCACCGTCATTACTGATCACAAGAACCTGCTGTATTTGGAATCTGCTAAGCGTCTGAATTCCAGACAAGCTCGATGGTCGTTGTTTTTTACCAGGTTTAATTTTGTTGTCACTTATCGCCCTGGATCTAAGAATGTTAAGGCGGATGCCTTGTCTCGCAGTTTCCCAGGGGCCGGGAAAATGGATGACCCGATTCCTATCCTTCAGGAGGGGGTGGTAGTGTCGGCTGTATGTTCTGAGCTTGAGGAGGAGGTGTTAGAGGCTCAGGGGGACGCCCCTGCAGGACCTCCAGGGAGACTGTTTGTCCCAAATCAGTTGAGACAAAAGGTTATTGAGGCACATCATAATTCTGCTTTAGCAGGACATCCAGGGAGTAAGGCTACTTTAGATCTCCTTTCTCGCCGGTTTTGGTGGCCTAACGTTAATAAAGATGTTTTAACTTTTGTCGCGTCCTGTGGGGTTTGTGCTCGCTCTAAGACCCCTCATACCCGTCCGTCTGGGACCCTCTTACCCTTGAAACTTCCGGAGCGTCCATGGACTCATTTGTCTATGGACTTCATCACGGACCTTCCTCAGTCGTCAGGGAAGACTGTCATACTGGTGGTTGTTGACAGGTTCAGTAAGATGGCACATTTCATTGCTCTTCCTGCCCTCCCTAATGCTAAAACTCTGGCGCAGGTGTTCATTGGGGAGATTGTGAGACTTCATGGGTTGCCTTCTGATGTGGTGTCAGATAGGGGGTCTCAGTTTGTGTCCAAGTTTTGGAGGGCATTTTGTTTACGTCGGGGGATGCAATTGTCATTTTCCTCGGCTTTTCATCTGCAGACCAATGGTCAGACAGAGCGTCTGAATCAAAGCCTAGAGACTTATCTTCGGTGTTTTGTCTCAGAGAACCAGGAGGACTGGTCTTCTTTCCTGCCTCTGGCAGAGTTCGCTCTTAACAACAGGCGGAGCGAGTCCACTGGTAAGTCCCCGTTTTTTGGGGCATATGGTTTTCATCCCCAGTTTTGTACATTCAATGGGGGGGTCCCTTCTGGGGTTCCTGAGGAGGAGCGTTTCTCGTCGTCACTTGCTTCAGTGTGGAGAGGTGTATTGAATAATCTGAGTGCTATGGGGAACCGTTATAAACGTATGGCTGATAGGAGGAGAGTTTCTGGTCCAGATCTTAATGTGAACGATCTGGTATGGTTGTCTACCAGGAATATAAAACTTAAAGTTCCCTCCTGGAAGCTGGGCCCCAGATTCATCGGGCCGTACAGGATCAGTTCCATAATTAATCCTGTGGCATTTCGTCTGGACCTCCCTCCTACGTTTAAAATCCACAATGTGTTCCACAAGTCATTACTTAAGAGGTACGTGGCACCAGTCATACCATCACCTCTACCTCCTCCTCCAGTGGTGGTCAATGGTAACTTGGAGTTTCAAGTGTCAAAGATCATTGACTCACGTCTGAATCGCCGGTCCCTTCAGTACTTGGTGCATTGGAAGGGGTATGGTCCAGAGGAGAGGACGTGGGTTCCTGCGTCTGACACTAACGCAGATCGTTTGGTGCGGACCTTCCACAGAACTCACCCGGGCAAACCTGGCCCTGAGGGTCCGGAGGCCCCTCGTAGAAGGGGGGGTACTGTCATGTGTGCATTGCCACGAAGATCGTCGCGGTTGCACATTCTGACTTCTCATAGCTGAGTTGCTGTTTCTTTGTGTTTGGCAGTTAGGGAGTTAATTCTGTCTGTGCTCAGTTCTGGGACTGGGTGCAGTTTCTCCCGGCTGCAATTAATTATTTGTTGATTGGTTTCCTTTAAATCTCTGGTTGTCTGTGTTGGGAGTTGCCAGTGAAATTCTTCATGCAGACCACAGATAGGATTGTATCTGTATAGACTTAAGTTAAAGAGCTCCTTAGTTGTTTTAAGCTCACCTTGCTTAGAGTTTAATATCCCAGATCATTTATGTTCCTTCTGTGTTTGAGTGTGTATGCAAGTCTGTGTTTTCTCCAGTCTGTCTAATATGTCTAATCTGTGTATTTAGCAGAGATCAGCCCATATTCCTTTGGTGGTAATCAGTATCCTTCTTAGGACTGATTACAGGGTTCAGGGACTGATAGGAGACAGGGTTAGGCTGGAGACTTGGACCTCTGAACCATTATCAGTACCTCCAAGGTGAGGGATTAGTTAGGACCCCAGTTTAGGGTCAGGTTAGACCCCCGGTCCTCCTCTTTCCTGTGACAGTGTATCAAGTCCTCAAGATTAACCCTGAGTTCAACGGATATCGTGTCAGGTAAATCTATTCTATATTTACATGCTGATGTTGCTAATCTATATGTTGTATAGAGTGTTGTTCTTTTAAGAATAGTTTACTGACATCGTACACATATCATAAGACCGCGTGACAAGAAGACTGCGAGGGCATTGTAGTGCTCTGGGTGATTGTACCAGCAGATTCAGATAGCAGTGGCTGTGCATCAGTGCACTCCATGTCATATTCATCTTGGACTGGGGAATTCAGGATTTGACTTGATAACCCAGACATGGTATGTGAAAAGAGCTCTATGGAGTAATCTGAAGTGTGGCCTGCCGCATCCTTCACTTTTCGTGGGGGTGAAGGACACAAGGTAAAAGTGTCGTTCCTGACCAGGAGCCTGCACTGACGATTCAGTGCTTGCATTTTTTGAAAGTTCAGAAGAGTAGGCGATAGAGCTGGAGGCTGTTTCGGCAATGTAAGACAAAACCTGTTCCTGATGCTCCCGCTTTAAAAGCGGATTACCTACTCCCTGAAAAGGGAGCCTTCCAGGCCTTTTGGAGCCAGACGATGACGCCGGCTCAACACCTACTGCCTTAGGTGCTATTGGGCTTTTGGCACTACCAGCAGATGCACCACCACCATCATTCCCAGCTGGCCCCCCCCCCCACATCCTCGGCCTCTTACATCATACTTCCTCATGTTTTTGAAAATGTACCAAAAATACCAGCAGATATATGGTACTGAATGAAGAGCGTACAGCTGTATATGGCGTAGGGGAAAATTTCAATCTCCGTATATATTTCCAGAGTCACGCACAGACGCTAACTTAGTATGGATTTAACCGAAATACAAAGAGCAGATTTACGGTACTGTCTCAGAAGCGTACAGCTGTATACGACGTAGGGGAAAATTGCAATCTCCATATATATTTCCGGAGTCACACACAGATAGTCAGCATGTATTTGTTCTTGATACCAGCCGGTACACGGTAGTGTGTGAGGAGCGTACAGCTCTATACAGTGTGGGAAAACGTGAACGGTTGGTAAGTGTGCAGAAAAAAAAGAATAAAAGTATTAGTGCTATGTAAAAAGCAGTCTGCACAGCAGTGTACACACAGCAATACAGCTATCAGACAGCCTAATAACCAGCGCTGCTGCACACAAGAAAATCCTCCCTGTCACTGCACACTAACTGTACAGCACAATTGCTATCAGCACAAGCACAGAAGAACTTCTCTTTCCAGCCCTAACTCTCTCCCTAATGATAAACAGCGACAGCAACCTCTCCCTACTGTTAATATCAGCAGAAGTAAAATGGAGGTCGGCGCTCAGAGCTTTTATAGACATTATGATGCCCCCAATGCCCTTCTCTAAGATTGTGGTGGACACTGCACATGTCATCTCGTTGCCCACAGTGTATGTCCTTGATCATTGGGTGGAAAAAGGCACCTGTAAGCATTATGGGAAAACTGACTTTGGCGTTGGGGTTGACAACCCTATGGCCGACTGCACGCTATAGTCGGGCTTTGGCCAACAATACCCGACTTTGGCAAAATCGGTGACTTTTGAATCTGACCGACCTGTATCGCTCAACTCTACCACTTACCCATGTCTAGGTGAAATGGAGTGCCCCACACAACCCTAACGCGCGTTTCCCCACAGCTTTTTCAAGGGGAGGATACATTATTGTACCGACTCTCAAAATAAAGTTAATATGCAAAATATGCTGCACAGCGAACTTTATAAAAAATAAAATTAAAAAGCTATTTCAGATTTTTTTTTGTTCTTGCCTCCTATGAAAAAATAGATCAAAAAGTGATCAAAAAGGTTGTGCATAGCCACAAATTGTACCAGCGGAAATTAGAGTTTACTTATAAAAAAACAAGCCCTCTCCATCTACAGAAAAATATAAATTTATGGATACTAGAGTATGTTGACTAGTGTTGAGCGATACGATACTGCAAATATCGGCTATCGGCCGATATTAGCTCTATCGGCCTTTCGATAATTTGTTTCGATATTTTCGTCATATCGAATACCGGAATCGGATTTGTCACTGTCACTGTCGGTGTCCGTCGGTCGGGTCTGTCACTGTCAGTGTCCGTCGGTCGGGTCTGTCAGGAGTCAGCGGCACTTACCTGGCAGAAGATCTCCGGCGGTCACGGCCTGGACTGCTTCATGGCCGCCATCCTCTTCTCCCGGCGGTCACATGCAGTTTCTCGCGATAACTGCAGTGACTGCTGGGTAATCCCGGCCGTAAAGCAGTCAGTCCGATGACGTCACCGCCGGGGAAGCAGGTAATCAGCTGTGCTGCGTCGCGATGACAGGCTCTGCCTGTCATTGCGATGTAGCAGAGCTGGATCGTCGTGGGACTGTCGTTATGGACTGCGTCGGACAGGTGGTATACTGTTGTTTTTTTTTTTTTCTTTTTTTACAGGAGATCGATGGCGTCGCAGGAATGAGAGAGTAATAAAAGAAATGAAAACTGTGTTGTCTCTTTTATTTCATTAAAAGACTTTTTTCTTGCTTTGTCTTTTTTTTATGCATTTAATAACTTTGGGATTAATAATGGATCGGTGTCTTATTGACACCTCTCCATTATTAACCGGGCTTATTGTCACCGTGCAATCAACGGTGACATTAACCCCTTATTACCCCGCTTGCCACCGCTACAGCGCAAGTGGGAAGAGCCGGGTAAAGTGCCACAATTGGCACATCTTTTGATGCGCCAAATGTGGGGCTGCTGTAGCCTGGTATTATCAGGCTGTTGAGGGCCAAAATCCATGGGCCTTGACAGTCTTTTATACCAGGCCGCAGCAGTCTGCATTTTACTTGGCTGGTTAACAAAAATAGGGGGACCCCTACGCCGTTTTTTTTTCGAGGGGATCCCCTATTTTTGTTAACCAGCCAAGCTAAGCAGACTGCTGTGGCCTGGTATTATCAGGCTTGCAAGGTCCATGGATATTGGATCCTTACCAGCCTGAAAAACCAGGCCTCAGCGGTCTGCTTCATCTGGCTGGTTAACAAAAATAGGGGGGACCCCACGCCAATTTTTTTCGAGGGGATCCCCTATTTTTGTTAATCAGCCAAGATATGCAGACTGCTGTGGCCTGGTATTATCAGGCTGGCAAGGTCCATGGATCTTGCTCCTTAACAGCCTGAAAAACCAGGCCTCAGCGGTCTGCTTCATCTGGCTGGTTAACAAAAATAGGGGGGACCCCACGCCAATTTTTTTCGAGGGGATCCCCTATTTTTGTTAACCAGTTCCCTCTGACGTCACTGATTGTGTCCCTGGCTGACCTGAAGTGAAAGTGGAAAGCAATCAATTAAGCTTTCCACTTCCTCTCCTGTCAGCCAGGAGAGGAACTCATTCATTTGGGGGTTTAATGTGAGGCTGCAGCATTAGCTGCGGTCCCTGCAGTAAACATTAACCCTTTCTGAAGGATTACACCATGCGACCTGACTGTACATCGGATTGGTAAGAATAATTTTGCTTTATTATTTTATTTTTATTACAGGAAATGGTTTTAGCAGGAAAATAAAATATGGTCAAAAACTGTGTGATTATTTCATTAAACTTCTTTTTTATTAAAGTGTGTGTGTTTGATTTTTCTTTCATACAATAGGATTAATAATTGATAGTTGTCTAATTGACAGCTCTCAATTATTAACCTGGCTTAAAGTGACCTTTCAATTGCAAGGTCATTTTAACCCCTTATTAACCCATTCGCCACCGCTACAGGGCAATGGGAATAGACGGGCAAAGTGCCAGAAAGGGCAAATCTAATTAGAGATTTGCCCTTTCTGGGGTGTCTGGGGGCAGATGTTAGTAGCCGGGGGGGGCCAAAAATAATGGTCCCTCTCTGGGCTATTATTATCTGCCCCCACTCACTGGCTTTGTCTGTCTGGTTGCGAAAATAGGGCGGGAGCCCACGCATTTTTTTTCAGCAATTTTACACCTCATATATATATATACATGTCATTAAATTTGTGACACATATATATATATTTATATTTATAGTTCATACACTTCTACATAGTATAATAGCCGCTAATTCAATTGCCGGCTTTTGTGAAAATGCAGAACCCGACATGAAATGACACTTGGTTTACATAGAGTTAACCATGTCTTTTCATGTAGTTTGATATCTGATTTGCACAAACAATTACATGAGTGTAAGTGTGCAAAATTTCACACCTGTAGGGGTTAATTAAAGGTGTAAATTCGTAGCAAAAAAGTCCGTTTTTTTTACAACAATTTACACCTTTAATTAACCCCTACAGGTGTGAAATTTTGCACACATAGACTGATGTAATTGTTTGTGCAAATCAGATTGCAAACGACATGAAAAGACATGGTTAACCCTATGTACACCAAGTGTCATTTCATGTCGGGTGCTTCTGTCTTTTCACAGAAGCCGGCTTTACCCGGCAATTGAATCAGAGGATATTTTACTATGTAGAAGTGTATAAACTATACATATATGTATATATACATGTCACAATGACATGTATATATATATATATATATATATATATATTGTATTCTATGTGTGTATATTTTGTGTTTACAACGAAAGAAAGGGTTTTTTTTGTTGCGATATTTTGTTCCCATAGACTTACATGGGACTTCCGGTATCGTAATCGGATATCGACGATATTTAGTGATATCGGCGATACAATTTCGATACGATATTTTTAGATATCGAGCACTATCACTCAACACTAATGTTGACTTAAATATGTTTGCTTGTTTTTAAGTAACAAGACAATAAAAAAACTATATAAATTTAATATTATCGTGATCATAATGACCAAATAAATATGACTTGTCATTTATACTTAACAGTGAATGGTGTTAAAAATAAAATAAAAATAATTTGTTAGTTTTGCTTCCTAATTAGTGTAATAAAAAATGAGCCAAAAAATACATGTACCATGACATTATACAAATGAAAACTAAAGTTTGTCAGAAATAATTATCACTCAAACTATTTTACTGAGTAAAAATTGTAAAACGTATGACTAAAAATATGGCGACAAGAACACAAGTGATTTTTTTTCAAAGTGAGTATTCATTGTACAAATAATAAAACATAAATAAAACTACAAACATTTGGTATCATCATATTTGTGTTCACCTACAGAATAAAGTTATAAATAGATTTGTTCAGCACAGAGTTAATAAAAGTTTGTAAGTAAGTTATGCACACCTCAAAATGATTCTATTGAAACATTGAACTCACCACATATAAAACAAGCCATAACTATGATACCAAAAAAAAAAGTTATGGCTCTTGGTGCAGGGCAGTAAAAAATAAAAAAAAAAAAACCTAAAACTGTCTGTGACACTAAGAAATTAACTCCTTCATGACGGAGCCCTTTTTCGTTTTTAATTTTCTGTTTTTTGCTCGTTTTCTTCCCAGAGACATAACTTTTATATTTTTCTGTCAATATGGCCATGTGAGGGCTTGTTCTTTGCAAGACGAGTTTTACTTTTGAATGACATCATTGGTTTTACCATATCATGTACTCGAAACGGGAAAAAAAATCTCAAGTGCATTGAAATTGCAAAAAAGTGCAATTCCACCACTGTTTTTTGGATTTTTTTTACCATGTTCATCAAATGCTAAAACTGACCAGTCATTATGATTCTCCAAGTTTCTTACAAGTTCATAGACACCAAACATGTCTAGGTTCTTTTTTATTAAGTGATGAAAAAAAATTCCAAAATTTGATAAAAAAAAAATTGCATAAGTTTACGAGACCTGTAGCGTCTCCATTTTTCAGGATCTTTGGCCAGGTGAGGGCTTATTTTCTGCATGCAAGATCTTTTGATCGATCGTTATTGCATTTTAATGCAATGTTGCGGCAACTAAAAAAACGTAATTACAAGCTTTAATTACACATTTTTATGCGCATTAGCGCAATAATTGATATTATGTAGCTTCCACTTGGTATTACATTCGTCTGTATTTGGATAGCTTACTTTGTATTGTTATACATTGTATGGGTTTCTCTGCTGGTTTACATCTTTTTGGTGGGTCTCCTATGGCTTGTTTGTCCCTCTTTTTATGTATCCTGCACCTTATCATGTAACTTGTGTTTTACAATCTGTCATCTAATAAATTATTGTTTGCACGTTGTATACCTTCTGGTGGTGTATTAATTTATTGTGGACACCACCACAGTGACATTTATTATTACTTTTGTCAGATTCAAGTTATTTCTGTCACCTTTGTTGGGTTTTTCTGTCATTAAACAAGGGGTACCAACAATTTTGACCACGTGTGTATAGGGGCAGTGAGAACCATCATACTATACATAGGGCAGTAGGGACCAGCATACTATATATAGCAGCAGTGGGGCCCATCATATTATATATAGGGTGCATTGGTAATATCATATTGTATATAGGGGCTTTGTAGCCATTTTACTATATATAGGGAGTTCTGGGGTCCACAATGTATAATAAAGGGCTTTGGGGACCATCATATTGTGCATTGGGGGCTGTAGTACCATCATTCTGTATATACAGAGCTGTGTGGGTACTCAGAGGACATTATTTGTTATAAATGGGGACATTATTAGTTCTGATGGGGGGTGAGATATGGAAAAATGATATCATTTTGATTTCTTATGGAATTCCCTATCAAGATAACTTTGGCCCAAAAATATTTGCTTCAGACTACTCAGCCCCCTCCCTTGGCATGCATTCCCCAAGGCCATAAAAAGCCAGGCAATGTTTTCCTTTAATTAAAACACCAGGAACAAGCTCTTTGAAGCTCGTACCCAACCAATTAGCACCATGGTATGAACTCTCCTGCAGCTGCAAGCAAACTACATTCTTTTGTCTGACTCAAGCACATGGAGACAGTGTGGCACTATAAGTCAACACAAGGCTCTGAGGTATTGGATCTGGAAAATGACCTATAGTAACAGAATGCAATATCTCTGAGGCTAGCCGAGCACATAATCGGAACACTGTCTTTGTAGGCCAGCTACTTAAGCCCCAGATCACACCCTGGGGTGGAGAAGATAAGGTAGACATCCTCCAACCCACTCTATGAATATTCACATAAAACTCAGCCCATTATACAAATTAGCTTAACCCCTCATGGCACTTTGTGTGCTGGAGGAAAATCTCCAAGCTTTATATCACTGACGCAATTAAGCATAGTGAAACATATCTCCTTTATAGCACTTTACCAGTGACTTTTTCACAGGAGACATGCACTTTGGCGATTGGGCCCCTTCTTTTACTACCCTAGAAACATGCTGTACTGTGTGTTTACTTGTCCATGTTTCTGGAGTTGTATGTATGCTTGTAAGTAAGCTCAATTACGGTACCATATCTAAGCAGTAAGCTTGGATATGGTACTGTATTGATGTAGTAATCTAGATTCTGGTGCTATATGTATGCCGTAAACTTGGTTCTGTTCCCGCATCTATGTAGTAAACTTAGTAAGCGTTGTTCTGCTCCCTTATCTCTGTGGTAAGCTTGGTCTAGTCCCTTATCTCTGTAGTAAGCTCGGTTCTGCTCCCATATCTCTGTAATAAGCCCAGTTCTGCTCCCATATCTCTGTAGTAAGCTCCGTTCAGTTCCATATTTCTGTAGTAAGCTCTGTTCTGTTCCCATAGCTCTGTGGTAAGCTCAGTTCTGCTCCCTTATCTCTGTAGTAAGCTTGATTCTGCTCCCATAGCTCTGTAGTAAGCTTGGTTCTGCTCCCATATCTCTGTAGTAAGCTCCTTTCTAGTCAGCTTGCTTCTGTTACAGTATCTATGTAGGCAGTAAGCTTGGTTCTGCTTCCATATCTATGTACCAGCCTGTTTTTAAAGCCTATAATCGCTGATGCTTTAATGCAGTGGCCAAAAATAAGTAGGGCAGAGTTGGGCCACCGCAACTCAAGGGCTACAGCCTTGTGATTGTCCCCAGGCTGAAAACTACCAGCCTCTGATCACAAGGAACCTTCTATACACAACATGTAAATTTCACATTTTAAGATCTATGGTTTAACAGTTTGTAAATCAATAAAGAATAAAATCAACCCCATATGAGGTAGCTTTTTCTCCACCATTTTGGTCCATTATTGCTTTTGATCCTGGACCCAGCAGAAAATCTTCACAGATAAAGTACTTCAGATATAGGTACATCTGGCAAAATAATTGAATTGGAAATGTGTAATACTATGTTTGTAATTGTAATGTATTAAATTTCAGAACACTACTTCATTTACAATAGCTATACATATTAGCAGAAGAATTGAAGTTGCTTCAGTGGCTACACAAAGAACAACAAAAAGTCAAAGGTAAGTGAATGCTCAAAAAACAGCGATATGGTCTGCTACATCCAGCATGAAGAAGTCTGCTGTGAAAATTCTTTGACATTCTTTCTATGCACATAATTTCAGCAATAGCACCTTCTGATTGAGGAATTTCCATTTTCACCAAATGATTGGCAGCAACAGAATATTTCTTCCAGCTTCTTGTATGACTTTGACTTGATGAGCAAATAGAAGCATGTCAAATGTTGAAAGATACAGGGAAAGTCTAAATGAAAAACCAAGCTCTATACATCTATAGGTGAACCAAAATAATCTGAAATAAACCTGATTCAAAAACAAATGTAAAAAAACCCACAGAAAATAAATTATTTTCTCTGAGTTCTATGCACTTCCATTTCATTTTAGACTGATAACTGCTGTGCAGTCAAATTTAAATGCTAGTTTATTGCAATATTTCAGAGTGTACATAAGTCTGCCAAATGTTTTTTCTCTGGTACTAGTTTTTAAATCCAAATGCAAGGACATGAATTTCAAACATATTTAGATGGTTATATCTGAAAGCAAATAACAAACTTTTTTTTTACTCTTTATTTTTAAATAAACATATTATAAATAATACATTTTTAACCCCTTGGAAACATTTACATTTTGTATTCTTGTCCACTATTGTTCCTTCATCTTTGCCTTCCAAGTGCCATAAGTGACATAACTTTATTATTTTTTCATTTGCCTAACCAAATAAGGGCTTGTTTTTAGTTGAACAAGTTTCATTTTACCATATAATGTGATAAATATGCCAAAAAATCCAAATGAGATAGCATTTTATAAAAAGCAATTCTATCATTAAATTTGTAGCTTTTATTTTTATGGCATACACTTATGGTAACAAAATGTACATCTTGAATTTGTTCTGTGGGTCAGCATGTTAACGGTGATTTGGAGTTTGTATAGTTATCTTTTTCTTTTACTACTTAAAATTTAAGAAATCTTAAATTGCCATATTCTTGCAGCCATAACTTTTTTATCCAGTTTTATACAGTATTTATTGGTATCTTAATTTTGGGGAATATATGACTTTCTGATTTCTATACATACAATTTTAGAAGGTAAAGTGTTCAATGCAGAGTATAGGATAAATTGTATAATATTTTATTACATTCAGAAAATTACAAGTGATCATAAATATGTTATTTTATTGTATTTCTATTAAACCCACAAGTTGGGCTTCATAGGAGCACAAACAAGGTACAAATAGTTGCCTTCAGTTGGCTTCTGGCTTTCATGATTTCACCATCAGCACTCAGCCATTGTCTTATGGGGGAAAGAGAGCAGATAGGTTCTCCTTAAGGATGACTTAACATATCCAAACCTTTAAAATGCCACTGTCACAACTGACAGCAAAATCTAAGGATATAAACTTCCATGATCAGGTTCATCTCCAACTGCAACATTTACATTCAAGTGCTGAGTGTATATACAGCCGACACTTGCACTGTATACAGTGGGCTCAGCTCTTGAACTTCCCCCATACATTTAGTGAGTACATAAATGTCAGATGTCAAAAAGTTTTTAAAAGGAACTTAACAGCTCTCTTGACCTGTATGTTTCCTAAAAAATAATTCCAAATAGAATAACAATACTGAAGCATCCTTTTTTTGCATTGTACTGTTCCTCTGTGACTCCTCTTGGAAATGTATGAATAAATACATTTTAATATTATCTTGTGACTATACTATGTTAATAAAACACTATGAGCAAAGATTAAACAGTTTAAATGTGAATTGTTATGCCAAATGACAATGTAAATGGTGACACTCAGTTTCAAAAGGTATAACAGTGGAACAATGCAAAGCTAAATCTGAGAAGTTAGTTTATGGCATATAACATCTCACAGCTGTGCTCAGAGTGCCATTCAGTTAGCCATTAAAAGGTATCAACCACTGAGGACTCTCAAGTCTAAATATTTTTCACATCCTGGAAGGAATTTCAACTATGCGTATGCACACTAAAAATACAGGTGACCAGAGAGCTCTCACACACATACAGAGTCAGCGTGGACGGCAGCACTTCTATCAGGAACTTCAGGGCCTCATAATGGCAACATTTTGGGCCCCCTTGAGACTTCACCCATGCTCCAGCCCAGCTTTGCCTCCATCCCTCGAACCTTCCACAGTTCCACCACCCACTCTTTAAAAAGCTTCACGTATGCACCACAACCTCAACAATCACACATTAACACTTCCCATGGTACACCATATCACATACATAGCCATCAGCTTTTCTTTTAGCTAAAAAAAATTTTAAGTCTGCCACCACGACAAGGTAGACTCTTTTGGCAGTGCCCTACTCTAACCTATTAAATATTTCTTAAAATGGCCAATACTCTTTTTGATATATTTTTATTTATTTTTCTTGAAGGGAATATGTCACATACATTTTTTTAAATGACCAATAATACCACATACAATCAACAAACACCAGTTTAGATATTTCCACCACATAGTGACCGAATAATACCACATACAAGGAATAAACATCTTCACACCATGACCAGACCACATATTACATATCAAAAAACTGACCGGCACATCCAAAAATAGACCTAATGTGAACAGGCGCTAAACCTAGAGTCACCAACTCATGCACATTCAAGAATAAAAGGAAGTACACTGTAGCGCTATAGCTTGCAAACACGAGATATGAAAAATGAATTGCATCACTGCCTTAGAAATATGAAAAAATTGAGAAGGCTTAGCGCATAAAATGGCCAATTTATGTGTACCTGGAAGCCACGTTAAGGCGCTCCTCGTATTCCAGGTCCTAACTAATGCCAATCCTCGCTTAGAAAAGTCTATCTGTATGGGAATATATGAATCCTCTCTCTAGACTGAACTCTACATCTCTGTGGAGGGTTAATAGCCCAGGTATAATTAAAATGACTGTGACTAGCAGGTGGAGAGCTAAGGCAGAAGGTAAGTTAATACATATCAAAAAACTGACCGGCACATCCAAAATAGACATAATGTGAACAGGTGCTAAGTCTAGAGTCACCAACTCATGCACATTCAAGAAAAAAAGGAAGCACACTGTAGCGCTATAGCTTGCACACACGAGATATGAAAAATGAATTGCATCACAGCCTTAGAAATATGAAAAAATTGAGAAGGCTTAGCGCATAAAATGGCCAATTTATGTGTACCTGGAGAAAAGTCTATCTGTATGGGAATATATGAATCCTCTCTCTAGACTGAAATCAACATCTCTGTGGAGGGGTAATAGCCCTGGTATAATTACAACACCAGATATTACAACCACATAGTGACCAAATAATACCACAAAGAAGAAACAAATACTGCTCTACCATGAATATACCATATATTACAACCACATAATGATCGAACACCATAATTCTCATCATTTATAGAAAAGCACAATGATAATATTACCATAAGTGCCATTATACACAGGTGCTCTGTATATAGTATACAGCGTATAGTGTAAGTGTACAGGTAATACATCGATCACCAGTGACATTATACGTGGGAGCTGTGTATATAGTGTAGAGGTAATATAGTGATCACTGGTGATATTATACACAGGAGCTCTCTATATAGTGTCAGTTTACAGGTAACACAGGGATTACCAGTGAAATTATACACAGGAGCCCTGTTTATAGTATATAGTGTATAGTGTAAGTGTACAGGTAATAAACTGACATACCAGTGGACACCATTGTAGGCATATATTACAGGCCCCCTGTGCAAGCTGAAGATATGGATGGACTCTTTATGAATCAAATGGCCAAGTTCTCGAAAAAAAATGACATAGTGGTCATGAGAGATTTCAACTATCCAGACATTTGTTGGGAATCTCTCTCAGGCAAAACTAACAGGTAAAACAAATTCTTATCCTCTGTTGCTGACAACTTTATCTTCCAAAAGGTAGGGGAGAAAACAAGGGGATCTGCTACCGTGGATCTAATTCTTATAAACAGGGAGGAAATAGTTGAGGAGGTAAGAGTGGCTGGGACCCTAGGCGGTAGCGACCATGCTATTTAAGAATTTTGGATAACTAAAGGAGGAAGACCTGTGAAGACTCAGACTTCAAGGTTGCATTTCAGAAAGGCAGATTTTAAGGGACTCAGAAAGAGAATTGGAGGGATCGAATGGCTGGATATCCTTAAGGACAAAAATGTCAAGGAAGGATGGGAAAAATTAGATTCTCAAAGCACAATCATTAACAATTCGAAAAGAGGGAAGAATAGGAAGCATTTAAGGAAACCAGGATGTATGAACACAGAACTTAAACACATGCTAAAAAAGAAGAAAGAAATGTTTATCAAATGGAAAGAGGGAGGCATATCTAAAGAAGAATATAATGCGGTCTGTAGAACCCGCAGGGCAAGAATCATATTACCTAAAGCTGACAATGGATTAAGGCTTGCAACAGATGCCAAAAGCAATAAAAAAGATTTTGTGGATATGTCAAAAGTAAAAGAAAAGTCAAAGATGCTATAGGATTTTTACAGGATGAAAATTATGAAATGGTAAGAAAGGATGTTGAGAAGGCAAAACTTTTAAATTCCTATTTTGCATCTGTTTTCTCTCAGAAAGGGAATGTAACATCAACTGATCTTCACTGTCCTATTAAAGAAATAAGAAAATCCAGGATATCTATAAGCAGAAAGCTAGTGAGGAAACACTTATCTCACATAAATGAATTCAAGTTTCCAGGTCCAGATGAATTATACCCTAGAGTACTAAAGGAGATAGCAGAAGAAATTTTTGAACCACTTTCCATAATCTTTGAAAATTCTTGGAGATTGTGAGAAGTCTCAGAAGACTGGAGAAGAGCAAATGTTGTTCCTATCTTCATGTCTCATTCCCGGCCCCCTTATGTCATATTCCTGGCCCCCTTGTGTCTCCATTCTGCCCCCAGATGTCTCAGTCCTGGCCCCATATATTCTCCAATCCTGACCCCATATGTTCTCCCATCTTGGCCCCATATGTTCTCCCCTCTTGGCCCCATATGTTCTCCCATCTTGGCCCCATATGTTCTCCCATCTTGGCCCCATATGTTCTCCCAATTTGGCCCCA
Source organism: Oophaga sylvatica (assembly GCA_033576555.1). NCBI lineage: Eukaryota > Metazoa > Chordata > Amphibia > Anura > Dendrobatidae > Oophaga > Oophaga sylvatica. The sequence continues at coordinate 261,988,861 of JARQOD010000001.1, forward strand.
TATGTTCTCCCATCCTGGCCCCATATGTTCTCACATCTTGGCCCCATATGTCCTCCAATCCTGGCCCCATGGGTCTTCATATGTTCTCCCATCCTGGCCCCATGTGTCTCCATCCTGCCCCAATATGTTCTCCCATCCTGGACCCATATGTTCTCACATCCTGGCCCTATATATCCTCCAATCCTGGCCCCATGTGTCTTCATATGTTCTCCCACCCTGGCCCCATGTGTCTCCATCATGCCCCATATATCATCCCTTCCTGACCCCATGTGTCTCCATTCTGCCCCAAGGCCCCATTTATCCTCCCATCATCCTTGCCTCATATGTTTCAATTCTGTCCCCAGGACCTACAGTACAGACCAAAAGTTTGGACACACCTTCTCATTCAAAAATTTTTCTGTCTTTTCATGACTATCAAAATTGTACATTCACACTGAAGGCATCAAAACTATATAGTGTCAATTTACAGGTAACACAGGGATTACCAGTGAAATTATACACTGGAGCCCTGTTTATAGTATATAGTGTATAGTGTAAGTGTACAGGTAATAAACTGACATACCAGTGGACACCATTGTAGGCATTTACTACAGGCCGCTTGTGCAAGCTGAAGATATGGATGAACTCTTTATGCATCAAATGACCAAGTTCTCCAAAAAAAATGACATAGTGGTCATGGGAGATTTCAACTATCCAGACATTTGTTGGGAATCTCTCTCAAGCAAAACTAACAGGTCAAGCAAATTCTTATCCTCTCTTGCTGACAACTTTACCTTCCAAAAGGTAGGGGAGAAAACAAGGGGATTGCTACCGTTGATCTAATTCTTATAAACAGGGGGGAAATAGTTGAGGAGGTAAGAGGGGCTGGGACCCTAGGAGGTAGCGACCATGCTATTTAAGAATTTTGGATAACTAAAGGAGGAAGACCTGTGAAGACTCAGACTTCAAGGTTGCATTTCAGAAAGGCAGATTTTAAGGGACTCAGAAAGAGAATTGGAGGGATCGAATGGCTGGATATCCTTAAGGACAAAAATGTCAAGGAAGGATGGGAAATCTTGAAAAATTAGATTCTCAAAGCACAATCATTAACAATTCCGAAAAGAGGGAAGAATAGGAAGCATTTAAGGAAACCAGGATGTATGAACACAGAACTTAAACACATGCTAAAAAGGAAGAAAGAAATGTTTATCAAATATAAAGAGGGAGGCATATCTAAAGAAGAATATAATGCCGTCTGCAGAACCCGCAGGGCAAGAATCATATTATCTAAAGCTGACAATGGATTAAGGCTTGCAACAGATGCCAAAAGCAATAAAAAAGATTTTGTGGATATGTCAAAAGTAAAAGAAAAGTCAAAGATGCTATAGGATTGTTACAGGATGAAAATTATGAAATGGTAAGAAAGGATGTTGAGAAGGCCGAACTTTTAAATTCCTATTTTGCATCTATTTTCTCTCAGAAAGGGAATGTAACATCAACTGATCTTCACTGTCCTATTAAAGAAATAAGAGAATCCAGGATATCTATAAGCAGAAAGCTAGAGAGGAAACACTTATCTCACATAAATGAATTCAAGTTTCCAGGTCCAGATGAATTATACCCCAGAGTACTAAAGGAGATAGCAGAAGAAATTTTTGAACCACTTTCCATAATCTTTGAAAATTCTTGGAGAATGTGAGAAGTCTCAGAAGACTGGAGAAGAGCAAATGTTGTTCCTATCTTCATGTCTCATTCCCGGCCCCCTTATGTCATATTCCTGGCCCCCTTGTGTTTCCATTCTGCCCCCATATGTCTCAGTCCTGGCCCCATATATTCTCCAATCCTGACCCCATATGTTCTCCCCTCTTGGCCCCATATGTTCTCCTATCTTGGCCCCATATGTTCTCCCAGCTTGGCCCCATATGTTCTCCCATCCTGGCCCTATATGTTCTCACATCTTGGCCCCATATGTCCTCCAATCCTGGCCCCATGGGTCTTCATATGTTCTCCCATCCTGGCCCCATGTGTCTCCATCTGCCCCAATATGTTCTCCCATTATGGACCCATATGTTCTCACATCCTGGCCCTATATATCCTCCATCCTGGCCCCATGTGTCTTCATATGTTCTCCCACCCTGGCCCCATGTGTCTCCATCATGCCCCATATAACATCCCTTCCTGGCCCCATGTGTTTCCATTCTGCCCCAAGGCCCCATATATCATCCCATCCTGAACCCATGTGTCTCCATTCTGCCCCAAGGCCCCATTTATCCTCCCATCATCCTTGCCCCATATGTCTCAGTTCTGTCCCCAGGACCTACAGTACAGACCAAAAGTTTGGACACACCTTCTCATTCAAAAATTTTTCTGTCTTTTCATGACTAAGAAAATTGTACATTCACACTGAAGGCATCAAAACTATGAATTAACACATGTGGAATTATATACTTAACAAAAAAGTGTGACACCACTGAAAATATGTCTTATATTCTAGGTTCTTCAAAGTAGCCACCTTTTGCTTTGATTACTGCTTTGCAAACTCTTTTCATTCTCTTGATGAGCTTCAAGAGGTAGTCACCGAAATGATTTTCACATCACAGGTGTGCCCTGTCAGGTTTAAAAAGTGTAATTTCTTGCCTTATAAATAGGGTTGGGACCAACAGTTGTGTTGTGCAGAAGTCTGGTGGATACACAGCTGATAGTCCTACTGAATAGACTGTTAAAATGTGTATTATGGCAAGAAAAAAGCAGCAAAGTAAAGAAAAACGAGTGGCCATTATTACTTTAAGAAATGAAGGTCAGTCAGTCCGAAAAATTGGGAAAACTATGAAAGTGTCCCAATGTGCAGTTGCAAAAACCATCAAGCGCTACAAAGAAACTAGCTCACATGAGGACCACCCCAGGAAAGGAAGATCAAGAGTCACCTCTGCTTCTGAGGATAAGTTCATCCGAGTTACCAGCCTCAGAAATCGCAGGTTAACAGCAGCTCAGATTAGAGACCAGATCAATGCCACACAGAGTTCTAGCAGCAGGCACATCTCTACAACAACTGTTAAGAGGAGACTTTGTGCAGCAGGCCTTCATGGTAAAATAGCTGCTAGGAAACCACTGCTAAGGACAGGCAACAAGCAGAAGAGACTTGTTTGGGCTAAAGAACACAAGGAATGGACATTAGACCAGTGGAAATTTGTGCTTTGGTCTGATGAGTCCAAATTTGAGATCTTTGGTTCCAAATACCGTGTCTTTGTGCGACGCAGAAAATGTGAATGGATGGACTCTACATGCCTGGTTCCCACCGTGAAGCATGGAGGAGGAGGTATGATGGTGTGGGGGTGCCTTGCTGTGACACTGTTGGGGATTTATTCAAAATTGAAGGCATACTGAACCAGCATGGCTACCACAGCATCTTGCAGCGGCATGCTATTCCATCCGGTTTGCGTTTAGTTGGACCTTCATTATTTTTTCAACAGGACAATGACCCCAAACACACCTCCAGGTTGTGTAAGGGCTATTTGACCAAGAAAGAGAGTGATGGGGGGCTACGCCAGATGACCTAGCCTCCACAGTCACTAGACCTGAACCCAATCGAGATGGTTTGGGGTGAGCTGGACCGCAGAATGAAGGCAAAAGGGCCAACAAGTGCTAAGCATCTCTGGGAACTCCTTCAAGACTGTTGGAAGACCATTTCCGGTGACTACCTCTTGAAGCTCATCAAGAGAATGCCAAGAGTGTGCAACGCAGTAATCAAAGCAAAAGATGGCTACTTTGAAGAAATTAGAATATAACACATAATTTCAGTTGTTACACACTTGTTACATACTTGTTAAGTATATAATTCCACATGTGTTAATTCATAGTTTTGATGCCTTCAGTGTGAATGTACAAATTTCATAGTCATGAAAATACAGAAAAATCTTTGAATGAGAAGGTGTGTCCAAACTTTTGGTCTGTACTGTATATGTCCTCGCCTCCTGCCCCAGGCCCTGTATGATGTCTCATCCTGGTCGCATGTGTCTCCATCCTGTTCCCAGGCCCCATATGTTGTCCCATTCTGGGACCTCTGAGGAAGCACATTTATTTACTGAAACAGCTGAATCCTGTCCCTGGGGCCCTGTAAGCAGAAGCAGAGAGAGGGGGTTGGTGCTGGACCCCCTGCTTTCCTCTGCTCACCAGGTCTCATACTCCAGTAAGGGCACTAATGCCCTGATGACGGCCCTGGTGGTCAGGTTTTCATACTACACTCTTGTCTGCATCAGCCATTTTCTACACTGATATATGAAAGTATAGTGAGTGGCAGACAGGAGAGAGTGATGACAGCATGGCCACACTTATTCTTTGTGTGCGCTCATCAGACTCCTGCATGAATATTTTGAATTTTTAGAATGAACATTGCTTTTGTTCTCTTGTCTTCAGATTATAATTTTGTATTACTATATGAGTTTCCTTGGTCTAGCAAAGTATGAAAAGTCTTCAAAGTGAAGTTATATGGTATTTAGGAACCCATATTTTGCATCGTAATTCACAATTATTGGGTTTGATTTACAATAGACTAATCAAATGAACATGACTGCCTAATTTGTCCTACTTATCACACAGTTACAAAAGTCTTAAATGTCAATGCATTTATAACTGCATAAAGAAAGTACTGGAATGCTAACTATTTCCACATCTTGTCAGAAAGCACAGAAGAAAATTTTAAAATGATTAAACCAACTTAAAAAAATGTTTAAAATCAGTTGTGAATATAATTTAAAAAAATACACTATTTTTTTAGATATATTTCCACCAATGATCCAGTAGACTGTCCAGCCAAGCTCTCTGACTTTGATTTACATGAGGACATCTCTTGATCTCTTCAGTCAATCAGCATCTACAGTGGTCATATGCCATATTCAGGGCTGGCATCAGCACCCGGCACACCCAGGCAAGTGCCGGGGCCCTGAGCAGGCGGGGGGGCCCACTCACCGTCGGGCACTCCGGCGCCCGTTAGCGGTGTCAGCGCCACCACTGGGCCCCCCCGCTTGCTCACGGCCCCGGCAGCAGCCAGCGTAATACTTACCTCTGAGCCCCGTGCCTCCGCTGCTGCAGCTCCGGTCTCCAGGGGGCGCCTGTGCTCCCTCTCACAGCAGCGCAGCTGAATAACATCATCATTCAGCGGCCGGCTGTGGCAGAGAGCGCGCGGACGCCGGACAGGTGAGATGTGATGTGTCTGTGTGTGTGTTTTGTGTGTGTGTGTCTGTGTGTATAAATGTGTGTATGTAGTGGGGTGCTTTGTGTATGTGTGTGTATGTATGTATGTGAGAGAGTGCTTGTGTGCTGCAGTGCTGTCTGTGTGATGGTGGTGGGGGGAGGGCAGTGATGATGATGATGATGGGGAGACATTGATGATGATGGGGAGGCGATGATGATAATGGGCAGGCATTGATGATAATGGGCAGGCATTGATGATGATGGGGAGGCCATGATGATGATGGGCAGCATTGATGATAATGGGCAGGCATTGATGATGATGGGGAGGCATTGATGATAATGGGAAGCATTGATGATGATGGGGAGGCATTGATGATAATGGGCAGGCATTGATGATGATGGGGAGGCCATGATGATGATGGGCAGGCTTTGATGATAATGGTGAGGCCAAAGATGATGATGGGCAGGCATTGATGATGATGGGGAGTCCATGATAATGATGGGGAGGCGATGATGATGATGGGCAGGCATTGATGATAATGGGGAGGCGATGATGATGATGGGCAGGCATTGATGATGATGGGGAGGTAATGATGATGATGGGCAGGCATTGATGATGATGGGGAGGCCATGATGATGATGGGGAGGCAATGATCATGATGAGGAGGCAATGATAATGATGGGGAGGAAATGATGATGATGGGGAAACAATTATGATGATGGGGAGGCGATGATGATGATGGGGAGACAATGATGATGATAATGGGGAGTCTTTCCACAGCACCCTTTTCTGAGCTGTAACAGTGCAGAACACAGCACAGCACAGAGGAGAGTTCTATATTTTGTATGGAGCATTATATGGGGACTAGTATCCTGTATGGAGCATTATATGGGGACCAGTATCCTGTGTGGAGCATTATATTGGGTCCAGTATTTTGTATGGAGCATTATATGGGGGATGGGGGGTGACATCCTGCATGGGGTATTATATGGGTGATGAGGGGGAGACTATGTGGTGCCCATAATATTGTATGGAGGACTGTACTGTCCAGTCTGTACTGTGCGCTGTGAGGATTTGGCGGTTTTTGAGCTATTGTACAATTTACAATAGATATCACTCATGTAATGGAAGAAGTGAAGTATTTGGCATTGTAGTGTACCTATATTTCTCTGCCGTATCTGTGCATCATGAATTGTGGTCTGTGTTAAAGGGGCCCACTGAGGCTCTTTCGCCCAGGGCCCATAAAAACCTGGAGCCGGCCCTGGCCATATTACTAGTGTCATGGCTCCCATGATGCTCTTGATTTCTTCAGCCAGTGTCTGCAGCGGTCATGAGCCATATTACTAGTACCATGGCCCACCTCATTGAGTGGTGATGTCAGCAGTATAGCCCACTGATTAGCCTTAATAGTCACATACAAATTAAATAAGTGAGCAGCATCTCTTTTAGTTCTTTTGCAGCATTTGCAGCTGCTTTAAAAAAAAGGTAATACATTTTTTGACACTTAAAGTGCATAAAAGATTAGAAGTAACAATAAATGATCAGCTAATAGATATTAATACAAAATGGTTCAAAAAGGATGATGCAAAACTATAGTCTCAACATTGATAATCATGAGAACATACAATTTTATTAACATAAAAAGACAGATTTTCCGAGATTTATCTATACACTACAAGTGTTCAAAATGATTACCAATGGTGACAGAGCATATGTCAAGGCAGTAGTCCAGTTCTGTCCAATCACAAATGTTCCGTACTAGTTAGCCTGGTTGACTTTTTAGGACTTACCATGTACGCTGTTTCTCATGAAGCCATTGGGTGGCCCAAACTTTTCCCTTGACATAAACACCTTGTGGTTTTAAATTGTTTAAACCAAAATTAAATGCAATTTCTATGAGGAGCACATTTACATTTTTTTCATAAAATTTTCACTGTACTCTCACATTGAACCCCGTTCTTTCAAATGTCAACATCTAAAAAGCTATTTCTTGCTTCGATGTTGTCATCTCATCCCATACAATGTAAACACATTTTAAATTTGGCATTTAAAATGAAAAGTTGTGATGTGATTGTTTACTATCCGCAACTAAGTTAGTTTTCTTTGACTATTAGTCAATGTGTAGTGTTCCAGTACCTCCTCCTATCTGTTGCAAAATATAATTGTCGGGTGGTTACTAGTGTTGAGCGATACCGCTCGATATCTAAAAATATCGTATCGAAATTGTATCGCCGATAGCACTAAATATCGTCGATATCCGATTCTGATACTGGAAGTCCCATGTAAGTCTATGGGAACAAAATATCGCAACAAAAAAAACCCTTTCTTTCGTTGTAAACACAAAATATACACACATAGAATACATATATATATATATATATATATATATATATATATATATTGTGAGACAGTGAAGGAATATGTGGTGAATGAGGTGTATATTTCACCTAAGTACCTTGCTGACTGGTATGAGCGAAATGTGTGGCTTTGTAAACCTGGTGGTAAAGAAAGGTCACTACACCTGCCATTCAGTACACGCTTGCAGCTCAGACCTGAATCCACTCAGGTGTTGATTAGGAAGCCAGAAGTAGGTGCTTGGGAGCACAGTCAGAGAGCTCATTCAGTCTGGACAAGGGGTCCAGACACAGAAGGTGTCTCCAAGAGGGTGGGAGCTGTCTTTAGCCCGGACACAGGGAGGTGTCCTGGCACAAGGAAGCAGTCTCTAAGAGTGTGAGCTATCTCAGTCTGGGTGCAGGAAGTACCCCGGACACAGGAGTAGTCGCAGTGAGAATCCGTGCGAATAGCGACTGAATAGGAGGTGACCTCTCTCAAGTCTGGACATTGGAGTTGCCTTCGGACATAAAGAGGAGTGTCTGTGAAACTCCATACTGGTAACATATGTGATATGTGTTGTTTTGGGCACAGACTGGTAGAGTCTGGGTCCCGGATAGAGAGGGCCATCTATCTAAGTGTAATTTAGTGGCTAGACAAGCCCAGGTTTTCTGTTTATGATTTGTTTTTATCTGTGTGCTGTGGACTTTAATAAAACTGGTTGCGGCCAGTTTTCACCAAACTGCTGTCTGAATGAACTGTTTCCGTGCCATTCTGTCTACCCAGACAGCGATCCTAGAGCTAAACCCCCCGGAAAGGCTACAATTGGCGGAGAATGCTGGGGCAGCGCAGGGCCTGGTACAGTTAGTGCTGGAGTGTGCATGCAGCACAGTGGCGAGAGACAGCATTAAAGGTGAAGTCTATTGAAATAGCAACAGAAAAAAAAAAAAAGTGTGTGTCAGCAGAAACGTCTGTTTGGAGCAGTCTTGGAGAGACAGTGGCCCTGATAGGGTCTGCAGAGAGAAAATGTATGCACAGCAAAGCTGAACTTGTTGTGAAAATGACTGTGGAATGTGCAGCAGCAAAAGAAAAGTTTGTGGAGCAGTCTTAAAGAGACAGTAGCCCTAATAGACTTTGCAAAGGAAAAAAAAAAAAAAAAAAGTGGTTGCACAGCAAGGCTGAATTTTCTGTGGAAAAAAAAGCTGTGTAGTGTGTATGTCTTGAGTGAAGACTGCCGTTGTGAAGACAGAGAAGTCTGACAGCATGGATGACAGCATGGAGGCGCTGTTTGAACAAATGGCGCAAGTTAATGTGCAACATAAGACTGCTGTGATTGAGACAGATGAGTCCGGCAGTATGGAGGAGCTCATTGAGTACCTGGTGCAGGCCCAGCGAAGCATGCAGCAGAGCATGGAGCAGCAGCGCCTGCAGCACCAGCAGCAATTCCTGCAGCAGCAGCAGGAGAATAACCGGGTGTTGGAGCAGATTGCAGCTCTCAGCACCTCGTCCCAGAGTAATGTTGTGAAGGCACCGGCGTTGTCCGCTATAAAGAAGGCGGTAAGACGGTCCTTGAGAAAAATGACACCTCGTGATGATGTGGAGGAATATCTTACTAAGTTTGAGAGACTGGCAGAGAAGGAGAATCTGCCACTATCTGAATGGGCCATGGTGGTCGTACCCTATCTGATTGGGGAACCCCAAAAAGTCTGGGCTGACCTGAGCAAGCAGGACAGCGAAGACTATGCAAAGTTGAAAGCGGCGATTCTTACCCGGCTGGGTGTTACGGTGACAGCCCGTGCCAGGAGAGTTCGTGACTGGAGATACAGTTGGGAGTCTGCAGTCAGCAGGCCTGATTATGGAGTTGAAAAGGTGATAGTGGACCGCTACACCCAAGCACGTCCTCCTGAGGTACAGCCGTCTGAGAGGTCATCACTTCGGAGTTCCCGGACGCTGAACTCTCGCGGTAAGAGCGTTCCAGCTGTTGGGGACATGGGTATGCTGATAAGCGGGTTCAGGCCCGAGGGGACATGTGTGATGGACAGTGTTGGAGCTGGCGTGAAATTGCAGCCAACTGTCCAATAGAGGGGGAGCCTATGTGTTGTGATGTTGGCAGATCCCTCTCTCCCTGCGCAGAGCCTGTGTGTGTGTCCACCTCAGCCGAAGAGACTGGACCACAGGGGTCCCCGGTGGTTGTAAGTGACTGCCCAGCACAGGCCCTCTTGGACTCAGAGAGTCCAGTGACTTCCGTATGTGACAGCCTGAGTGATAGGGACTTCATCCCTGATAAGCACCTGAGTGGGTGTACATCCATGAAGACACCAAAGTCTACCCAGAGACTGCCGTGGACTTGGTCCCCAAACTCGGGGAGGTTTCATATGAAGTGGGGGTAGTGAAGACCCTGGTGCACCCCGTTATATTGGGTAATGACTTTCCCCGGTCTAAGGATCTCTGGGGGAAAAATGTTTCTGATGGACAGTGTGATGAAGCTCCTACTGAGGGTGCGCAGTCCCGAGGGGCGGAACACAATGCTAGTGGGATGTTAAAATTATGTGATAATGATGATGATAATGCTAATGATGATGATGAACCTGATAATGATGATGACCATGAAAATGGTGCTGATGCTGATAATGATAGTGATGATAATACTGATCATAGTCATGATGATGATGTTGATAATAATGATGACTGTGATAGTGATGAAATTCCTTTGCAGGTGATGTTGGGAGACGAGGATGGTGGTTCTCGGGAGCCGAGTGTCCCTGACTTGCCTGTGTCCTGTGACGGTTTTGAGAGTGAGCAGTGGCGAGAACCCTCTCTTAAAACAGCACAGGAAAATATGATTGTTCTAAATGAGGTTTCCCAAGAGCCTGGCTCTGAGGAGAGGTTTCCTCATGCTGCCATGAACAATAACCTATTGTATAGGGACACTGAAGTCCAGGGAGAGGTCGTGAGTCAGCTCCTAGTACCTGAGCTATATAGAAGTATAGTGCTGGGGTTGTCACAGAGTCACATACTTGAGGGACCAGATGGTGAAGTTAATGTTGTGGATGACATGTTAACTAAGGTTCCAGATCAAGATGTGAATGAAAATGAATTGTATAACCCTGACAGTGAGCAGGATGTGAATGATAATGAAGTGTATAGCCCTGACAGTGAGACAGATGTGGCTGAGAAAACGGGGTCAGATAGTGATAGTGAATTATCTGATGACCATAAAGCAACCAGTGCAAGTGAGGAAGGCATGGTAGCAGAGGAGATTGAGAGTCCTGAGAGGAAGGCTGAGGCTGACCTTGCAGTCGGACGGAGGATGGCATCTGAAGATGTTGTACAGTTGGCCGGTTCCCTGGCGAAGACTAAGGTGAAAGACAGGACTCTGAAACTGAACACAGCACAAGTGGATGCTGTTGAAAATGAGAAGTTATCAATGTATGGTGTGGATCTGCATCAGGCCAAGGACTCTGAAGGTGATGCTGCAGAGGTGGAGAAAGCCATGGAAGTGGTGGACACCAGGCCAGGTGCCTCACCAGAGGCTGATGTCTCAAGTGAAGCTGTGAGGAACAAGACTGAAGATGTGGGGAATGACTCTGCCCCGGAATATGTTTCTGCCGGAGACAGCGGCGTGGACGGTGTACTGTCCGGATCCGTGGCTGCGACTCGCGAAGCTCGGGCCGGAAATTCGGCGCCCGGTGCGCCATCGGAGTTCCCGAGCGACCCAAAGGATCTGGATAAATCCCAAGATGAGATTTTGAGACCTCGGGTTGGCCTTGGTGAGCTCAGGCGCATTTTCATGGAGTCTACACTTGAACCACGTCCCAGTGAGTGGGAGGGGCGATGTGTCGCTCCGTTGCCGCTGCAGATACACGGGAGCTCAGATGGGATGCAGAACGTGGTGGAAAAGAAGACTGATGGTAGGGCTTCTGAGCATGTCCTACCAGAAGAGCCTGAAGAAGGGGCCAAAGACGTAAAGGACGTCCAACAACTGCAGGAGAAGATGCGTAGCCATGAGGATCTCCTGGAGAAAGAAGTAAGAGCTCTGAGTCTTATGCAAAGTGAGCCTGTACCAGAAGAGGATAAATTATGTGTACCGACCAAGAAAAACGATCAGCTCCCTCTACAGTGCCAATCGTTTGAACAGTGTGGCTCGGAATGGTCAGAGACCATGACAGAGGCGCTTGGGTTCTGTGAGGTAGAATTTATGAATCAACTGATATTTAAGAAAGTAGATGTGCTAAAGAAAGTTCAGGGGGAATTAGAGAAAACCCCTATACTTCCTGTGACAGTGGGTGACACAGGGTCAGTGCCCCAAAAACAGGAGGTACGAAAGTTTCTGAGGAAGAATCAGCAGAGCTGTTCTGACGTGCCTGGTCGTACTTATCTGGTGAGCCACTATACCGAGACTGAGGCTGGCACTAAAGTCAAGATGAAACCGTGCAGGATACCCGAGGCCCGCAGAGAGTATAGGCCTGGGAGGGTACAGGGTAGTGCGGATGCTTCAGATGAAGAGAAAACTGATGTTGGCTATGACAGTGGTGAGGATGAAGCTGATGAGGGCCATGACTGGTCCAGAGTTCACTGTCTCCGTTGGATTGTTGACCAGCCCTCCGGTCTGGATGACCAGCCCTCCGGTCTGGAGAAGAGGGAGGGGATATGTGAGACAGTGAAGGAATATGTGGTGAATGAGGTGTATATTTCACCTAAGTACCTTGCTGACTGGTATGAGCGAAATGTGTGGCTTTGTAAACCTGGTGGTAAAGAAAGGTCACTACACCTGCCATTCAGTACACGCTTGCAGCTCAGACCTGAATCCACTCAGGTGTTGATTAGGAAGCCAGAAGTAGGTGCTTGGGAGCACAGTCAGAGAGCTCATTCAGTCTGGACAAGGGGTCCAGACACAGAAGGTGTCTCCAAGAGGGTGGGAGCTGTCTTTAGCCCGGACACAGGGAGGTGTCCTGGCACAAGGAAGCAGTCTCTAAGAGTGTGAGCTATCTCAGTCTGGGTGCAGGAAGTACCCCGGACACAGGAGTAGTCGCAGTGAGAATCCGTGCGAATAGCGACTGAATAGGAGGTGACCTCTCTCAAGTCTGGACATTGGAGTTGCCTTCGGACATAAAGAGGAGTGTCTGTGAAACTCCATACTGGTAACATATGTGATATGTGTTGTTTTGGGCACAGACTGGTAGAGTCTGGGTCCCGGATAGAGAGGGCCATCTATCTAAGTGTAATTTAGTGGCTAGACAAGCCCAGGTTTTCTGTTTATGATTTGTTTTTATCTGTGTGCTGTGGACTTTAATAAAACTGGTTGCGGCCAGTTTTCACCAAACTGCTGTCTGAATGAACTGTTTCCGTGCCATTCTGTCTACCCAGACAGCGATCCTAGAGCTAAACCCCCCGGAAAGCTTACAATATATACATGTCATTGTGACATATATATATACATATATTTATAGTTTATACACTTCTACATAGTAAAATAGACTCTGATTCAATTGCCGGGTAAAGCCGTGACATACCCCATAGCAGTCGACGGGCTCGGTGCCGAGTACCCCCAAAACCTCTGGCTCTGTGCGACTCAACTTGGGCGTCACGAACAGGATTCTGTAGCTCACTATAAGCGAGTCCTGTGTGCCTGAATTGAATTGGTTTTGTGCTTGAGAATTGCTAAAATCATTAGAGAATGTATTTGCCATTTTTCCGCCATATCTGCGTCACGACGAGGCACTGGTGAAGAAGAAGGGCGTGCTCTTCATGGGTGTACACTCACTCAGTGACGCGAAAACGATGGCTCTAAATGGTACTGCAATGTAAGATCGTGCCCCACAGCTCTTCAGTTCCGCCTCCTCATCCTCCTCAGTGGGCGGAAACTAACACGAAGGTCCCGCCTCCCTACAAAAGAGGGGCCCTCTCCAGATGCTAATGACACATGTGACTTGGCAGAGATGGCTAATGGACACGAGCAGAAGTGTGAAGGGATGGAGCAGTCAGAGCTCTCCCCCACGGAAGCGACCCGATCGCCACGGAACCACCGTTGGGCACCCGGCCTGGAAACCCTCCTACGCTGCAAGAAGCGGAGGATACCCTAAGAGGCCTGGCCCGGCACCGGGAGGAGGTCGCCAGGATGGAAGCCAGCTGGCGTGCCCTAAAACTAAACTTGGAGCGGCGCCAATCCCTCTTACCTGAAGTGTCTGTACCAGAAGGTGAGGCACCCGTTCTAGTAGAGGAGCCCTTGCAATGTGATCCGGTTGACGTTGTCGCAGTGGAGGCACCCGTTCGTGCAAAAAACTCTGCACAGGCAGCACCCCAGATCCCGCTGTCTGCCCCCGTCGCTGAGACAGAAGAAGCGACACCCGTCCTCATGGAGGAGGCCGCGCAGGCACCAGAGCACTACCTGCCTGTACCGGAGCCCCGACTGTCATCTGTTCCAGAGCCGGCTGCTTCCTCCGTGGGTGAGCGCCGCCAGGACTGGGGGGCGCCAGGAGAGCTGCCGCAAACCGGACACTGTAAGCTGCAGTTTGATGGTGGAGACATGGAGCAGCTGGTGGAGGAGAATTACAACCGGCGTCAGGAGGAAGAGTGGAGACGTTGGGAGCGGGAAGCAGAGCGACAAAGGGAGCAGCGAGAAACCCAAAAGCTTCGGCAACGTAACCTGGAGAAGGACCGGGCAGATAAGGACCGGATGAGAAAGGATAAAGGAACCCTGTGGGAGCCGCGGCGTAAGGGTGCAGTACGGAGCTTTAAATTGAAAGGTGGTTGGGGCTTCATCCAGGAGCCTGGACTTTATTTAGAAGTTTTTGTGAACCGGCGGGACGTGGAGGCTCACCTCCCAGAAGGACACCCGGGGAGGGACCTGTTGCCAGGAGACTTGGTGACTTACATCCGACACTGGGGTTACAATGGATGGTACGCCCTAAATGTTACCAGGTGCGACCCCTACTCCCCAGAGTGTCAGGAACCTGTGAGACCCTCGGAGCCTTCAGCCTCCCACATCCAGGCCTCTGCAAAAGTGCCCACCCACGCCATAAATCTCCAAAGCCTCCCTCAGTGGTCTCCTCAGCAGCCCCAGCTATGGACATGATAAGTATATCTGGCCCGTACCTGGCGCCTGTTAGGCCCCCTGGGGTTCGTTCAGTCCGGGACATAGGGTTCCAGACCCGGAGGGAGATGAAAGAGGTGGCCACACAGACCCAGATAGCGGGTCACGACTTGACTGTACAGGCCACACGACGTCTCAGGTCCTGGTGGTCCTTGGTGCCTCGGATGTTTGGCAAGCATCAGAAGAGTACCAGGTGGTACCTGGAACACCCCTGCCAAAGAATTATAAATAACCCGGACAGGGTCCCTGTATGTAAATAGTTAAATTGTTTATGTACCCGGACGGGTGAATGTTCATAAAAAAGTTTTTTAATTTAATAAAAAAAAAAAAACACAGTTTTCATTACTTTTATTACAGTCTCATCCTGCGACGCCATCGATCTCCTGTAAAAAAATGAAAAAAAAAAAAAAAAAGTATACCACCTGACCGACGCAGTCCATAGTAACGAGTGTCCCACGACGATCCAGCTCTGCTACATCAGAATGACATCAGAGGCAGGCAGGCAGAGCCTGTCATCCCGGCGCAGCACAGCTGATTACCTGCTTCCCCGGCGGTGACGTCATCGGACTGGTTTACGGCCGGGATTACCCTACAGTCACTGCAGTTATCGCAAAAAACTGCATGTGACCACCAGGGAGAAGATAATGGCGGCCATCAAGCAGTCCAGGACGTGACCGCCGGAGATCTTCTGCCAGGTAAGTGCCGCTGACTCCTGACAGACCCCACCGACGGACACTCACAGTGACAGTGACAAATCCGATTCCGGTATTCGATAAGACGAAAATATCGAAACTAATTATCGAAAGGCCGATAGAGCTAATATCGGCCGATACCCGATATTTGCAGTATCGTATCGCTCAACACTAGTGGTTACCAAAAATCTATGTCCTGTTATGTGATTTATTCGATAAATTGTCCTATACTGCTATCTACTGTCCAAAGTGTTAAGGTGCAAGAATTTAGGTCACATGACACTCTCTCAGCCTGGTTTCCGGCGGAAGCCTCTTGAAGCTGCTGAGGAAAGAGTCGGGGAAGAGTGCCTGTCTTTGCTGTGAGGAGCAACGTGAGGAGAGGTTGACTTCCTAGGCTTCTCTGCCTTTAGCCTAGGTCCCGTTTCCCTTAATCTTCAATCGGCCAGGAAACTGCCACAGCCTACACCAGGAGGGCATCTTAAATGTCAATCTTCATAGAGACAGAAAATATAGAGCTATAGAAGGGCTCTTCTGCTATACTCCACGCCTTTAATGGTTCTGCCAGCGTGAGTGCCTTATACTCTATTCCTGCATTTTCTACTGTACGCCCTGCGACAGGAAACCGTATCAGGACATAATCGTAAGTAAGCAGTGAACACTATTTCCACAGTGAACAAAACTGTGTAGGCCCATGCTTGGAAGTAATATTACTGAATGACTGTGTGAATTAAGATACTAACCCGGTATATAACTTTCAGTCAGCCAATCACTTTATTTAAGCCATTAACTGGGAAGATTCCTTCATAAACGTGACATAGACCATCTCTCTTGCTACCTAAAATTTACAGCTTGTATGAAGGACTGTGATACCAATGCTATGGACTATGTATTGTGAAGTGAATACAGTAAAGACTCCCTTTTCATTACGTTAATACCGTTGTCAGCATTCATTCTTGAAACTGTGCACACACACACTAAGAGGCTGTAAGGGCTCAATGTGAGAGACACAAGGCTAGCACGCCACAACACCACCTGTGACATTCCTAGTTTCTTTTTATTGGTCGGTCCTGGCACCTTTAACATCTAATTCCCCCCTGGGCACTGCGAACGAACATTCAACACTAATGATACTTTAACCACAAGTAGTGTTGAGCGATACGATACCGCAAGAATCGGGTATCAGCCGATATTAGCTCTATCGGCCTTTCGATAATTAGTTCCGATATTTTCGTCTTATCGGATACCGGAATCGGGATTGTCACTGTCAGTGTCCGTCGGTCGGGTCTGTCAGGAGTCAGCGGCACTTACCTGCAGAAGATCTCCGGCGGTCACGGGCTGGACTGCTTCATGGCCGCCATCATTTTTCCCCGGCGGTCACATGCAGTTTCTCGCGATAACTGCAGTGACTGCTGGGTAATCCCAGCCGTAAAGCAGTCAGTCCGATGACGTCACCGCCGGGGAAGCAGGTAATCAGCTGTGCTGCGTCGCGATGACAGGCTCTGCCTGTCATTGCGATGTAGCAGAGCTGGATCGTCGTGGGACTGTCGTTACTATGGACTGCGTCGGACAGGTGGTATACTGTTGGTTTGTTTTTTTTCTTTTTTTACAGGAGATCGATGGCGTCGCAGGAATGAGTGTATAATAAAATTAATGAAAACTGTGTTGTCTCTTTTATTTCATTAAAATACTTTTTTCTTGCTTTGTCTTTTTTTTATACATTTAATAACTTTGGGATTAATAATGGATCGGTGTCTTATTGACACCTCTCCATTATTAACCGGGCTTATTGTCACCGTGCAATCAACGGTGACATTAACCCCTTATTACCCCACTTGCCACCGCTACAGGGCAGTGGGAAGAGCCGGGTAAAGTGCCACAATTGGCACATCTTTTGATGCGCCAAATGTGGGGCTGCTGTAGCCTGGTATTATCAGGCTGTTGAGGGCCAAAATCCATGGGCCTTGACAGTCTTTTAATACCAGGCTACAGCAGTCTGCATTTTACTTGGCTGGTTAACAAAAATAGGGGGACCCCTACGCCGTTTTTTTTTCGAGGGGATCCCCTATTTTTGTTAACCAGCCAAGCTAAGCAGACTGCTGTGGCCTGGTATTATCAGGCTTGCAAGGTCCATGGATTTTGGCTCCTTACAAGCCTGAAAAACCAGGCCTCAGCGGTCTGCTTCATCTGGCTGGTTAACAAAAATAGGGGGGACCCCACGCCAATTTTTTCGAGGGGACCCCTATTTTTGTTAATCAGCCAAGGTATGCAGACTGCTGTGGCCTGGTATTATCAGGCTGGCAAGGTCCATGGATCTTGGCTCCTTAACAGCCTGAAAAACCAGGCCTCAGCGGTCTGCTTCATCTGGCTGGTTAACAAAAATAGGGGGGACCCCACGCCAATTTTTTTCGAGGGGATCCCTATTTTTGTTAATCAGCCAAGATATGCAGACTGCTGTGGCCTGGTATTATCAGGCTGGCAAGGTCCATGGATCTTGGCTCCTTAACAGCCTGAAAAACCAGGCCTCAGCGGTCTGCTTCATCTGGCTGGTTAACAAAAATAGGGGGGACCCCACGCCAATTTTTTTCGAGGGGATCCCCTATTTTTGTTAATCAGCCAAGATTTGCAGACTGCTGTGGCCTGGTATTATCAGGCTGGCAAGGTCCATGGATCTTGGCTCCTTAACAGCCTGAAAATCCAGGCCTCAGCGGTCTGCTTCATCTAGCTGGTTAACAAAAATAGGGGGGACCCCACGCCATTTTTTATTCGAAGGGAACCCCTATTTTTGTTAATCAGTTCCCTCTGACGTCACTGATTGTGTCCCTGGCTGACCTGAAGTGAAAGTGGAAAGCAATCAATTAAGCTTTCCACTTCCTCTCCTGTCAGCCAGGAGAGGAACTCATTCATTTGGGGGTTTACTGTGAGGCTGCAGCATTAGCTGCGGTCCCTGCAGTAAACATTAACCCTTTCTGAAGGATTACACCGTGGGACCTGACTGTGCATGGGATAGGTAAGAATAATTTTGCTTTTTTATTTTATTTTTATTACAGGAAATGTTTTTTGCAGTCAAATAAAAGATGGTCAAAAACATGTGTCTTTATTTCATTAAAATGATTTTTAATTAAAGTGTGTGTGTTTTATTTTTATTTCATGCAATAGGATTAATAATTGATAGTTGTCTAATTGACAGCTCTCAATTATTAACCTGGCTTAAGGTCACCTTTCAATTGCAATGTGGCTTTAACCCCATATTAACCCATTCGCCACCGCTACAGGGCAATGGGAATAGACGGGCAAAGTGCCAGAAAGGGCGAATCTAATTATAGATTTGTCTTTTCTGGGGTGTCTGGGGGCAGATGTTAGTAGCCAGGGGGGGCCAAAAATAATGGTCCCTCTCTGGGCTATTATTATCTGCCCCCATTCGCTGGCTTTGTCTGTCTGGTTGCGAAAATAGGGCGGGAGCCCACGCATTTTTTTTAAACAATTTTACACCTTATATATATATATATATATATATATATATATATACATGTCATTGAATTTGTGACACATATATATATATTTATATTTATAGTTCATACACTTCTACATAGTATAGTAGCCGCTAATTCAATTGACGGCTTTTGTGAAAATGCAGAACCCAACATGAAATGACACTTGGTGTACATAGGGTTAACCATGTCTTTTCATGTCCTTTGCTATCTGATTTGCACAAACAATTACATCAGTCTATGTGTGCAAAATTTCACACCTGTAGGGGTTAATTAAAGGTGTAAATTCGTAGCAAAAAAGTCCGTTTTTTTTACAACTAATTTACACCTTTAATTAACCCCTACAGGTGTGAAATTTTGCACACATAGACTGATGTAATTGTTTGTGCAAATCAGATTGCAAATGACATGAAAAGACATGGTTAACCCTATGTACACCAAGTGTCATTTCATGTCGGGTGCTTCTGTCTTTTCACAGAAGCCGGCTTTACCCGGCAATTGAATCAGAGGATATTTTACTATGTAGAAGTGTATAAACTATACATATATGTATATATATATATGTCACAATGACATGTATATATATATATATGTATTCTATGTGTGTATATTTAGTGTTTACAAGGAAATAAAGGTTTTTTTTAGTTGCAATATTTTGTTCCCATAGACTTACATGGGACTTCCGGTATCGGAATCGGATATCGCCGATATTTAGTGATATCGGCGATACCATTCCGATCCGATATTTTTAGATATCGAGCAGTATCGCTCAACACTAACCACAAGCCTTCATGTTTGCATCATCCTTTTGGAATCACTTTGTGCAGAAAAGTTTAAATAATATCTTTAATGTAATGTGCATCTTTGAAATCTAGGTTTTTCACAGAAATTCATTTCTACTCATTTCTGGTGGCAGGACTTTATGGAATTCATTATACTTGTTGAGTCTACTTACTAAACCCTCATTCACATGATACGAGTTGTATGGAACTATAATACTGCATTTATTGAAATGTTTGGGAATTTACAGAACATCTATGAGCTTCCAAATACATACAATTATGCAATGTTTTATGGGTTAAGATGTTATAGTGGTATTTTTCCCTAGAATCATTATTGCAGACCACCATAGTGTATGGATTGTTATAGAGTTACAAGTACTATCATACAACTTCCTGAACATTTTTCTGCTGTATGTATGTGGCCCTATTTTGATAAGTGTTCAGCATAAGATAAAAGCTTGCAATACTCATGAATGGACACTTAACATGACGTGTACCGTACTTTCTTTACTTTAACATACTTTTACTGTGGATTCAGCAATATTTATGTAACAGATGCAGTGTATGGACAAGAGTGGTGATGTTTATGGAAGTATTTATTTTCTCAAACCATCCCTTTAGCTTATAAAACTTTTTGTACCATATTCTTAGACTAAGTTTTCTCTTTCTTCTTAGAAGGGCCATCAACAAGTGAGGGTTTACAAACTGACACAGACTTACAATCTGCTATACCAGAAGTAGCTGCTCTTGATTATACTGGTGGCCATGAGTCTTGGCCTAATGAATTACATAATTTGATTATTTCTTTCTTTCATAGACCTGAGTCTACTGTGTGTTGCATTGTGTGTTGCAACTATGGCACACACAGGATTCAAGAGCTGAAAAACTTCAAGATGTTCCATGCTGATCTCTCACTTCCCTCAGCAACTCAGTCAATGAAAATTGACTCCATCGACTCCTCTCCTTGTTTGCCCAAACCATTTTTTTAGTTTTTGTTTATTTGTAGAGATAAACGAACTTGTTCGGAAAACGTTCGCTAATCTCAGAGTCATCATCAATGTTGCACATTTTCCTCAAATCAGCAAAATTTGTCCAAAGTTCGGTAAATGATCAAGTTTCCTATAATGCTATTCTTAGGACTTTGGCTAGGATAGTGGTGTTGTATGATGAGCAGGGGGACATGTATGAAGAGGCGAGTGGGTGGGGAGAGGTCAGTGAAGCAGCGGACTGTATATTTTTTTTTATTAACTTAATGTGTTGAGATTCCGGCAGCCAATCAGGTCGCAGAAATTATCCACAACGTCCAGACACAATGGTTTGTTTCATTGGCTGTAGAAGTCACATGTCCCTCTCTATACAAAAAGCAGACATGATGTTTTTGCGACATTTTGTCAGTGTAACAGCACAATAAGGCTGCTCCTTCTGCTGCAAGTAGTCAGACAGTTCAGATAGATAGGATCATGAGTGAAATCAACCTTCCAGCATCTAAATTGTTTGTGTTAACAGTGTGGGCCAGAGACCAGGCCACATTTCAGAATCTAAATTGTTTGTGCTGTGTGGAAGGCTGTATTGTCGCATCATGGAACATTGCAGCCTGTCATTTAGATGTAGCAGCACTAGATGAGTCGTGGGACAAACGGATTATTATCTTCTTGATGAACAAGTGAGGAATATTGTTTACTATTTTATTTCTGTTACAGGGAACATTGGCTTCAGAGGGCTAATTTAGATTAAATAAAGGAGTCTGTGTCATTCTTTCAATTAAAGGACTTTAATCTGGGTGTGTGTTTTTTTATATATAATATCACAATGGGGATAGTAATGAGGGCATCTTATAGATGCCTCTCCATTACTAACCTCTGGGCTTTATGTCACCTGACAATATAAAGGTGATATCAACCCCCCCAACTATCATCCCACTTGCCACCGCACCAATGCAAATCGGAAGAGGAAGGTTAAGAGCAACATTTGGCACATCTTATGGATGCACCTTTTCTGGGGCATCTGAGAGCTGATGTTTTTAGTTTGGGAGGCGGCCAATATCCATGACCCCCTCCTAGGCTATTAATATCAGCCCGCAGCTGTCTGCCTAGCCTTTGCTGGTTATTAATTAAAGGGAGATATTATGCTGTTTATTTTTTGGGGGTCGCCCATTTTAATAACCATGAAAAGCTAAGTATACAGCTGTGAGTTGATATTATTAGCCTGGGAAGCTCCAAGGAAATTACCCCCTTCTCAGTCTATAAACATCTACCCTAACTGTCCACTTTCCCTCTGCTAGTTGATACAATTTCGGGAAATCCACTCCATTATTTTCAGAAAATAATTTATTATGTAAAAAAATAGATGTAGTTAGCTACACAAGCACTGCACTAATTATATATGTAGCTGCCATCTTTATTTCTATCTATTCTATGTGTATATATCTATTCTATTTGTTGGGTCAAGCTGTGATTTTACTGTATATGACAGATGAAATGCCGGATTTTCAAAGGACATCAGTGTGTAAATATCGGACGGCAGATGCATTGTTAGAGTGCCTTGCGATTTTTTTTTTATCGCACCTTTTGACTTGCATTGGCGAGTTTTGTCCGAGATATGAGGACAATCACAGCATGCTGTGATATTTTCTCAGTCTGATTTCAGCTGAGAAAAGATTGCAGATGAGCTGTGACTCATAGCTTAAAATTGATCAGAGTGCAAAATGATTGTTTATGGGATTGCACTTTGTCTGTTTTCCACGCAGATAAGTATGAGCCCTGATAGTTTGTCTGGTACCATAAGTCTGTAATTGACCCTCCCATGGCACTCGCCTGTGCGATGACAGTCCGGAACTTAGAGATATTATCTTGTCCGCATCCTCATCTGCTTCCTCCTCTTCCTCTGGGACCACAACCTCCTGCTGAAGACTATTCAGAGTGTGCTTCAGCATGTAGATGACCTGAATAATGATGCAGATGATGGCATAGTCAGCGATAAAAATCTTAATAGCCATTTTGAAACTGTGCAAAAGGGGGAAGATGTTCTTCATCTGTGGCCACTCTGCAAGCGTGATTTGCTCATTGTCTGTACTGCGTTGGCCCAGGCTATGCAAAATAACATATTGCACAAGGACTCGTCGCTGCTGCCAAAGTCGCTGCAACATGTGCAGAGTGGAATTACACCTTGTCAGCACATCGCATATCAACTGGTTAACCAGTACCCCGAAAGGCATCTATAGCAATGCAAGTCGATCGCCCACAGGGTGCAAACGGCAGATAAGAGCTCACAGCGAATGTGATTTCTGCAGAAGCGCATCCAGGCCAGCATACTGGCAGATAAACTGCAGTACCACAGGTTGAGGATTTGAGCCATGCATGGCACGTGGGTGAGGTTCCCAGATGTAGGGCTGTCACCAGATTTGCATAGTTATCACACACGGTCATCCCTGCCTCCTGGTTTAATGGAGACAGCCATTGCTCAAACTCTGGCTAGCTGTCCACAACTCTTGAGCTATGTGACTGTGATCTTTCATGCATATTAATTTAAACACTGCCTGATTGCTGTGAACACTGGCTGTGCAGTATGGAGGTAGGGGATTCTCTCTGCACTGTTGGAATGCCTATCTCATTAAGGGAGAGGTTGAGGTCCTAGAGGAGGTAGAGGAGGGAGAAGCAGTGAAGGTATTGTTAGATACAGAGGTTTGTCCCGCAAGCCTTGGGGATTCCAAGACTTGGTGTCTAGTGACACTTTAATGTCTAGTTATTTAGCTCACCATCCCTTGGTGTGTAGTAGTTTAGTTCTCCATCCCCTGTTGTGTAGTGGTTTAGTTCTTCATCCCTTGGTGTCTAGTGGTTTTGTTCATCATCCTTTGGTGTGTAGTGGTTTACTTATCTAACCCTTGGCGTTTTCTAGTTTAGTTCTCCAACCCCTGTTTTCCTTGTATGTTAGTTATCATCCTCTGGTGTATAGTGGTTTAGTTCTCTATCCCCAAACATCCTGCAAGCCTTGGAGATTCGAAAACTTCAGGAGCAGACCCTTCTCCGCATTCCTCCACAGCCACCAGAGTCACCCAGTGCCCAGTCATTAAGATGTAATGCCCCTTGCCATGCTTGCTCGTCCATGTGTCAGTCGTAAAATGCGCCCTGGCAGACATAGATCTTTTCAAGGACTGGGTGATGTTGTCTGCGACATACTGGTGTAGCACAGGCACATCTTTTTTAGAGAAGTAATGGCAACTGGTCAACTGGTACTGGAGGGACTGCGACAGGTCATCAGCTTTCGGAAACCATCTGTATACACCAAGCAAAAGGGCAGCATTTCCATGGCCAACAGATTGGAGATGGTGAAATTCAAGCTCGTAGCTTTGGTATATGTAGTAGGGAACAGTCTTTTACGTGACCACATCTGCGGGTCTTCCTTGTATTCCTTCTCCTCCTCCTCTGCTGAGCTACTCAGCTGTGTGCCTCTGGGTTAACACCAAATGGGATCTGCAACCTCATCATCACTCTCTCTGTTCTCCCACTCCTCACCCTGAGACTCACCAGCCTCCTCTTCCTGCCCTGACACCACAGTCTGCATGTGCCTCTGGTATCTGAGTCTCATGATGATCAACTCCACCCTTGGGGGTTAACATTTGGTCATGAGGGTCTGGATTCTCTTCGGACCCTACCTTGTCTGACCCTGGATTAAACTAAAAAAATTTTGGGCATTGGTGCAAATGCTTTCCACTTCTTGAGTCTGTGAATCTTTGGAGCAGACCTCTGATGCCCATGGACTAGAATGTGTGAACAGCTCTGCAGACTCCTCCTCCACCAATCACCCTTCCATTCCCGGCCTCTCCTATCTGTCAGTCCCTTCACTGGCTCCACATTACCTTGAGATTCTTGTTCAAAACCCTATCCATGGCATACAAAGCCATCCACTACCTGTCTCTTCCATACATCTACCTAGTCTCCTGGTGCTTAATTGCATGCAACCTCCGATCCTCACAAGATCTGTTTCTCTACTCCCCTCTTATCTTCTCTTCCCAAATCACATCAAGATTTTCCCCCTTTACTCTGGAACCCTCTATCCCAAAATATCAGACTCTCGCCTACCATGGAAAACTTCAAAAGGAACATGAAGAACCACCTCTTCTGAAAAGCCTACAACCTACAGTAACCATCGTTCCGCTATACCACTGCATGACCAGCTCTACCCTCACCTACTGTGTCTATTGCAAACTGTGAGCCCTCACGAGCAGGGTCCTCTATCTTACTGTACCAGTCAGTGACTTGTATTGTTTAAGATTATTGTACTTGTTTTTATTATGTATACTCCTTTTCACATGTAAAGCATCATTGAATAAATGGCACTATAACAATAAATAATAATAATATCATAGCTGCCAAAGAAAGGGAGTTGAGTACCCGTCCAGTAAAAGAAGTTATCAAAATGATGCGTAATTATACTATTTCTACTCTGGGGAAATTGATAACACTTTAGGCCCCTTTCAGATGTCCTGATATTTCCAGTACCAGAAAAAATGATATCGGAGATATCTGTCCGTGTCTCGTGAATGGGATTTTTGCGGCACACGTGTGGCAATTGTGTGCCACCCGTGTGCCGCACCAGTACCACATGGACACACGGACGACCGCTGGGAAGAGGCGCTACTGTAAACCGCTGTTCCCCAGCGGCTGGTGCTGTAGCCGGCAGTCATCGCTCTCCCTGCTCTGCTGCGAGCAGAGGAGAACGATGAGTGGTATATTAATATACAGCTCATCGTTCTCCTCTGCTCGCAGGCAGAGCAGGGAGAATGACAGCTAGCTTCATCACCAGCCGCTGGGGTACAGCGGCTTACAATAGCTGCTTCTTCCCCAGCGGCTGTCCATGCACACAGAGGACAGTGTGCACTGGTCTCCATGTGCACGTGTGCAGCACGTTTTCCAGGCCATGTGTCCATGTGAAAACAGACATGTCTGCGTGTTTTGCACACTGACACACAGTCCGTGAAAGCACACTGACATCTATATAGACCCATTCATTCATGTAAATACACCATTGTATATACACACCTGTACTTTGTATCTCCCCACCTCATTGTAGATTGTAAGCGCTCACGAGCAGGGTCATCATATTTTGCTTTAATTATTGTATTGTTAACGTTGCTACTTATGACTTGTGTTTTGAAACAGTTAAACTGTAAAGCGCTGCGGAATATGTTGGCGCTATATAAATAAAGATTTATTATTATTATTATTCATTTGAATGGGTCTACATGTGTCAGTGTCTCCGGTATGTGAGAAAACTGTCACCACACGTATTGGAGACACTGAGTGTGAAAGGGGCCATAGTGGTGTGTGGCAATGATTTTTGGAAAAGTTCAAACCCTAAGTTGCATCTCCTTCATGTGTGCTGCCTGAAGTGGCAAGGCTCTGAAAGCACCAAGCCTACACCTGTCACTCATCCAACTGTTTCTGATCAATGTTTAGCTGCAAATGCTGGTCCAAGACCTGTCCCTGGCCCTTTCACATGCATCCATGCTGCACAATTATACTCTTTGTACTCTGGGTCAATTGATGCCACTTTTCCTGGTGCTTGCCCCTAATTTGAGCTGTTTTGGAAGCCTTTTGGCCCCACTGAAGGTGTTCTCTATGCGTTTGGTTTTGCCTTACATTGAATTCAATGGGGTCAGATATGGTCGCCATATGTTTGAAAGGTTCGCTCATCTCTAGTTAATAGGACCTTTTTCAGGTAAGAATGAGTATTTAGGTGAGTCAATCCAACACTGACTGAACAGTGAGTCATTACTCAATAGACTCATAAAACAAGTTTTTGTTGTTGCCTGGTATAGATATCAGTACTTGCAGCTAGCTAAAAAGATATGATGGGCTGATTTATGACCTCTTTAAGGACAAATATGAGTTATTAGAATTGCATCCATTGTATTATTAGTTTAATAAACTGCATAAGTTTTGTAAAAACTTTGTAAAAAAATTCCTCCTCCAAGATAGTGCCGCCCACGCCTGCACAGTAGCAGGTCTCGGCTGCGCTGGCGCTGGGGGTGCCATCTTGGAGGAGGATTTCTTTTCCAGTAAGATAGCACTGCCGGCATATGCGCAGTATCAGCTATCAGATCACAGCTGTATACACTAATAGCTGCTACTGCGCAAGAACATGCATTATTGGGACATGAAACCTGCTATTATGCTGCAGAGCGGGTGCCACAGCTGGCGCCTGCATGCAGGTTTTTTTTTTTTTAATATGTACAGATGTTCATTATGCAAACTAGGTGGCAGTTTACTGAGTGATCAGTGACCTGTCAAATAGGCTGTATTATGAATACCTAATCAGAGCACCACATAAAGACCCCCCTCCATTCCCACCTTGGGGCACGTGCATATAATTAAATAAAAACTAAAAATAAAGATTAACAACAACCACAAGATATATTTCATCAACCAAGGTATAATTTTAATCAGTATAATGGCGCCGACCTGACAGTGTCTGTAGATTACTATACACAATCCTGCTGACAGGTTCACTTTGAAATTAAATGCTGCACGGATAGCACACAGATGCCATCCATGTGCTGTACGTATTTTTCACAGACCTTTAGTCTTATATTGGCACTGTTCATCCATGATTTTGGAGAAAAATGGATATGTCTCCTTGAGGTTTGGACATATACACTCTATGAAAAAACATTGACATGTAAATAGCCCAATATGGTATAATTGGTACATGTTCTTTCCATGAAAAAAGGATAGAACATGTACTTGCAACACGGACGTCTGAATGAGGCCTTAATACAGTTTTTGTATTACGCATTAGATTAACTACGGGACTTTATGTTTTAATGTTCCTCTTTCTTACTCTTCCATCTACATGGTTTAAATGCCATATTTTTGTAATACATCAAATTATTAAATTATTTTCACTATGGAGCTACAGCTGTAGTGTACAAAGGTGCTCTGTCAAAGATTGTTAACCCAATAAATGCCACTATCAGTCTCTGAAAGCGGCATTCAGCACGCACCGGCATGGGCTCTCTACATTCTCTCCACCCATCGGCTCGCCCGTGACTTGATCGTGGGTCGCTGATGGGTTGTCATGAAAGCATGGAGACAGCTAATGACCGTGTGCCTGTCATTACAGAACTCCTTTGAAACTCTGCCAGCACTCAGATGTTCCTAAAAGAATTGGTTTATTGATCCAGTAGTATAAAAGGCACTAGAAACGGTTGAACACAAGGCTTGACAAAGAACCATGTAAATCTGATTTATGCTGCCTAGGAGTGCAGCGGACATTTTTATTCTGCATTTTATACTACTGGATCAATAAAGAAATTATTTTAGGAAGATGTGAGTGCCAGCTATCGTTTCGACTGTTGCTATAACTGGAGTATTTTGCCATGCAAAAGGACAGGAGAGCTAAAAAAAAAAAAGTCTTGCCCAGCAAAAAATATGCCATGAAACAGCTCCATTGACAGGAAAATTAATATGTTACAGGTCTTGGAAAATGGTGACAAAACACCAAAAATATTTTTTTGTAAACTTCAGAATTTTTTTCACTACTAAAACAATACAAAAACTGGACATGTTGGGTATTCTAATCTATTTGTGAGGAGAATCATATTGTAAGGTCATTTTTACCATAAAATGTACACTGTTAAAATAATTCCCAAAAAACAGTGTCAGAATTGTGTTTCTTTTTCTCAACTTCTTCCCACTTGAATTTTTTTTCCCATTTTCCAGTACACCATGTGGTAAATGAATGGTGTCATTCAAAGTTGCAACTCGTCCCACAAAAAAACTAGCCCTTATATGTGTATGCGGACAAAAAAATGTAAGATTTATAGCTCTGGCAATAAGGGGAGAAAAAAATGGAAATTAGCTGAATCGTGAGAAGATTGACGGCAGTCCAATGGTTATTTGCCCCATCCACTCTTGCTATAATCTGAGTTCAATAATGTCATTCAATAACACCTCTACATGTTTTTAAATAAGGAACACAAAATTCTGCATTTTATAACGTGTAAACTTTTACACTTTCGGATTCTTATCTCTCAAGTAAATTTCATTATTAGATATAATACACTCAATTGCAAACATGAAGATTGACTTCACATTGACATGTATACTTTTTCAGTGATAGGGTATTTAGGAAAAGGATTTACAAATGAATAACTGTGGAATGATGTGTGTATTTTATGAAAATACTGACAGCTTTGTCTCTTGGCACTGATAATACAGCTTATATTGTGATGTCCAGATGACAATACAGATAAGCAGCTGCCTGCTTTATTAAGTTAGCGAGATTACCACCTGCCTTGGGAGCTCAATATGTTCACTACATTATATACCAGCCATCAAATATGTGACGGAAAAGAGCTTCTGCTTACTTGGACAGATCTACTCGATTGACACATGTGCAGTACAGACCAAAAGTTTGGACACACCTTCTCATTCAAAGATTTTTCTGTATTTTCATGACTATGAAAATTGTAGAATCACACTGAAGGCATCAAAACTATGAATTAACACATGTGGAATTATACATTACACTTTACAAAGTGTGAAACAACTGAAAATATGTCTTATATTCAAGGTTCTTCAAAGTAACCACCTTTTGCTTTGATTACTACTTTGCACGCAGAAAAGATGAACGGATGGACTCTACATGCCTGGTTCCCACCGTAAAGCATGGAGGAGGTGGTGTGATGGTGTGGGGGTGCTTTGCTGGTGACACTGTTGGGGATTTTTTCAAAATTGAAGCGGTGAGCGGTCCAGCTCACCTCAAACCATCTCGATTGGGTTCAGGTCTGGTGACTGTGGAGGCCAGGTCATCTGGCGTAGCATCCCAACACTCTCCTTCTTGGTTAAATAGCCCTTACACAGTCTGGAGGTGTGTTTGGGGTCATTGTCCTGTTGAAAAATAAGTGATGGTCCAACTAAACATAAACCGGATGGAATAGCATGCTGCTGCAAGATGCTGTGGTAGCCATTCTGATTCACTATGCCTTCAATTTTGAAAAAATCCCCAACAGTGTCACCAGAAAATCACCCCCACACCATCACACCACCTCGTCCATGCTTCACGGAGGGAACCAGGCATGTAGAGTCCATCCGTTCACCTTTTCTGCATGCAAAGCAGTAATCAAAGCAAAAGGTGGCTACTTTGAAGAACCTAGAATATAAGACATATTTTCAGTTGTTTCACACTTTTTTGTAAAGTGTAATGTATAATTCCACAAGTGTTAATTCATAGTTTTTATGCCTTCAGTGTGATTCTACAATTTTCATAGCCATGAAAATACAGAAAAATCTTTGAATGAGAAGTTGTGTCCAAACTTTTGGTCTGTACTGTATGTCGCTACTGTACTGGGCAAAATTTTTAGGCAGGGGTGAAAAAAATGTTGCACATTAAAAATTGATTAGTTATTACTATATTTTTATCAATTAACAAAATGTAAGGTGATTTGATGTGACAGCTCTTTGCCTTCAAAACAATGACAACTCTCCTAGGTGCACTTCCACAAAGACAAGAATTTCGTAAGCTTATAGTCAGGTATATGAGTAAGCTAATATATTTAGGTCTCATTCAGATGCAGGGTCAGACTGGCCCACCAGAGAACTGGAAGATTCTCTGGTGGGCCCAGGCATTGACATCTGCTGACATACAGGGCCAACAGCTGCCTAGGGACCCCGCTGCCCCAGCCAGTGGAGTGTCACTAACAGCAGCACACCATGCAGCTGCCATGGGGCCTGTGAGTCAGGGAGTCAGCAGCGACGGACCAGCGGATGACAGGAGGCAGGAGCCGGCTGCTGTGGCTAAAGCCTGTGCCCGCTGCTAAAGAGCAATGAATATTCACTGCATTCCACACTCATGCTTTTCAATGCAGTGAATAGTCATTTCACTTTAATATGGGCATCAGGGCCAGTGTCAGCACCCAGGCTAGTGCCGGGCCCTGAGCAGGTAGGATCCAATTCGCCATCAGGGACTCTGGTTCATTTAGGGTGCTCGGTGCCTATGCCAGTGCCAGCGAGTGGGCCCCCTTGCTTGCTCAGGGCCTGACTCACTGAGGAGTCCAGAACAGAGCAGTGGCCAGTGAGGAGAGGTGAGTATTTCATTTTTGTTTTTCATGCTTGGAGCATTATATGGGGACCATCATACACTGGAGCATCATGTGTGAGGCCTATCATACATTGGAGCATTAGTTACAAGGCCCATTATACACTACAGTATCATATATGGGGCCTATCATACACTGGAGTATCATATATGGGACCCATTATACACTGGATCATCATATATAGGGACCATCATACACTAGAGTATCATATATGGAGCCCATTATACATTGGAGCATCATGTATGGGCCCATCATGCACTGGAGCATCACACATGGGGCACATAATATATAGAGCAGTGGTTCTCAACCTTTCTAATGCCGTGACCCCGCAATACAGTTTCTCATGTTGCGGTGACCCCCAAACCAAAAAATAATTACAGTCCTCCATACAATATTATGGGCACCACATAGTCCTCCATACAGTATTATGGGCCAAATATAATGCTCCATAAAGAATACTAGTCCCCATATAATGCTCCATACAAAATATGGAGCTCTCTTCTGCACTGTGCTGCGTTCTGCACTTTTACGGCTCAGGAAAGGGCACTGTGGAAAGACTCCCCATTATCATCATCATTGCCTCCCCATTATCATCATCATTGCCTCCCCATCATCATCATCATCGCCTCCCCATCATCATTGTCTCCCCATCATCATTATCATTGCCTCCCCATCATCATCATCTCATCATTGTCTGCCCATCATCATTGGTTCCCTATCATCATCATAATTGCCTGCCCATCATCATTGGCTCCCCATCATCATCGCCTCCCCATCATCATCATCATCATTGCCTGCCCATCATCATTGGCTCCCCATCATCATGATCATTGCCTGCTCATCATCATTGGCTCCCCATCATCATCGCCTCCCCATCATCATCATCATCATTGCCTGCCCATTCATCATCGCCTCCCCATCATCATCATCTTTGCCTGCCCATCATCATTGGCTCCCCATCATCATCGTTGCCTCCTCACCACCATCACTGCCTCCCCCCATCACCATGACACATACAGCACCACACACAGACAGCACCGCAGCACTCTCTCACATACACACACAGGCAGACAAACACACACACTGATACACACAGACACATACACCTCACTTCTCACCTGTCCGGCGCCCGCGCTCTCTGCCACAGTCGGCCGCTGAATGATGACATCATCCAGCGGCGCTGCTGTGGCAGGAAGCGCGGGCGCCCTGCAGGCGCCCCCTGGAGCCCGGAGTTATGGAGGCACGGGGAGAGGTAAGTATTGCCTGTCTGCTCAGGCCGGGTCCCCCCTCTCCCCGCACAGTGGACTCACCGACCCGCCGCTCAGCTCCGGAGGGTCCCGGGCCGCCGCACTGTGACTCCGTGGGAGGAGGAATTGCTGCTGCCACGCCGCCCCACACATGTGCTGCCTTCCTGTATATATGGCGGACCGCCCCCACCACCTCGCCCAGCCCTCTCCGCTACCTACGCCCCCTGCTACGCCATGGCTAAGCCATCGAATGCTTATATATGGCTCCGCTCCATCCTCCCATCCTGTATATATGGCTCCGCTCCCCCCTCCCATCCTGTTATATGGCTCCGCTCCCATCCTCCCATCCTGTATATATGGTCCACTCCCATCCTCCCATCCTGTATATATGGCTCCGCTCCCTCCTCCCATCCTGTATACATGGCTCCGCTCCATCCTCCCATCCTGTATATATGGCTCCGCACCCCCTCCCATCCTGTATATATGGCTCCGCTCTCCCCTCCCATCCTGTATATATGGCTCCGCTCCCATCCTCCCATCCTGTATATATGGCTCCGCTCCCTCTCCCATCCTGTATATATGGCTCCGCTCCCCCTCCCATCCTGTATATATGGCTCCGCTCCCATCCTCCCATCCTGTATATATGGCTCCGCTCCCCCTCCCATCCTGTATATATGGCTCCGCTCCCTCCTCCCATCCTGTATATATGGCTCCGCTCCCCCATCCCTCCTGTATAATGGCTCCGCTCCCATCCTCCCATCCTGTATATATGGCTCCGCTCCCATCCTCCCATCCTGTATACATGGCTCCGCTCCCCCCTCCCATCCTGTATATATGGCTCCGCTCCCCTCCCATCCTGTATATATGGCTCCGCTCCCATCCTCCCATCCTGTATATATGGCTCCGCTCCCCCCTCCCATCCTGTATATATGGCTCCGCTCCCCCTCCCATCCTGTATATATGGCTCCGCTCCCCCTCCCATCCTGTATACATGGCTCCGCTCCCATCCTCCCATCCTGTATATATGGCTCCGCTCCCATCCTCCCATCCTGTATATATGGCTCCGCTCCCCCTCCCATCCTGTATACATGGCTCCGCTCCCCTCCCATCCTGTATACATGGCTCCGCTCCCATCCTCCCATCCTGTATATATGGCTCCGCTCCCCCCTCCCATCCTGTATATATGGCTCCGCTCCCCCCTCCCATCCTGTATATATGGCTCCGCTCCCCTCCCATCCTGTATACATGGCTCCGCTCCCCATCCCATCCTATATATATGGCTCCGCTCCCATCCTGTATATATGGCTCCGCTCCCCCTCCCATCCTGTATATATGGCTCCGCTCCCCCTCCCATCCTGTATACATGGCTCCGCTCCCCCATCCTCCCCCATCATACTTACCCTCCTCGCTCCGTCGCTGCAGGTCCCTGCATCTCTGTCGGCGGCGTCAGCTTCCTCCTGTGCGCAGCGGTGACGTAATACCGCTCATTAAGGACATGAATATGGACGCCACGCCTATGGGAGTGGCGTCACGTCCATATTCATTAAGCGACCCCTGTGTTTTGGTCGTTCGACCCCTGCTGGGGTCGCGACCCACAGGTTGAGAACCGCTGATATAGAGCATCATATGAGGCCCATTATATATAGAGCATCATGTGGGGCCCATTATATAAGGAGCATTATATGGGGCCTATTCTGCATGGAGCTTTATATGGGCTTATTGTAATGTATGGAGCAATATATGGGGTGTTAAGGGCCTGCGGAACGCACCTAATAGATATTAAGGAGAGGTGCGTGGTCCACCGTGCAGGCAGAGCCTGCTGCTAGTAAGATGGCGTAAATAGGCAGTATGAGCGAACTCTGTTATCCCGCAGAGTCGCAGATGTAAATGCCGTAGCACTATATGGCGATATAAGCGGACTCTGTTAATTCACAGAGCCGCTGTAACAAAGACTGTGTCCTGTTAGACTCACAGGGAAGACAGATGACTGCTAAGCGGATTGCAGTCTGTGGTCATGCAAACAGAACCCAAGCAGTAATCTCCTCACCGGAGTAGCCGGTATTCTAATGGCGTCTTCAGCCGAGCCCTGAACACGTGCATACAATCTCCTCACCGTAGGTGCCGATATTCTAGGGGCTTATTTCAGCCAGACCTAACCACATGCATACATGATCACACTGGCGCAAGCACGTAACAGATTTGATACTAGCGCACGGCCGTGTGGTAAGAACAGCCTTTTATAGCAGCCACGAGAAAAAGACCTTCCAGGAAGGACCAATGGGAAGCTACTTCAGAACATCAACAGCCACAGGACCTTCCTGAAGGACCAATAGGAGTGGCAGCTGTATCTGAGAATGTGACCACTGATCTCCAATGGGAGATCTTGCCCTGGGCATGCTCAGATGAAGCAACAAAGAACTTAGTCCTAAAGACGTCTGCTCGCCGCTGACCAGTACTGGCTACAATAGCAGAACCTGAAGAGGCAGCAGCAAGTCTATGCACAGTATTAGACCAGGCGAAACACTGGGACCGACATCTTTGCTGAGCAGGCTCCACTGCAGCTGGAGATGGATGGGGGACTGGTTCGAGACTCCCCTTGTGCAGCAACGGGAACTCGAATCCTAACATGGGCTTCTTATTCTTTATGGAGCATTATATGGGGCTCATTATACAGTATGGACCAATATAAGGAGCTCATGATACTATATGGAACAATATATGAGGGCTATTATATACTATATGGAGCAATATATTGGGCTCATTATTCTGTATGGAGCCAAATATGGGGTCTATTATATACTGTATGGAGCAATATATGGGACTCATTATTCTGTATGAAGCAATATATGGAGCTCATTATACTGTGTTGAGCAATATATGTGGCTAATTATGATCTTTTTGCTCTTCCTATACTGTATGGAGCATTACATGGTGGAGGCGTGGGTTTCCTTCTTTCTAATAACTGCTCCTTCAACCGTATCCAAACCCCATCCTCCCTCATTCTCCCTTCCTTTGAGGTCCACTCGGTCGGTATCTACTCTCCCTCTAATCTCCAAATGGCCGTCATATACCGACCACCGGGCTCAGCCACTGCCTTCATTGACCAATTCTCCCGCTGGCTTCTTCACTTTCTCTCTGCTGACATCCCCACCATTATCATGGGTGACTTTAACATCCCTATTGACACCCGCCAGCCAGCAGCCTCCAAGCTCCTGTCACTTACTTCATCCTTTGGACTTACTCAATGGTCCTCCACAGCCACCCACACAGACTGACATACATTAGACCTCATCTTCACTCGCCTCTGTTCCCTATCTAATCTCACAATCTCTCCCCTTCCCAAATCAGACCACCACCTACTCACCTTCTCATCCCTGTCCTCTTGACCTGCCACTGGCACATCCTCGCAGAAACCTCGCACACCTAGACATTAACAGACTCTCAGACTCTCTCCTACCTCTGTCCTCCATATCTTCACTCCACGACACAGACAGCGCCACCACTTTCTATAACACCACCCTCACATCTGCCATAGACTCAGTCGCCCCTCTCACGCACGGCAAAGTGCGACGAATCAATAGGCAACCCTGGCATAACAATCTCACCAAAAAACTTCGACAATCATCCAGGGTCGCGGAGCGGCATTGGAAAAAAACACGCCTGCAAGACGACTTCACTGCTTTCAAACAAGCTATACTTGCCTTCAAAATAGCCCTCACCTCTGCTAAACAGACCTATTTTGCAAACCTTGTATCTTCATTATCCTACAACCCAAAACAACTGTTCAGCACATTCAACTCTCTCCTCCGCCCACCACTACCACCTCCAACTCCCCTCATCTCTGCCGAGGACTTTGCCACCTACTTCAAAAATAAGATCGACCAAACAAGGCAAACCTTTACTGTTCCACCACCCCAACCACTCCATATACCAGACCTCTGTCGTTCCCTACTAACCTCCCTCTCCAACATCACCGAAGGAGAGCTTACTCACCTCCTTTTCAAATCTCACCTCACCACCTGTGCACTTGACCCCATCCCTTCCCACCTGCTCCCCAACCTCACTAACACGCTCATCCCAGCCCTAACCCATCTCTTCAACCTATCGCTATCTTCTGGTACCTTTCCCTCTGCCCTCAAACATGCCACCATCACACCCATCCTCAAAAAAACAAACCTTGACCTAACTGCTATGCCCAGCTATCGCCCAATATCATTGCTCCCGTTTGCTTCCAAACTCCTTGAGCAGCATGTCCACGCTCAACTTTCCTCCCACCTCTCATCTAACACTCTCCTAGACAACCTCCAATCTGGCTTCCGCCCCCACCACTCCACTGAAACTGCCCTGACCAAAATTACTAATGACTTACTCACAGCTAAAGCTAACAGACAGTTCTCCATCCTCCTCCTCCTTGACCTGTCATCTGCCTTTGACACAGTCGACCACTGCCTACTGCTACAGATTCTTTCTTCCCTTGGCATCAAAGACCTTGCCCTGTCCTGGATAGCCTCTTACCTTTCCGACCGCACATTTAGCGTCTCCCACTCCTACACTACCTCCTCATCCCGCCCTCTCTCTGTTAGAGTCCCTCAAGGCTCTGTCCTGGGGCCCCAACTTTTCTCCATCTATACCCTTGGCCTAGGACAACTCATAAAGTC